>CAHIKZ030002212.1:1300000-1517500 GCA_903632075.3 Acanthosepion pharaonis
GATATTTGCCCTCCTTTACGACAGTGAATGTTGGACGGTCTCCTGAAAGATGGAGAACAGAGGTATAGCCCTACAGAAGGATGATAAGGATACCATGGACCAAACATGTGAGCAACGATGAGGTTTTAGAGAGGATGCAAACAAAGAGGAAACTTATACTTCACATCAGGAAGAGGAAGCTAAAATTTCTGAGACACGCAATAAGAAAGGAAGGCTTAGAAAATCTTATACTCACAGGGCGAATAGAGGGAAAGTGGGAAAATGGAAAGCAACACGTAACATACCTGACGGACTTAAGCAAGTGGATGACAGAACAGGATCTGGCAGAAGTAGTAAACAGTCAAAACTTATTGAGAAGTACAAGGGATAGGAGGATGTGGAGAGTCATGAACGCCTACGTCCTGAAGGATCACGGCACATAAAAGAAGAATTTCAATAAAACCACGTAGCGCCTCATACACACTCACAGATGCGCACTCACACACACACACACGCACACACATAGATAAATAATAAAGGGGTGACCAAAATTTCTCCATCTCTAAAAATAATTTTATATTCGGAATCGCCAGGCCACAAAGTCATATTTCGGCCAACGAATCAGAAAGCTTTCGCAACCAAGATATAAGGCTGCGAATCAATCAAAACGGAAAGGAGCTTTCGAAGCGAATCTCCGAATATATATAATGAGATTGAAAATGAACCCAAATCAGAATAGACTAATTTAATTTTTCCATTCTCCGATGCTCCAGTCATCCTAACAGAACCAGAGCCGAAATTCGAGATTTCCGCCATTACCTGCCATCTTGAGACGTCTACACACTTTTGCTACATTTAAAAACATACATTCTTTCTTTCATAACCTCTTACGCCGCCTGCTGTTATATTTCAAAACATACATACTTTCCTTCACCCACAGTAGCAGGTGGTTACAACATTTTGATATATACATATGTATTTACTTTCCTCCCGAATTGTTCTCTCTCTCTCTCTCTCTCTCTCTCTCTCTCTCTCTCTCTCACTCACTCACTCACTTGTATGTGACAGTAATTTTACAGTTGAAGTATTGAGATTTGTTTTATTATTTATTTAGTTTTTGTTTATTTTATTGCTTTATTTTTTCTCTGGCTTTTATTTGTTTAGTTTATGGTACTGGCTTTGTCTAAAGTAAGTTGTGTTATCTGCGTTGCATATAGTGTACATATTTGCATTTATCCTGGTGATATTTTCCAAGTTATTCGCTTTTACTTTTTGAATTATAAGTAACGTAATAAAAATTCGCTTTCGCGTCTGTGTTTTGAGAGAAGTTCTCATCGTTTACTTAGTAATTTGTGTTGATCTGAAAAAGATGATTATAGCTATTTTATTCTCCAGGCACACTTTAAAGATTTGGGATAGATAGTTGTAGGCTGATACCGTTTTCCTTATTGTCCATGGATTTTTGGTGTAATCTGTTTTTAATTTCTGTTGTAGAGTGGTTTCACAGTAGAGGCTTGTATTTCATTAAGTCGGTCCTAAAAAGGTTCGACGTACAAAACGTTAGGAACCTGATATAATAGTTAATGACGCAGCAATCTAGTTGTGGTGGCTGATACTTTAATGTCCGACATCGACTGACTCACCAACTGACTTCGCGACTGTTACTGATACTACTTATATGTGGGAGAGTCTATTAACTATAGAATAGGTGTATTCCAGTATAACAATTTCCTAGATATATTTAGAAAACACTGGACTGTTCGTGTTTTGTAAAGGATGTTTTGTGCGCGTAATTTCTCTGTTTCCAGAATCCTTCAGTTTCTCCTAAGTATATTTTTTCGTTATCTGCTAATTTTACAGTTGCTTCGTATATTACATTGTTTTACAACCAAATACCATTTGTCGGGCATTCGTTCTTTACTCTACTGTTACAGGTACGTTTGTTTGTGTGGGTAGTTTGTTGGTTATTTTTCTGTTGTGCCTTTTTATTATTTATCTCATGTTCTCAGTGAAACTAGAGCTAAAATTTGCTATGTTTCTACTGAATATCTTGTGAAGAGAGCTAGACGTGGGAAGTGTTTGTGTATAAGTACAATGAATACGTATGTTTTACATTTTTGTTATAATGTTTCATTTCCAGTTGTCTTTTTTTGGACTGTGTGATGCGTATTTCAGTTTTGCCGAAAAGTCATTATCATAACCAAAGTTTGATTTGAATATTTAGACTATGTTTCTTATCTCTTGTGTCATATAATGATTATTATTCTTAAGTAATATATTTATTTGATCGATATCAAACTCAATTCGTCAACCCGACCGTTAAACATTATTCAATTTCGAACTTTCGCAAAACATTTTTGACACGTTCGATCACTAACAGTACATTCTCCATAAACTACATTATTGTTTCAATTTGTTTTTCGGAGTACAAAATGCGTTACAACGAATTTTTTACACTTTGTCATTCAATTGCGTAATATATATATATATATATATATATATATATATATATATATAGGGGTAATGGTCAGAGTTGAATCAGACCAGGAAACAGTAGTATTAAAAAGGGCTCAATACAAAAGTAAAATAACAGAGATTTTAACTTTAAAATCAGGAGATCAGTTGAATCTACTATCTTGGTTTCAACCTTACGGTATCCTCAGGGGATTTTTATCAAATGACCACCTAACGTTTTTTTTTTATTTAAAAAAACACTAAAGGACGCTACATTATTATTTTAAAAAAATAAATAAACGGACGACTTTGAGTGTAATAGAAAGGGAGGAGGGGGATGTGAAGAAAAAGAAGAAGAAAAAGAGGATGAAAAGGAAAACAAGTTTATTGTAAATGTATTGGTGGGGATTAAATTACATTTTTGATCCAGCCTTTTATGTACTTAAGAAAAAATTTCTGACATGTAAGCAAAGACTTTGGATTTCTGGTTTAAAAGATTTTTTGGATCCGGAAATGTCATAATCGCTAATTTTTCTGTTGGCAGAGGTTGAAAATATGATTGTGATTGTTGTACGGTTTGGCCGTTTTGAAAATTTTCCACCTTATCAACGGATAATTGTTGTTTTTTTTTTTACTTTTAAATTTCACACATAGATAGTTTGAAAGAGTACCTAAGATTTACTAGCTTAAATGACAATAATTGATTGTACGATCTACGATTAAAAGTACCTATGTACGTTTTATTTTATCTGGTCAACATTAATATCCTCCTGCTTTTCTATTACACCCAACATCGTGCGTTTGTTTACTTATTTTAAAAATAATAATGCAGCATTCTTTAATTTTAAAAATAAAAAATAAAAAAGCGTTAGGTGGTCATTTGGAAAAAATCTCCCGAGGATACAGTTATGCTTTCTTCCATCTATCTATATATCTGACTGTCTGTCAGTCTATTTCTCTCTGTCCGCTTGTATCGTTCTGTCCGTCATTTCAATCGCCCAATCTGTTGTTATTGCGTCTCATTTGCGAACTCTTTTTGAAGTATTTGAAGTTTTTTTTTCATGATTAAAGGAAACAAAATACTTTCTCGTATCCTGCAACCTCAACCCTTAATTACAGGGGGTTGGCTTTATTCACAAATCTTTCCTCCCCCGCAGCTCTTTTCCCCGCAGCTCTTCCCCCCCAGCAGCTTTTCCCCCGCAGCTCTTTTCCCCCCTGCAGCTCTTTCCTCCCCCGCAGCTCTTTCCCCCCACACCGTTAAGCTATCCATTCTTTTCGACACAAAAGAACTCCGATGGGCTTTTCTGGAAGGCGTGTTTATGGAATCGTGATGCAGCTAATAACAGACTCCCAAACATATATTTTCTCGCGTTCAAATAAAAGCCAGGTTATAATTCGTACAGTCTCAAGGACAACTGCAATGAACAAGCACTGGTTCAAGGGGGTCAAAAATATGCAAACTAGTGTCATATGTGGGTATACATGCATTAAAATGCATATGCTAACGGAAAAATCGTTATTAGTTGAATTCTGATTCTTAACAGTATCTATCTATCTATCTATCTATCTATCTATCTATCTATCTATCTTGCTATCTAGCTATCTTTTTTATGCCACTAGTACTAGGTTAGAGAGCGAGAGTATAGAGACGTGATGGAGGAAAGGATGAAGAGAAGGACAGGAAATAAGTCAGGACATCTGGAAATGTCGATTGACATTACATTTGAATAATTGGAGATTATAGCTATTAGGGAAACAAGTAATAGGAAGAGAATTCCACAGATGGGAGGTGCGAGACATGAAGCTATCGGAGTAGAAGAGACGGTCACATTTAACCATTTCTATCGGTATATATATATATATATATATATATATATATATATATATATATATATATATATATATATATATATATCAGAGGTTGTTCAGATCTTTCTATCTATGACAGGCTGTACATTATCTATCACAAAGTGTTTTATACCTATCATATGTTGATCATTATCTCTCTCTATATATCTATATATCTATCTACCTTAGCATATTATCTATCTATGTATCTGACTTAGCCTTTTTTATATATATATATATATATATATATATATATATATCAAAGTCTATCATTAAGTCTGCTATTACCTATGTTTCTGCTCATTATCTCTTTATATATCTATTTTACTATCTATCGAGCCCAATCTCTCTCTCGATATATATCTAGATCATTCTGTCATCTATCTATCTATCTATCTATCTCAGCTTGTTCATATCTATCTATCTATCTATCTATCTATCTATCTATCTATCTATCTATCTATCTATCTATCGCGGGCACCTCGAGGTGGTGTAATGGTTAGCAAGCTTGTCTCTCTAGGACAATTTCGATCCTCACTGGGTGCCCCTTACTCTCGGCCTTGTGCCACATCCAAGCTACTCTTGGAAAATCACTATCTATCTGTCTGTCTACTCCGCAGGAAATGTACCTATTTCGTAACATTTCACAAACATAAACAAATATGCCAATGCAAAATTAAAGCGGAATTATTTTTGGTGTCTATTACTGGGAATCAAATGACAGAATATCCTTTCATTATTCCGAAATTCTCCTCAATACTCTAACTTATTTTAGCAATAATGTCATCTCGATGCTTTCAGTTCGTCCATGAAGTGGCATTGTCTTATGTGTATAGCCTCTTTGTCTTAATGTTTCTTGGTTGTGACCATCAAATATCAAAACAAAAGTCTTGTTCAAGATAATTATCTTCTATCATCAGTAATTTTGAAGGAAGATATTATTTTACTACTAACCGGACGTGTTATTTCATTGTTTTTTTGTCTCTAATGGGTGACACTATTTCCATAAAACCATTCAATCTCTAGCTAGACACCACATTCATCCGTTGTGAATCTACATTCTTACTAAAGATTTATATTGAGCTCTATTTAATGTTTACTTTAATTCGATAAAATGGTTGCTGTCTCGTCTCCAGCCAATATTTTTCATAACATTTGCATTTTTTTTCTGTTTCTTCAAATACTATTCTTCCTTATTAGCCTTCTAAACGTTTTCGTGTGTCTTTTTGTGTCATTTATAAATCAAGTTTTTGTTTTAGTTCTTGAGAAGGTTTGCAATTTATTTTCGATTGACCTGTGATCCCTGCTCAATATCTTCGTTGTTTTTCGAATTCCCCTCACTTAATAAAAGTAAAACATTTTGTTCCTCTTTCGAAATTTTATCTTTTATTATGACCAATAATAATAATGATGTTTATATATCTAAAATTGACAAAGAAATTATTTCTCGAGGCCGTCGTTTTTCCACAGTTGGCTGACCAAGAGCCAATGTTGAACGACGCTTTTCTGTTTTTGCAGCAAGACTGCAAATGTTGCCACAGATGAAATTTGATATTTCTTCTCTCCTTCAGAGAGCGGGGAGACATTTTATGCAGCAATCGATAAAAAAAAAAAAAAAAAAAAAAACGTTAAAGGAACAAAAGTCACCTAAAAACTCTTACAATTATTTAGTTAGGTTTAACTTTTGGTGACAAAAACTTTTGTCAAACCAACCAATAATGCGTAGCTTTGCCCTGGAAATGTCCCCACCACCCCCGCAATATGAACTCTATGACTATCAATTTACATTAGTATACGCCAACTTATAGATGGGAACATTACCATCTATGTGCCGTGTCCCTTGAGGACGTGAGCAAATTATGGTTCTCCACTACTTCCTATACTTTGTAGCTCTTAACAAGGTTTGCCTTTAAAAAAATCCATCCCTGTCCTGCTATTTTTTTACACAAGCTCGTTACTTAGTTTTCTCGCTGTTTTTCTTTGTTCTCTTTTACCTTCAATATGTTCTGTGAGTGTCAAATTCTCCAAGCCTTCCTTTCTCATGATGTCTTCTAGAATTTTCAATAGTATCTTTCTCATTCTAAGTATAAGCGGATTTTTGCTTCCATTTTCCTTAAAAACACTTACTTTGTCCATTATATTCTCAACATCCTTCTGTGGAACCACATTTCTGTTGGCTGAGGTCTCTTGTTCATCTGTGAGCTGGTTATACCCAATCATATTGGTCTATTTTCCAAACATCTCAAACAAACTCAAGGAAAGTGTTCCATTTTCAACAGAGATTCGCTAACTACCTGTTTTATAGTGAATCAATTTCACTGCCTATTTGGAAGTCCTCATGTGAATTATACTAGCTGATTATAAACAATTTCACGGGAGCTTTTCACAGTTTTGAGCTCCGAAAAAAATTGGATCGCAGGCCATGATATTTATCAATACATAGTGAGTACATCTCTAACATAAGTCAACATTAAAGTGAGTCAGAATAAAAGAGCCGATTTTATATGATGTATTCACGTCTTATCGTAGATCTTTTATACCGAAACTTGAGTAAATCTCGTTTGATCGCCTTCATTCTTTGTCTCATCATCGCATTGAATCAGCAACAAGGCTGCTTAAATGCCAACATTGTTAACCAAATATGAATAAATCTATAAAAGAATTGTGTAAAGATTATCTTCCTGACAAGTTAATCGGCATAGATTATTTCCTTTTCAAAATTCTTCTTTCTAAGTTTTCAAAATGTTCATATAGATATAGTCGAGCCACTCCCTTAATCTACTAATACTTCAGATCCATACTTAAACCCTTGTAAATATAATAAAATATGTTTGACTCACAGGCATTAAGTGAAAATCACTCAATAGAGAAAGTCAATCTGAAAGAGATTTATTTTTAAAACTATCAAAATTTCATGAATTCAGAACAACTGCTTACAATCCAATTATTTAAAAGATTTACTTTAATTGTTGATTAATATATCTGTTGATATATTAAATATGTTTCTGGAACTCATCTATAAGATCCATCGCTAAAGATGCTGGGAAAATAGACGGTTGCCTGTACCGCACTAAGAAGTACTAGACTCCTCCTGCTAGCCTCGACCTTTATAAGGCTCCTATCTGGCCGAAAACAAATTAAACTGCTGCCATTTCTCAGCTGCACTTTCCCAGTCTTCACTTGCCAATCTTGCTAGGACACAAAAGGTGATAATTATTTTCTACCCTTCAACTTCTTTCTCACAGATACCCCACAAATATTCCTTAGTTCCACCAACTCTCACCCTGACAGCTAAGGACCGACGTGCCACATTCACTAAACTGAATCATCCTCAATCCCTTCGTATTCCATTAGTAAGGAGGAGGTTACACTTAAACAACTTCTACCCACGAATTGCATCACGGTAGAATCGACTTCCAAGAGGATACCTTCCCGATCACTATAATCTTAACCTCTTTCAAACTCGGCTTAAGCATTATCTTTCCTACATATCCTCATAAACTGCACCATTTACATCTTACTCTTACCACTCATACAACAACCTCTTTCAGTAACCCTCTACCTTGTACGGCTCTTGGGTCACGTATAGGGTGAACATTAGTAAAAAACAGAATGTGTAAAGTTTTGCAAAGTGATTTTCTAGAGTTTGAATAAACATTTCAAGTAAAATTAAGTGTTATAATAAATTATAGGTTAAAGTGGTTCGTATTAGGAACTCCTTGGAAGCACCTTATATAGGGACCTAGAAAGTACTGCAGAGTTTTCGTAGATAACATTTCAAAGAAAACAAATACATCTAGAGATGAGAGTAACGCCAATGTTCAAAGACAAGTAGACTTTAATACAAAGTCGAAATTCGTTACAAAATTGATTCTTACATGTTTTGTAATAATTCTCATAAAATCTCAAATAGTTCAAAGAAAACAACTTGAAGAAAACAACTTGGAGAATATGGTGCGAGACCCGAGTCCTAGAACTCAATAAGGTCATAGTGACACCCACATGTCCTGTAGCCATAGTAGCAGTGATGAGTCTAGAGTAAGATAGTCTGACGGAGTCCATTTTCCTCTTTAGACTAGTTTTGAATTCAGAGTTTTCCTTCTTCTAGACAGGTTGCCACCCCCAGGACAGAGAGCCAAATCTACTCTCCTATTTTAATCCACAAAATGGAAGAAGATGGATTTATGCCTTTTCCAAGAAACAGAATGGCCATAACAGGAATTGAACGCGGGACGGCGACTTCGATGTCCGTGCCGGTAACGCTATTATTTGCCTTGGAAGCCAGGTGTGGAACACGGTCACTGAATAAGAATTGCCATCGTATGTGTTTTTGTCTTTACTTTTGGCATCACAAGGAAGATGAGATAGATAGATAGATAGATAGATAGATAGATAGATAGATAGATAGATATGAAAAAGTATGAGCTAGATAGATAAATAGATAGATAGGAACAGATAGATAGATAGATAGATAGGTAGATAGATAGAGTAAGTGGCCGCCCGACACTGTTATTTACGATAATGCCTTTTTATTCCAAATATTTTCATGGCTAAATATACACATATAGAAACCCATAAATTTTTTGTTTATTTAATCTTTATAAAGCCAAAGTACTCAGACATTAACACTGCCAAATAAACCAAAATATGAAAGAATCCTAAAAGAACTCTTTTCTTAATATGTCGCAGTAGTCAACAATGCAGCTCCGAATAGATGTTGAAGAAAGAGACGTTAATAAAACGACTCTAGGTAAGATTTTCTCCCAAGGAATTTCCCCTCACATTTCAAAAACATCGATATAATTTTGAGCCTTGTTTGCAGCTACTACTTTTTTTTTTTCAGAAAATTCTACAATTTACTTTCATGGGCCGTAAAAATATTGTTTCCAAAAAAATGTGGCACAAATAAATAACGCGTACAAGATTTTCAAACATCAACTTGAGAATACGATTGAATCAACAATGCAGCAGGGAATAAAGAGATGAGAGAAGTACGTTTGGCAAGAAAAAAAGATAAAGATGATATTTTTTACTAACAATAGAAGCCTTTGTGATCTTATAAGGCAATCACTGTCTGCTTAAATCAACATTCCGAACTATGGTGCATGTTGGAAGCAAATTCCTCATTATGTTTCATTTCAACGATGAAGAATAAACTGCTTACAAAAACATATTGTGCTTTCTAGAAGTTTGACGGCCATTAAATGTGATCAAAATTTGATGAAAGCGTTTTAAACACATTTATCATTGAATAATCTTGAAAATATCATCATATACTCATATAACTCATATATTTTCATATAAGTCATTATTTTGACAATGAAAGATGCGGATATTCTACACTTTGGTTTACGCTTGTGTTGCTATCATAACAATAAGAACAATCTAATCTACGGCTTTCTTGAGAAAACGAGAAAGATACTGTCTTTAATTATGAAGTGTCATTAACGTCCCGACATTTATACAGACGAATTCATTCTTTTCATTGTTAGTCAAATGTTTCGGCCGATCTGTTCTACAGGATTCTTCAGGTGTGCTCTCGCCAAGAATTTTACTTTCTTACAGATGATGCTACTTTCTTATAGATAATAATTACAAAAAAGAAATATCTGGGAAATGTTTTAACAGAGGACGAAAAGTGTGACACTGAAATCCAAAGGCGCGTTGGGATAGCGAAAGATGCTTTTCAAAAGCTAAACAAAATATTAAGAAACGGGAAAGTTGCGTTAGAAACAAAGAAAAGAGTACTGAACTGTTACATATCAATCCTCCTATATGTCATTGAATGCTGAACAATCTCCTCACAGATGAAAAAGACACTTGAAACAAAGAAACAAAGAAAGGAATACTGAACTGTTACATAATATCAGTTCTCTTATATGGCAGTAAATGCTGGACAATCTTTTCACAGATGATCAAGAGACTTGAAGCAACAGACGTGTTTCTAGAGAAATACCATAGACTGAACATGTGAGCTAAGTCGATGTTTTAGAGAAAATGGAAAGAAAAATGACACAATCAGAAAGAGACAGAGGAAAGAGGGCTTGGTAAATTTGATACTCACAGGACATATTGAAGTCACGAGGACAGAGGAAAACAATGCATGTCCAAACTAGCGAGCATGTGTAAATGGAATGCAGAATAGGGTTTAAGGGAGATAACGAAACGACAAAAATTAAGAGCTACAAAGGACAGGAAATTGTAGAGGGTCATGATCGCCTACGTCCTGAAGGGACACGGCACATAGAAGAAGAGGGCGAAGAAGAAGAAGAAGAAGAAGAAGAAGAAGAAGAAGAAGAAGAAGCATTATTTAAATGATTTACTTCTTTTTTTTTCTTGCTTTTGTTAACACACAGTGTTTCGTCTGGAATTTAAACTCAGCCTGCCGACCCCGATAAGCGCCACGCACCACGCACATCTATGCAATTTTTTCTTTATTTTTAAACATGTCGCATTAATTTACTTTGCCTTGACTGAATTTCTCTGCTGCTTTTGCGGTTACATAATTAGTAGAGAATGATGAAGGCTACAGAATTGACTGCTATAGAAATTGGGTCGAATGGGATATGCTTAAGTACTGTGTTATCCCCAGAGACAGTAAGAGATGTATATCTAACAACTGTGCACCATATTTCAAATTCTGTCTTTCATCAAAACGTCCCGTCCTTCCATTTTCTCTTTCGTTGCAAACATTTTTTTCTTCCCTGGATTTTTTGATTCTTCCCATTTTTTTTTCGTTTTCTTCCTCCTATTTATTTTTCTTCACCATCATTCCTGTTTTGTTTTCTTCTCCGTCTTTTTCTCATCCTCATTTTGTTTCTTTTCTTTCTTTTCGTTTGTTTAAACTATTTTCTCCGTTGTTTTTTTTCTTCTTGCTCATTCTCTTCTCTTCTTCTTCTTCTTCTTCTTCTTCTTCTTTTTTTTTTTTTTTTGTTTTTGTTTTGTATACATGTTCTTTCTCTATTTTCGTTTATTCCTTCTTTCTTTTACTTTTCATACTATCCATCGTTTTTATCTTTCTTCTTGATTTTGCCCTCGTCTTCCATTTCTTTATCTTTCTACATTTCATTCTCATCAAATGACAAATGCCTAAAGACTGCAACGCGTATCTTTCCATTCCTTCGTAACCCGTTTTTCATAAAAACATCAAAGTTCAGTACAAATGCACTTGTACTAAGTACCGGCTGCAATACCGAGATGTTAGGTACTAAAATACGATCCATTTGCCAGGGGTGGTGGTGGGGGGTGAAGGGGCGATGGGTCATAATTATTGTGCTTACCATTTTTATGAGCCCCATCCTTATAGGAGACTCGATAACTTGGCCCTGTGCCAAACTTGAGTTAACCATAAAATATCTCTATTATTATATAAAGGTAGTCATGTGATTATATATATATGTGTGTGTGATGTGTATGTCTCTCTACCTATATATTCACACACACGCACACACACACACACACACACACACATATATATATATATATATATATATATATATATATATATATATAGAGAGAGAGAGAAAGAAAGAGAGAGAGATAATAGATTGAGAGTTGCATAAAATCTATAATCATCTAGATGGTCGTTGGTGCTCTACAGTCAGGTCCGTACAAATGTCTATCAAACTAATTGGTAATATAATGATCATTGACAGTTAACTTATCTCATGCCTTATATACAAAAAAAAATACAAAAAAAAACAGGAGTCCTTCGAAATGTTCCAGATCATAATACCAAAAGCTTGTAAAATATAAACTGGTTCCGGTTAAATGGGTCAAGAGGTCATTGATTATTCTGTTTACTGGGCCAAATCTTGAAAAAAATGAAACTAATCAGATTTATTTGTAATCATTTAGCTGGGTCATCAGTATTTAGTCAGCGGCAATTAGCATATCCTTGTGGCATCTGTCGTAAGCAACCATTTAGAGTATTAGTACAATTATATGTGCTAATCTATTGAAAGAAGAAGCAATTAATTGCGACGTTATCTTATGTAAGAAGTTAATTTAGGCTTTGAATTGTCTTCACTGCAAAGAGGCTACGTTTTTTTTTATGTAGGAAGTTAATGAAGGCAGCTTGTTGCCCTTATTAAAAATCTGCTCGGATTTTGTTTACATGTAGGGAAACTAAATAAAACACATTAAGTCTATTTCAGTTCAGCACGTTGGGTTCATGCTGAGGATTCCAGCGGTTTTTAAATAAATCTATTAATTTATATAATCAATTTTCCGTTATTAAATTATTTCCTCTGACATTACATTACATGATCTTGCATCAATTTTTAACTAAATTGTTTATTCATCATAGGGAAGAATTCTGGTTTCAATTTTATAAATTTTTCCCCTTTACTTTTTCGCTGACCTCAACCACAAAGAGAAAACAATTGTTTGAATATAAAGGTTAAACGCTCTGTAGGAGACACCGCCAGTAGAAGTAAATTCCATCTCTGTTTCAAGATCTTTTACTGCATTCCAAGATCATCGTTCGATTTCCTTATCCAGCGTATCCTGAACATTCGCATTTTTTGCCGTATAGGATTTTTGGCGAAAGACAATTTCGACGCATTCTTTTCGATACCCTTATCTTGAACGTCCTTTTTGGAGTAATATTTAGGTATTTATAGTGGATTTAAAACAGTTTATTTTTGCAAATAATTTGTATAAATTTCAAAAGACTTACTGAGAGTTTGAAAGAGTTATCTTTCTTAATCAGATATTTTATTTTGAACTTGGTTGCGTTTTCAAGTTGTAAGTTTGTTTGAAATAATATATATTTCTTGAGTGAGAATTATTGGCGGACTGATATTATATTAACAGAAAGTTTCACGTTAAGTCTGAAATATGAAATTGCGTGACGTCACTTCCGGTGTCAAGTTGAAATTTTTGTAACCCTCACTGTCGAGCAAAAAGAGAAAAACACGTGATTAATAATATTCATTTTTTATGTAAATTCACGCAGAATACATTTGCTCGTTTCTAAATTTCTGTAAGGCTTATTAACGATGTACACCATAGCTGAAAACCTACGCAAACAATAAACTGGGTAAATTGAAAGACAATTCTAAAGTTTCCGTTTTCTAACATTTGGTTAGATGTAGAAACATGATGCATAGGATAATGCAGACAAAAATGCAGCTGTTTGTAACATAATGCAGAATTCATATGCAGGTTACAACGCCCCCAAGGCTGCTGTAGCCACTACCAGGGTAAAAAGAAATACATCTCGTCAGTTGATCGTTTCAACAGAATGCAGAATACAGTCTGTAGAGATTGAGAAACAAAGACATTGGCAACGGAAGGGTTTTTAAGACAAGTAATGATCTTACCATCAAAAACAAATAAAGGAAATAATCAAATAAAGTCCTAATCTTTTTCAAATGCTATAAAACACTTAAAACCAATTTAAAAACTATGGCAGTGCACGGCCCTTTCTACTTCCAAAAATCAGATCAAATGGTGAAGCAAAATTTCGTGATGTTCTTCTTGGTAGAGTCGAGGAATTTTCAGCATCCTCTAGTATAAACGATTAATAATATATACATAAACGCCAATGTCCGTTGATTTGAGAACACAAAACATGTCATGCTATATTGAATGGAAAAAGGTGACCAGAAGGAAGATTGCCATTTACTGAGCAATTAGAATGCAAGATGAACAACGATACAACAAAGTGACCAATACTAAATATAATTGTGTTAAAATGAACCTTATTTGCTAGTTTTAAGGTTATTTTAAGTCTGAGGTTCTACTAATAAAAAAAAACAAACAATATTTTCACTAATTTTTCACAACGGGAGTTTTGCTACAGC
The DNA here is from genome assembly GCA_903632075.3 of Acanthosepion pharaonis. Classification (NCBI taxonomy): domain Eukaryota; kingdom Metazoa; phylum Mollusca; class Cephalopoda; order Sepiida; family Sepiidae; genus Acanthosepion; species Acanthosepion pharaonis. The sequence goes on from CAHIKZ030002212.1 coordinate 1,314,091, forward strand.
GTTTCATTCCATGTCCACGAGAAATAATAATAAACTCAGAAGACATACATTTTGTAAATTTGAAAGATATTAATCAGGCATTTTCTGATAACGTTGCTGACAGAAGCATGTTCCATTACCGGGCTAACAAAGTTGCATAATTAAGATTCAATAAGGCACCTGCAATCCACTAATGAATCATCTCTTTTAACTCTATATTATTATCAACTGATAGAAATTTATATCAAACATACAACGCCACCTGTGGCCACCAGGTGAATGATATTGACATTTGCACAACATTCAAAAGGCTGCTGGTAATGTTTATCCGGATTAAAAGAGGTTTATCAATTATCGTTTAGAAAAAGAAAAAAACTTTTCGGATCAAATAATTCACTGTTCCAATCGAACTCAGGGTTGTAGGGAACTTAAAATATGGGATGATATCGAAAGTTTAGAGAGAAGAGGAAAAAAAACGTGGAAGATGAATTGGGAAAGTTGTAGTCATCATCGTTAGAACAAAGCTGAGGAAGAAATCTAAAGCATGCGAACATGGAAACATTACAAAAATCAGCTGCAGTATTGAGGAGACGTTTATCCGTTCCAACTTCAGCGACAGAATCTTTTTCTCTTGGAACGGTCGCTGCATATCTTCGCACTTTGCGAAACCAATTTAAATTCTTCCATTGCCATCAATGAATTCTCTGTTCCAGACTATCGTCCCCTTTGCCAAAAAGATTCAAGCTTTCACATGCAAAGTGTTGGTATTTACATCCGGGATAATCTTCCAATGGCAAGGGAATTATCACTTGAGTCCCAAGTCGACTATTTTATATGCTTTCGACTTTTATTATTACACTCTGTTAGCTATCTCTTTTTTTTATCGTTCCCTTTTCTCAGGACCACAATATATTAGACATTTTAATGTACATCAAAACAGGTGGCTTAAATATTCTAATGTTACCGATGTTGCCATTATTCAGACTTTCAATTTTCAATTCCTTACTCAAATCGTGGGTTTTCCTACTCGTTTCCCTAGCAAATCCGAGCAAGTGGCTTCTTAATTTATTTTTTACCTCCTCTTCCCGCACTTGACGAGCTTTGCAACACTGTTCTCTTGGAAACTCAGATCTCTCTGTATCATTTATTAAACAGGAATCTCCTATCCATAAGACCTCTTTCCGTTACCAGCATGCTGATTGGGATTCACTTCGGGACTTTCTTTGAGGCGCTCCTTGGACTAATATTTTTTAACTGCGCTACAGGTTTCCTCTTGAATCAAAACCGACATCAATGCTTTCATTCCTTCTCTGAAATACCAGATAAAACCTCAACCTTCTCCAAGGCTCACACTAGCATGCCCTGCCGCTATAGCCCAAATTAACCACTATTTCCTATTTCCTTCTATACAAGCGTGACAGATCCCATCACAACAGACGCCTATTTGGAGTTGTATGTATCGTCGAAGGAGCTAAGTTTCTGTTTGCTAAGAAAATCAGGCACCGTATTGCAGCTAACAAATTTAGTTCTTGTGATTATTAAATAAAAGTAATTTTTATATTCCTCCTCCCTTTAATTAATTTCAGATGTTAACATCGTCTACTAATAAAGCTGAATATTTAACACGTAAATTCTTCTTAATCTCTACTCTTGACTCATTAGGAGTGTTTTTGCCTAACTTCTAACTAAGGCTCTGTGGCGTGATATGCATATAAACCCTTGTATGGTTTGTGCTATCATCTCTAATCTGAATCCCCACAAAGCATGTGAACTCGATCGTATTCCTGTCCTTAAAAAGTGTTCTCCAAAACTGACTCCCGTTCTCTCGAAAATGTATAATAAATATCTCGCTGGATTTTGTTTCCCGGCTACTACTAGAGGCCCTAATCAATGCTTGGTTAAGCATCTCACATCGCAGGGCCTTTTTTTCAGACAAGCAATACGGCTTTCGTTTCTCTAGATTAGCAGCTGATATACAGACAATAATTACAGAAAGGGTCTATCAAGCTGTAGATAGAAACGATGAAGCCCTGGCCGCAACATTGAACATCTCGAAAGCCCTTGACAGAGTTTTGCATATAGGTCTTCTTTACAAATTGAAAAATTTACAATGTCTCCGGACAAATGTTCTACTGATCCAATCTTTCTTGTCAAATCGGGTAAGTTATCCGGAACGGCCACAGTTCCTTTCATACTAATGCAGGTGCCCACGCAGGGCTCCATCATTGATCCTACATTGTTTTTAATTTTCAATAATGATATATATATCAGTATGGCTGATGCTAGCCTCCAGGAAAGTAAGTCGTTGCGCCTTTTCGCATTCTCGGCCGACATGAAATGGAAAGAGTATATTGACTCCATTGCTAGGTTTGTTGCTGAGAAAATTGGTTAACTGTGTCGTGCTAGACATTTTTCGCTGCAAAATCTATTTTACATATCTATAATTCTACCATTCGTCATTGCTTAGAATATTACTACCACATATAGTTTGATACTCCTGCTATCTATATAGAGATCCTTGATAAATTCCAAAGAAGAATCAGCAATATTATTCGTCCTGATCTGGCATCTCGGATTCAGTCATTTTCCCATTGCCATAAAGTTTCCTCCCTGTGCCTTTTCTATAAATACATTCATGGTAATTGTTCGGATGAGCTCTTTGCTTTGGTACCTAGAGTTTATGAATTTACAATGGTTCTAGATTAACAACAAGGTCTATTAGATGGAACCGTAAGTTCTATGCTAACAGTTTCTTTTCTCGCTTGAGGAACTCCCTATCGACATTTTTTCTAGTCAACTTTAATCTTCAAAATTTTAAATACAATGTCAATCGCTATCTACTGTCCTCTTGATTAGTCATCTTCTGTTTTCACTCCTTAGTAATGTTTCTGTTTGTCTAATCCTGCCACATCCACTAACACCTTAAGTCTTGGTGGATTTACTTCCTTGCTTGGGGTGAACTTGATTAAAAAGGAAAAGAAAAAAGAATGACGTCAGTTACTACTGATCAAACGCAATGAGTACAAATAATAATAATAATAATAATAATAATAATTAATTGTCAAAATACAAGGACCTTGAAATAGAAATCTCGAAAATGTGGCATATGGGAACATCAACAATCCCTGTTGTAGTTGGAGCCCTAGGAATGGTTGGAAAAGATTGTAGTAGACTAATTGAAGGGATTCCTGGAAGTCCATGCCTCAAGGAGATACAAAAAATTGTTCTGACAAGTACAGCCCACACCTTACGAAGGGCTTTATGTATGTAATTTAATTTATTTATTTTTTTTTTTTTTTTGCAGTGGAAAGTGTCATGACGCCATTTCTAACCTTAGGTCCCTGGGCGGGACCCGGAAAGAAATGTGCAAACGCCAGAAATCAAAGAAAATAATAATAATAATAATAATAATAATAATAATAATAACGACGTTTAAGGAGATAGAACCTGTAACAATTTTATGGGACCACACAATACACATTCCTCGTAGCCCATGTCTTAAAGAAATACAAAATATTATTCTCAGGAGTAGGGCCCACAGCTTACAAAGGGCTTTATCTATGTAAAATGTGTGTATGTGTGCGTATTTTAATTGCTCAGTCGAAAACGTCATGATACCATTTCTAACCTTAGGTCTCTGGGCGGGACCTGGAAAGAAATGAGCACACACCAGAATTCAACGAAATATAATAATAATAATAATAATAATAATAATAATAATAATAATAAGTGCTGGCGATAAGAGAGGCCTTGTTAATAGAGACTGGAAAAGCGGTATGAGCGTAAACCACTTGCTTTACCGGAAAATGAAAGTGTAAAACTGGTCTGGAATTTCACCATGCAATTTGATTCTGTAATTGGCTAACTATCTCACTTTTCACGGCCCACTTTCGGATAAACAATATGGCTTCCGTCTCTCCATGTTTCTCCGCTGATGTGTTAACAGCCATCATTAATTTGTCTATGAAGCTTTATATCAGAACGGCAAAGGCATCCGACAGTGTTTAGCATGCTCAAGTTCAAGGGCTACGATGTCGTCCGACGAATATTTGGTTTAATCAAATCGTTCTTAACAAATTGCGTAATGAAGGTTGTGTTGAACGGACTCGCTTTTAGTTCATTTCACATTAATGCGGGAGTCCTCCAGGGCTCTGTCCTCGCAACTATGGTCTTTCTTATCTTCCTCAACGACTTACCCGATGTCATCAGTACACAACTATTTAATCCTGTCTTAGTAGCAAGCCCGACAGATTCGACAAAGTAAAACTGGCAACTACTCTTGAAAAGTACCGCCAATCAGTGGTTAACCGGGGCAAAGAATGGCTTGTAAATTTTGACCCCCTCCAAAACAAAACTGCTTTCATTTAATCACACGAGAGAACCTTATCTGGCTGCCACCGGCATATCCGATGTAAAATCCAGCAGGGGTGCAATCCTTTGTGACTTCTTGGGCTCACGTAATTATACTGAATCAATTGCTGCATCTACTGCTAGGAAAGTTGGTTCACTATATCATGCAAGACAATTTTTCTCGTCAGAATCCATCTTACACATTTATAAATCTACTATTCCTGCATTTAATGGAGTTTTTATATCTGGCCTGCTGTTTCTACTATATATTTCGAGATTCTTAACAAATTTCAAAGACGGATCTGTAATATAATCGATCCTGAATCGGCATCTCGACTTCAGTAACTTTCTCACCGACGTGGCGTGGCTTCCCTCTGTCTTTTTTAGAAATATTTTCATCTAAATTTTTCCGATGAACTTTTCTCTTTAGTGTCTTGACTGCATGAATTTAAGTGTGTTACTAGATTGGCAGTTAGGTCTCCCCGTTTTAATATTGAATTAGCTAGTTGCAATCTATTCTAACAGTTTCTTTTCTCGTAATCTTCAAAAATTTAAATTCTACGCGAATCACCATTTTTTTTCTTCCTGAAACCTGTTCCTACATTCTCCTTTCTTTTTTCTCTTCATTCCCTTTAACTCCGTGTATTAGTGGCATTATCGCCTTCCTTGTCACTACAATGAATCAAGAAACAGACAAAGAGATCATTACTATCCGGAAGGAAGAAGACAAACGGTGGATCTTTGTTATAATCGGTACAGGGGACGTAAGAAAAATTGAAAAAAAAAAAGGAAGAAAAATATCAATATTTGAAGCATATGATAAACACGCAGATGAGAAAATAGATATTGCAAGTGTCGTTGTGGACGCCCTTGGAACAGGGACAGACAAACTCCCAAAATGACTGGATAAAATTGGAACTAATTCGATGCTTCAAAAAATAGTGCTGTTTGGAAAGATTTTGTCGATTTAAGGAGATAAAAAAATCCGAGGTCTCATTTGTTATGACTTCTCCTTTGCATTAAATTATTAAGTTCCGCCCGACAAAAAGATAATAATAATAATAATAAATGTCTCTATTGAAAAAGATGAAACATTGTAATTGAATGTAGCAAGTATTCTGAAAATGAATACAAAAGTATTCATGATAGAGTAGGAATTGACATATGCTGGGAATTATACAAATGACTTGGGTTCGACATTGGGGCCACTTGTTGTTCTACAAATTAAAAATAATACTGTACCTTCCAGATTCATTCAGGTGAGAAAACAGGATTTCATAATTTTTAACAGGAAAAAGACTTGTCAAATTTTAGATGTAACTGTGCTTCAATCCTGGGGTGTAAAACGCTAACGAAGAATGGGTGGGTGATCAAAGAAGATTTAGTGTCATTTAATCACTGTTAATAATTATATAAATCTGCGGGATTATCCATATAAGTAAATAATATAAACTTGGATAAGCTGTACAGGAAGAGTAAGCAAATCATCTCGTTCTTGTAAACGAAAAAATGAAAACATTAAATACAAAAAAAAATCATGGCATCATAGCCCCTTTTATTAAATGATCTTTCAAATAATCTGATAATGGAGAGAATTCTGACTGGGTGTCCTACAGTAGTAGACTTTTTGTTACAATAATATGAACTGCAAAACTACAAATCTCTCTCTCTCTCTCTCTCTCTCTCTATATATATATATATATATATATATATATATATATATATATATATATAAGAATTGACCTGGCATACCTATACCTAAAAAACAACGGTTGGGTATGCGGGTCCAGCTGTCCATTCTTAGTTGAGTAGTACACACACACACACACACACACACATATACATATATATATATATATATATATATATATATATATATATATTCATCAGCCCAATTCTTAGTTGAGTAGTAGTAGTAGTATATAGATAGATAGATAGATAGATAGATAGATAGATAGATAGATAGATATACTAATTAAACGTTGATTTTGAGCTATGCGTGTCCAGCAGCTCAGTTCTTAGACCCAAACAGCCATAGTAACTGCACATATAATTTGAGTATAGTGTTGAAGGCTTCTTTTGCAGATCCTTCCTCAGGTTTATCATTCTCTTAAACCGGTTATCAAACAAGGCTACAGGACCCAGTTCGTCATGATATATATATATATATATATATATATATATATATATATATATATATAAGTGGCGACTCTAGATCATCAATCTTAGGCTCAGAATCTTTAACAAAATATACGATTGATATAAGTTAGGTGCTAAAAGGATTCCTTTACTCTAACTAAAATATATAATTAAAAAAAATCTCTGTGCATGAAATTATAAAAAAACACGTTTTGATTCTTTAATATTAATTGTAATAATTCAATAAAAATAAACATTTATTTTCAAATGAAATTCCAAAATGTAAAACGTGTGTATCTATCTCGAGTGTATGTTTGTATATATGCCTATGCGTTAGTATGTTTATGCATGTCTCTGTCTCTGAATTTTTAGTTTAATTTATTGTATATTTATGATCAGTACTGCTGACTAATATCATAATCCCTCAACACTACTACAGTTGCACTCCTCACCCTAAACCTACAGTCGACTAGTTAAGGCTGCCACTTTCTTTGATTTTCGCCGGCTTTGAAATTAAGAAAATATCTACTTTCAGCAAGTTTTATTCCGTCTACAGTAGCACTTATAAACCATTTATTATAATGGCATAATAAGAAAAAATCCTTGAACATGACTAACAGTTCGTATTGAACTGCTCCCAACCAACAAACTTTTAGACATTTTTACACTCATTTGGTTCAGAAATGAAGAAATTTTGTACATGCACTAGAAATTATAAAAAAAATTCTCACAAAAATAAACTGCTAATGTTTTTCAATAAAACATGTATTAAAGAGGGAATGCTTCCCAAACGGACACACACACTATATATATATATATATATATATATATATATACATCCTCTCTCTTTCTCTCTCTCCCTCTCTTTCTCTCTCTCTCTCTCTATATATATATATATATATATATATATATATATATATATATTATCCTCATCATGAAGATTCAAAAGCGTTACTAATTTTATAATTCGCTTATCTCATCGAGATTTTTTATACTATCTTTACTTCATGCTGAAATCTTTTTTCAGAATTCTTGGATTCTTGGCTGATCAGGTGGCACCAAAATAGAACCAAACAGGTAAACAAGTTAAATGAATTCCGGACTTGGGATCTTCTGCAAAACAAATTTCTTCATGTTCGCCCACTCAAACAAGAAACTACTGCATCTACTACATTGGCTAGTATTAAATCCAATAACCTTGAAGAATTATTCACTCACCTGTAATGATCTGCTAACAACTTTGCATTATGCATCATGGTGTATTTAAAGCGGAGTTTCCAATATGGACTTTGCAAGACGAAAGAATCTCTTATGAGGGGTTAAAGAAATAGAAATATTTTCTGACACAAGCGGGATTTTCTTTATTAATTTTGATTGATTTATTAATCTATTTTATTTTGATGTATTTTTTCTTTTAACGAATAATATTTTTACCTACTCAGGTTTTGCGGGCTTGGGAATAAACAGAAAGAAAATAAAAAAAAGATGTTGTCTCATAACAAGTGTCACCACAATTAAGATTTAATTAGCAGATAAAGTTATTCACTCTAACGACTGCATGGTTAGGGACACAAGGAATTCTGGTGGGAAGGGTGGAATTTTGTTTAGATTTTGTGCCAACTTCACTTTAAACATATACGAACTTAAAATATTCGCTGATGTCAATGTTTGTCGATTCAATAATTTGATTCTTGTCGATTCAGTAATATGAAAATATATACAAAATATTTCTGAAAAAAAGAATTAACCGTGGATTTTTTGCGTTTTTTTTTTTTGTTTTTTGTTTTTGTTTTAATGTTGGAGAGAGTCGTGAACCATTTCAGTTGCCAGAGTGGCGAATGTCATCCAGCAGTGAGGCACTTGTATCGAACATGTCGTCAATTACTGATAACAGTGACTAAACGTTCATCAATTTGAAAATGCTTTTGAACGGTAAAACTTTAAAATATTTTCCACCTCTTGTGAAAAAAATTTTGCAAAAATTCCTAAATTTGTAAAAACTGTAACAATTTTATTTTGCCCCTCTTTTTGTGTTACACCCTGTCAAAAGTTTCAGAAACTCAATTAGCATGAACGAGTTAAGAAGAAACAGAACAATAGAAACGAATGAAAATAAACACAAATATGTCATATAGAAAAGAGTTATTATAGAATATAAATAAATTGTTAATGATTTTACTGCAAAAATGCATTGAAAAATCAAGATGAGATTTAAGTGCTCAGGAATAAATCGTAATGTTAATAGTCCTATTTCCTTACAAGGAAACATTTGGCATTATTAATCTAGGCATTCAATACTACTTTTGTTTGAAATTTATAAAATCTTTAAAACATTTTTGGAAGAAAGAAATTTCTCTAATCCATATCTTATCATTGTCTTTTCTAATATTGATGGGAGTTTCCTTCCAAACCTTTGGTTTCAAATAGTGTAGAAGATCAATATCTTGATTATGCCATAAATAAATATAAACAATACGACGCTCAACCGTGACGCGTCAAAAGCAATGCATACGAGCCTAAATTTTCCCGTCATCATTCTTTCAATAAAACTATTCTTCTGATGATACTCAGCAACAAAACGTGTAATTGTTCCATACGAAGAGAATTTTACGTTCTAGACTTTTTGTAATTGACCAGAAATTATTCAGACAGCATTCATTTTCAATAAATCTTTTCTCCTAAAGGCACTCAGCAGTATAAGTCTTAATCTTTGTATATAAATAACATTTTATATGGTAGGCATAATGCATGCGAACAGAAATTCCCCTGAAAGCGCATACATTTTCATTATGTCTCTTATCCTATTTCAGCAGCATGTCATTTGACGATAATGTAAGAAGAAATCTATTGAATATCCACGTAATTTTTAATCGCATGCAAAATATCTAACATATAAAACGCTCTTCCTATACCCCGGTCAAACATATAGCATTTTTACGTGTTGGGCATTTTCCAAGCAATACGAAATTATTTCGACAGGATTCATTTTCAATAAATGTCTTCTCATAAAGACAATCAACAGTACAACGTTCAACAGTTTTTTTTTTTTTTGTTTTTTTTATTAAGCGTTTCACCCCAAGCAAGGCGAGAAGCCACTAGGACGCAAGGGGTTACAGAAAATTTGAAGCAAGATCAGATAGGAGTGATAGAAAAAAGGATGAGGAGGAGGGTAATGGAAAGATCAAGGCAACTGGAGATGTCGATTGACATTACACTTGAATAGCTGGAGATTATAGCTCTCAGGGAAACTGGAATAGGGAAGGTAGTTCCACAGGTGAGAGGTGCGAGACATGAAGCTATTGGAGTAGAAGAGACGGCTACATTTAGGAGTTTACATAGAAAAAGGCATGTTACATGGTAGACATTTTGCATACGAGTATACATTATCCCATCATTCTTACAATAAATCTCTTCACCTAAAGGCATTCGGTAGCACAACTTTTAACCGTTACATAATGAAGAGCATTTTACATATGGCAGGTAATTTTGTAGCGATTAAGGATTTACCGCAGCGTAATTAGAGTCCAATGTTCATTTACAATGCGATGCTTTAATGTCAGTTGCTTCATTTTTATTGCTTCCGAAATGTAAATTACACGAACATCTCGAGTTTTTTTTTTTTTTTGTTTGTTTTTTTAAGCTTTTCACCCCATGCAAGGCGGGAGCGCCACTAACACGCAATGGTTTACAGATAGTGACAGCAAGAGTAAAAGAGGCGTGAAAGAGGAAAGGATGAAGAGAAGGACGGGGAATAGATTTAGACATTTGGAGATGTCGATTGACATTGAATTTTAATAGTTGAATATTATACTTATCAGGGAAGCAAGTAAGAGGAAGCGAGTTCCACAGAGAGGAAGTGCGAGACATGAAGCTAAAGTAGAAGAGACGGCTCCATTTAACCGATTCGACAGTGAAATGGTGGGACCCAGATCCCGACCTAGTGGCACGTTTAAATCCATGCAGTTTGGGAACTCGCGAAAGTAGCTCGTCAGAGCAGTTGCTGTAAAAGTATTTATAGAAAAGACAGAGGGGGGGGGGGGCAACGGCACGTCTGTGAGAGAGCGACTGTAAACGATATGCCAGATCAGAGCCAACCACATTGCATATTCGACTCTTGATTTTGTCAAGGACCTTAAGACAAACAGCAGGGGCTCCAGACCATATATGACAGCAGTGCAATGAAAATGTTCCAATTTTATGAAAAAAAAAATAGATAATAAATTATAAGACTATAAAAATCAAATAATAAGACTTTATCGACAAAAGTTAATTTCTTTTTTTGTTCATTATATTAGAGGAGAGGGATAGACGTGGTAGCGTCAGATTTTGGTGGCAGCGGGAGGAGGAACTTGGATGCAAACTTCTTTGGCTTAGCGTTCCTCCATGTGAACTGTTAACCTGTCTATCGAAACTGGTTGTGGAACGCGTATCGACGTCGTTTAGGTCATATAACCAAAACTTATACAAAGCAATCCATCGCTGTCAAAATACCACGTCTACGATATATTCTAACCACCAGTCGTAGACCATCCTGGCCTAGACTCCACATTCTGTAAGGCTACATGCTCTGAAGAAGAATGTCTTCAATCAGGAAATTTTGGTGCTGAAATCAATCTACACCTTTATATTTACATAAGCTCTTTCACTCATACTTAATAATTTTATCCAAAATTATTGCAGAGGTTAAAGATATATTTTTGTCATATATATATATATATATATATATATATAGAGAGAGAGAGAGAGAGAGAGAGAGACTCCAAAATTCGCTTGAGGATGAAATGGAACTAATGTCTTAAATTTAATTACAAAATTAAATTCGGGGCTTTTAGCTTCCATTTTTGAAACATGGTTAGAACTGTGTAGCGAAAAAAAACATATTTTAAATCAATTAATTTGTAATATTAATGCTCTGTAAATTTACATTGAGCACTATTTTGTAACAATAAAATATCTATAAGAACACTGGATTTTTATCTTACTGTTCTTTCTTTTTATTTATTATATATATATATATATATATATATATATATATATATATATATATATATATATAATAAGAAGGCGCTGAATAGATGTATTCCACTTCATAAAATCTGACCAAATGACCTATTATATATATATATATATAAACATATATATATATATATATATATATATATATATAAAACCTTTTTGCTATATATTCTACAATGTCTCATTAGTTTCGTGTTCTATTTTTACTACCCTACGGGACAGAAACTCCCTTCTCCGTTAGATGAAAGACGTCTGCGATTCGACTGTTCTGGTGAAAGAAAGATAAGTTGAACAATGACGACATGCTGTCTGAAACGGTGTGTATGTCAAACTGACATGAGTAAAAATAAAATCGAAACAAGGCGGGCATTTTCTAAAGTAAAGTTACCAAGTTCCTTTATGAGTGAAGCCAAAAACGAGAGGACGAGGAAACCAGCCAAGTCTGCTCTGAAAATTGCAGATTATATATATATATATATATATATATATATATATATATATATATATATATATATATATATATATATATATATATATATACGGCCTGAAGATTGCATCTAGCATGAAACAGCCTGTCGCCTCTGAGTGTTGACTTCAATGTTCACTTTCACGTTTCGTTAAAAAGAAAACAATAAAAAAAAAATTCACCGCAGAACATTTCACTCGTTTTAACGAGACTTGTATAAAACTGCAATTGTTGCCCAAACACACAATAATTAAATTACATGACCCTGCAGCCAACAATATATATATATATATATATGTATGAATATATATGTGTATATATATATATATATATATATATATATATATATATATATTTATATATATTTTATATATATATATATATATATATATATATATATATATTATTTTATTTCATATACATTTTTATTTTATATATATATATATATATATATATATATATATATATATATATATATATATATATATGTAAATGTATATACATGCACTTATCTCTTTCTACATCCCAGCCTAGTTATATCGATAAATCTTCTCGGACCTGTCTATAGTTGCATTTCAATTTATTTATCTGATTCTGTTCATTTCTTTATAGACAGATAGTTATGCATAGACAGATAGAGAGAGAGAGAGAGAGAGAGAGAGAGACATATGAAGTGAACAAGATATCAACATTTCTATGGACTGTTAGGTAGGTGAATGTAAACCTTCTTTGTGAATAGATGCCTCCCTCCCTTTCTTTTTTTGATACATACGGGGCGTGGTGAATGTTCACTCAGTTCGTCGTAGGAGAAAGTTATTAGCCGAATTTTGACCTGAAACTTCACTGGATAATTTTTAATCTTGATGATTTATAGAGAAGAGCTTGATTATGGGCATTGACAAAGGAAAAGGTTATGCTTGAATATAAAAACAAATTTCTCTCTCTCTCTCTCTCTCTCTCTCTCTCTCTCTCTCTCTCACGGACTGGCGCAGACTGTGAAATGGATCATCCGAAAGTTTGTATTTTTTATCCACAAAAGCAACTTTACAAAGAAACATGCAAAATTTTTTTTTTTTTTAATTTTAAGTCTACGGACTTGTATCTGTATTTTTTTTTTTCAGGAATTATTGATGAACTTACCAACCAGCAAAGTTTGCATGTTGCGATGAAAACTTTGGAATTCTTATCAGCGCAGTCAAAAGCCGATAAAATGAAAAGGAGAAAGAAAACGAGCAATTCATATTGAATTAGGCAACACTCTTCCTATAAATAGATTTGGTCTTTTCACTTGACGGAGACTAAAAGGTTCTCTGAATTTATTTCAAATTCAATGCTGATGTCTTTCTTGAACTCACATTGACAACAGAAAGCGTTAACAAAAAATATATACATATTATTGAGAATATATGTTGGATAACAGTACTGTCGTAATTCGACTTGACAAAGACACAGATGAAGTATAGATTGGAAAAGGAGTGCGTCAAAAAGAAGTTAGGTTTCAGCTCAACTATCTACAGCAGCCGTTGAAAATATCATCCAGGAAAATGAACTGGAAAGAGATGAGAGTAAACACAAATGCAAAATATTTAATGAATCGCCGAATTTATGACGACATTTTGTTTGTATCATAATCGGATAAATCACAATGTATGACCGAAATTGGGGTCATGTCGATGTTGCTTTTAAAATAAACAGAAATAAAACAAAATTTTTCTAGATTTTCAGTGCAACTGTAACTTAATTTTAAGGTGTTTTTATTAAAGATCTTGCTAATTCTGCTAGTGTTTTTCAATTAAAGCTAGGAATTTTTGTCCTAGCCTAATACTAACCATTTGCTTGAACTGAGGGGTATATCAAATGATTTTCCTTTTCCTGTTTTTTTTTTTTTTTGGTTAGTACTATTGTTTCTATAATTTATATTTATTTTTTAGGCTTGTGTTATAAAAATTATTGTGTTGTTGGAACATTTCCTTATTAGCGGAGTTCATGATGATTCTTTTCTCTATTAATGTGGGTATATGCTTAAATATAGATAGAGGGTGATTTGACTTAGGGTGTACATACAAGGGATTAGTGTTAGGTTTTCTGTAAGGTAGGTATATGTTGTTCATTAAGTCTAGAGTTACGTCGAGGAAGTTTACCCTTTTTTCTTTTCTGGACACAAATTGTGTAAATAATACAAAAGTTCTGCATATCCGAGCGCTTTCGGATATTCTTTTTTACCATTGTCAAGGGAGATTTTCAATTTTTTTTTTAAATTTTTAACTGAACGTGTTTTTTTTTTATCGATGTGTCTGAAGTTATAAGAATGTTTTATTTACCAAACACGGTCAGCACGTTGTGGCCGTGATCATAGTTAATGTTATTGAGTGTTGGCTTCACCATCTTTTATTATGAGTGCTTCCATTAGTTTTAATCTTTTACATGTGGATGAGGCTATTATATTTGTAATTTTTACTGATATGTTGTATTTAGACATTAGAGTTTCGTGGACAACAACTTTTGTAATCGTTTAGTACACTCGAAAGGAGATTTCACACACACACACACACACACACACACATATATATATATTTTTTGAACAATAAAAAAATATTAAAAAATTAAAATCTTCAGATACACTAGGTTGTAGATTAATATTTCGTTTTTTTTATTATTATTATTTCATTGAGATTCCTCGACTAGTTTCGGCCAAAATGGCCATCATCAAGAGAAGAAATATTTCTGTTTGCTGGTAGCAGTGAACTACAGAAATGAATGTCTTGATGGAGAAAATGAACTTTTGTCTGTAGTTTTCATTTGTTTTTTTTTATTTTTTTATCTTTTTAACATGAATCTTTTAACATTCCTTGTGTTGGTCAAACAGTCTCTTTTAAGTTGTTATTTGAGATAAGAGCTGGATAGATACATATTATTCTGAATTCTCTGGTCAGTTTGACAGTTTTATTGGACCTGGTGAGGGGATGTGTCTCTGTTTAGTGTTTGTGTGTGTGTTATTTGGTTCTTAGGGAGTGAGTGAGTATGATATGTGTAAGCGTGTATATTGCTGTGGGTGTGTGTTATCATTTGGCTCATTAGGGAATGAGTGAGTATGATGTGTGTAAGTGTGTATGTTCGTGTGGATGTGTGTATAAGTGTGAGGCCTCAACACCTCCGTAAGCATGTCTGTCTTGTGTGGGTGGGAAATGTGGGTAGGTTTTGATTTGTAGTGTTATATATTAATACTATCTATATTGTTAAATTTATGGTTTAGCCCGGCTGGATAGTGTGTTTTATATATATATATATATATATATATATATATATATATATATATATATATATATATATTAAAATATATATAATTATTTATAATAATAAATTATTATAAAATAATTGTCGGACTTTGACCATTTCATAATATATATATATATATATATATATATATATATATATATATATATATATTATGAAATGGTTAAAGTCCGACAATTATTTTAAGCCATTTTTGTTTATAAGTTATTTTTATAGATATAAATATTTAAGTAAATTCTCAGTTCTTAATAAACAGTATTAACGACATTTACCGGCCTAAATATTAATTTCATAATGTGTGATGTCATTTGTTTACATTTGGATACGCATCGAGCAGATATCAATGTATGAGAGAAAATCATGGAGAATTGTAGTTTAAAAACAGTAAAATCAGCCTTGTTAACCGAAATGCTCCTCTGTGGCTCAATCGGTAAAGCACGTCAGGCTATATGACGGTTCCGTGAAGGATACAGATTCGATTCATGTCGGAGGATGCATATTTTCTATGACAATTTCTCGGACATTCAGGCCGGTAAATGTTGTTAATAAATATTTGTATCTATAAAAAGAACGTATGAGCATAAAAAAATATCTTACTATATGTGTGTGTGTGTGTGTAAATAGAGAGAATGGAAGCGAAGATAGAAGAAAAACAAGAAGGGTAAGAGACAGCGAAAGGTAGAAACTCCCACAAGTAGAACAATAGTGGAAAAAAATTCCAAAATAGATAATAAACATATTTCCAAAGAATTTTTCCTGAGGGATATTTTTATGGAGAGAGACCAAGAATTTGGATACCCAGTTGAAGAGAAGAAAAATATTTTGCTGGATAAGTGCTGATGAGAAAAACTGGCCCTATTATCAGCAACCTTGTGAAAATGGATTGATTTACCCTCACATTGTCGACATATTTAAAAATGATTTACAAAATGTCTTCACAGAAATGTTTAGAATTAAACAACTTGAGGTCGTGGGGAAGGATTAACTTTTGTACAATTATAAACAAATCTATACGTATAGAGGGTTAGGCTTAACACACACACACACATACGTAGAAATATGCAACACCACTTCTTGATGAAATCTGATTTCTCAGGACTCATATACAAAACAAAAAAAAACTATGAAAATAAAATATAAGTTCTGAAAGTGAAATAGAAATATTTATTAATCCAACAAATTTATGAGTTCTAAATAAATAAATAAATGACATATTCTGTCTTTCTGTCTGTGTGTCTGAAATCCCCCCTCTAAGGACACACTTGCTCTACATTGATATATTATACCTCTTTGGAATCATAATGATCCGGGGATTGAAATATCTGTCCATCAGGTGCGTGAACATCCAGCTTTGGGATTTGTGTCATGATAAGGAAGGACCAGTTAAAAATTCAAATTTTAAAATAACTGAAAAAAAAATAGTGATTTTAGAAGTTTTTAATTTATATTGAATTTCAAATAACAAAATTTTTTTGTGAATTTGAAAGTTTTTGTGTTGAATTCAGTTTACAATATATTTTGTGAATTGAGGAAATGTCAAGGTTAAACTAAGAACTTCTGTGACGCTAGGTTTTGAAGTTTTCACAAAGTGCGTGACTCAACACAATTAAAGTTCCCCGGAGTTTGTGATGTGAACTCAAATTTTGGCCCAAACCGGACTTCCGGCCCAAACTTTGTCTGGAATTGGCTTTATAGCCCAAATCAGATCTAAAGTGAGGTTTTGGATTTGGATGGAGTTAATTGAGGAATTCAATGTTATTTCTTCAAGATTATCATGCCGTTTTCTAAGCTGGACCAGAGGTTCCTTTTAGTTTTGGACTGTACGCCCAAGTAGGTCTCTGCAGGAGAAAAAATCTGCCTTCTTTTAGACATGGCAGAACCATCAGAAAAAATATATTTGTTAAATAATATGACAAATTATGTAAATACGAAGTGCATTCCAAAAGTTTTCAGTAGAGACATTTATTGATTTCAAAGATTGAATACCTGATCTGGTGTTCCTGCTGTCCATCTCGAGGTTCTTGACAAAATCCGAAGAAGGATCTGAAATGTAATCAATTCTGACCTGGCATCTCGTCTTCAGTCACTTTCTCACAGACGTGACGTGGCTACGCTCTGTCTTTTCAACATGAATTTAAGTATGCTACTAAATTGACATCTAGGTCCCACGCTTTCACTGCTGAAATAGTTCAGTGCAACTGCCACTTCTACTCCAGCGGTTTCTTTCCTCGTACTTCTCGACATTGGAACTCTCTTCCATTCACTTTCTTCCCTGGTAACTATAATCTTCAAAAATGCAACGTCAATCACCATCTTCTGTTATCTTAAACCCCCGATCATCTTTTATCTTTTTCTCAATCTCCCCCTATACCCAGCCTTTTCTCTCACTTCGACTCTCTGTAACCCCTGCATACTACTGGCACTCCTGTCTTGCTTGGCGTGAAATGACTAAAAAAATGTCCAAAACTCCTATCTCCGTCAAAGTAATGATCCTCTGACTTCAATGCGCTTCTTGTAACGCCCCAGCCATTTTGGGGCAGCCCCACGTGAAGGTGTCCAGGTCCCTTGTCACCCACCACTTTTATCGCAATATCTTCAAAACGACCGTTTCTGAGGTTCCCCTTCAACTTGGGAAACAACCAAAAGTCATAGGAGCAGGTTTGAGGTTTCCCCCCACCACCACTTCTCTTATCCCCAGGGGTCACAAGAGCGATTTTACTTCTGTTCTGAGCGCTCTGGGAACAAACTTTGCACAAATGTTACGCACATTGAGATTTTCATGAATAATTCTGTGTACAGTTACCACACCAACTCCAAACTTGTTATCTTTATAGACACGGGATGGTCTTCCTCCAAATAGCTCTGATGTACTGACGCCCCCACCCCGTTTTCCCTAATCGTCTCTTGTCTTCTTTCTACCGTCTTTGAAGCTCTTATATCAGCAGAAAATAGATGCTCACCTCATAGAAATTAATTCATAAGCAAGCTGGGACATTTCGTAAGTTTCTGTAGCGTTTCTGCCCAGTTCAACAGGAATCTTAATTGCATAGCGAGCTTCCAAATTGCAATGGCTCCTTTTCGTTCCATAGTCAATTTGGTCAGCCATTGGTGATTTCGTTGTTCCTCTTCGTTCAATGGTTGCCTCTTTGTCAGCCATTACCATTTTCGTTTTCTTTTCGTTTATCTGGCCGCCATTTTGTCAGCCATTGGTGATCTCGTTGATCCTCTTTGTTTTTTATGGTTTCTACTCTCGATCACATACAATTTGGCAAAACCTCTCTTCTGCAATAGTTTGAGAAAATAACTAACGCGAATAAATAATTTCCTACATGAAAAGCTTACATTATTTACATATGGGTTAATGTCCTCATATTGTTGCTATTATCACACTTTCTCTTTAAGTCTCTGTTAATACGGGCAACATTTGAAGATTTTCGAGTCGAATTCATTTTTTAATATCCGTTGTAAATTGTAAATAATGTAATAAATAAATAAATATGATTCTGCATAATTTTGAAGACTGCCAGAAAAACGAAATCATTGTTGAAAATTTAGCGTTCAAAAGAAATTGAAGTAACCTTTCTGGGAAATTCATGAAATAATTTATTTTTCAGAATCATTCCAACATTAGGATGCCCAAAGAGTTAATATGAACACTGATGGTATAAAAACAACAAGTATAATGATAATTTATTCCAAAGGATAAATATAATTTCAGTTTGACGAAATCATAGCGAAAAGCCAAAATCCTCACAGATGCAACATGTTCATTGACTCATTATTTCATTTATGATAAAATAAAAGTTTTTGGTTTGGGTTTTGAAAGTTTATTGTCTGTTTGTTATATCTATTGGCAATATTTTACATATATTTACAATTCAAAATGTCCTCCCTTTGCTTTCATCATAGCCCCTAATCTCTTCTCAAGTGAAGTGCATGACTTCTACACAATCTCTTCGCTCAAATTGTACCACAACTTCATAAGAACTTCTTTCCGCTTTGACACACCCAATTGTGATATACAGCAAACACCGCTCTCTAATAGCGACCTTATCGTAAAGTCGATGGGATTAATGTTAGAGTTTCATAGAGGCCAGATTGACTTGTCCAAAAATCCAGGGAGGGAAATATTTCTTGCACTGGTTCTGCGTCAAATTGGCCGCGCGTGCGGCAGATCCGTCTTGAGTGAAGATATAACGACTTGCAAATATCGCTGACAACCAGGCCAATGCATATCCCGCTGCAAAATTTGTTAAATAAATAATAAAGAAAAATCATTGCTGCAAAAGGTGAAGATTCTCGAGCGAATAATTGGTTTTGAAACAGAGACAGAAAAAAATGGTAAAGTTGTAATGTGATTAATTGAATTTGAATGACACGCGATGATTAATTGATTCAGAACAAACATTGTTCAATAGACGAGACACAAAATGTTGGAAACACATCGGATTTTAACAAAAACTGATGGAAAGAAAATACATGTAGGATGATAAATAGATTTTGAAAAGAAACAGTAAAACGATGAAAATGGTAAAATTATTAAATTACCTGATGTTTTTGGAATTGTTAAATGAGTTTGGGAATACGGAAAAATGGATGATGAGTGAAGGATAAAATGACGCAGAAAAATTAATTGATTTAGAAAATATTGATTAAATTGTTGCTGCTGCTGCTGCTGGCGGATGATGATGTTGATGACGATAATGATGATGATTAAATTGCTGCTGCTGCTGCTGATGATGATGATGATGATAGATGATGATGATGAGGATGATGATGATTATTATTAAATTGCTGCTGCTGCTGCTGCTGATGATGATGATGATGATATTAAATTGCTGCTGCTGCTGCTCCTGCTGTTACTGCTGCTGCTTCTGCTGCTACAGCTGCTGCCCCTGATGCTGCTGCTGCTGCTGCTGATGATGATGATATAATTTATTTTCAAAATATTAACTAAATGGATGACGATCGTAAAATGACTTATTTGAAAAATTTCGAGTGAATTGATGTCTGAAGTGTTAATGAATTTTAAAAATTTTCACTGAAAAACTTGACGACAGAATTATGCATTCTGTCGTCAACTTTTTCAGTTAATATATGCAGTCAAAGCAATTTCGAAAAAAATTAATAATATTGAAAACAGTTTTTAAAACGATCCTGGTAGAATGATTAGTTCATTTTGAAAAGAGTGCTTAAAAATAACGATAAAAGAATAATTAATTTCTTTTGAAAACATGGAAAATGTGTTTAACGTCCATTTGCCGTCTGCTGATTCTCTGCCAAGAATTCCTCTGTCATTGAATAATAAAATATGCCGACGTTTCTTGGGATTTTTAACAAAATGGAAGGACTTTAAAATTGTAAGAAATTTCATCACAGAAAAAAGAACATTTGAATTTGTATGAAAGGTTAATCCGTGTAAATGGGAACGTTTATTTAATCTGCCCGATAATCTGGACAAAATCAGTTAATCCTGTTATTTCTTCCAGCAGATTGGATAGTGGACCAAATATAAAACTTTAATCATAATTGAATCTATTAGTGTTAAATATATAAGCAATATTTGTATATATACTTATCTGTAGGTACCATCAGTATGGTTGAACCATCAGTATGGCTGAACAGAGTGAATGCACTTTCGAAACATTTAATTTATTTTATTATTATTTTGAAAATCTAAGTCAAGTACTTACTCCATTATCTGTCTATATTTCTGAGATGAGGTATTATGTATCCGGTTAAGGCAGCGGAGAACTTTCAGAGGAAAAATTAACAGGAGATAACTGATAACTGACATCCATTAAACATGGCACGTGGAACTAGAACAGTCTACCTCAGTAAGCGAAATAACGGTTTCAGTGCGACATTCAAGCCACCGGAAGAAGGCCGGAGTGTACAACGGCCGAAACGTTGTAATAAATATGGCGACAAAGATGAAGGCAATAGTCCGAATAATGTAAATAGTGTACTTACTCCATTTTAATTAAATCTTTAGCATTTGTACCTTAACGAATTATTTTTATTTCTGAAATCATTTTTCATGCGAAAATATTGGGTAAATATTTTTCAAATGAGTTTTTATTTTATATCTATTTTTATTTATATCTGTGCATGCTTCTAAAATTAAACCTTGAACTTCCCTAATATTTACACCTAAATCTTAAAAAGATAAATGCCCGGATGTCAAATCAGTTGAAAATTTATTCAATATGGAAAGTTCTTACGTAGAAATATGACAAAAATCCTAAGAAAACATGAAATAAAACTAACAAAATATTCAGTTAAGACATGTGTTTTTATATAAAATATATTGTAGATTTTCGGTTATCATAGGCTTGGTCAGGAAATGGACAACAGTGAGGAGCTTATCCTTGAGAGGACGACCTGGAGCTTGGGGTGTAACGATGGGGAACTTGTCCAGTTAGTTGCAGCATATTTACAGAACAATGTCTGTTCTATAGGTTAAAGGAGTAAAAACGGCTGTACAATATTTGGTCATCACAACAAATTTCATTGTAAGGAATTTTGACAGTGAAATAAAGATTAAAATCTTCTTACTGAGAAAAACCTTGAACGTTTTGAAATCATTAAAGATTTGCGTTCAAATTAGCATTTTCATTTCATTTACATAACAGTTTGGGCTGAAATGGTTGTAACAGAAAGAGGGAGAGTTATTGTTATCAATTTAAAACGCTTGTAATAAGCCTAAAGAAAGAAAGAAGGGAAAAAAAACATTACCTAGGTAACTAGCGAGATGAATTCAAGTAGAAAGGTAGGCACATTCCTCAGCTAAAATGTCCTTGAATGAATTTTCAAAATATAGAACAGCTCCGATGTAAACAGATCAGTTTAGGTCACTGGGTCTCACGATTGTATAAAGAATCCTATTTCTCTGATCACACTGCTTTATTATATGAAAGACATTTAAAACTTTAGACTCTTCTTCTTCTTCTTCTTCTTCTTCTTCTTCTTCTTCTTCTATGCGTCATGTCCCTTTAGGACGTTGGCGATCATGGGTCTCCACAATTTCCTGTTCTTAGTAAATGTTGCCTTTGTTCTATCTCTCCTAAACCCTGTTCGGCCAACCATTTACAAAAGATCGTTAGGTAGTCTATGCGCTTTTTTTCACCTGTCTCTCTTGACTTCAATACGACCTATGGATGGGGAATTTTCTAAGCCTTCTTTCCTCATTATGTGCCCTAGAAACTTCAACTGTCTCTTCCTGGTGTTAAGTAAAAGTGTCCTTTTTGCTTCCATTTTCTCTCAAACTTCATCGTTGCTCACATGTTCAGTCTATGGTATTCCCAGGTGCTTACAGAATTTTAAAAATGTTTACTTGAATTATGCATATTATTCCCGCTATATATAAAATATTCTTAAATTAATTATTATTCTATTATTTTATATGTTAATATGACCTCCTTAACATTCGATAACCTTTATGTGTTTTTCAACCAATGCTTTAGAGTGTAACATTATTTGCAACAATTTTTATTGCTTACCAAAGATCTTCTTTGTTTGAATAATCTTTTCTATTCTCATATAAATATCTTAAAGAACAATACAGTTTCTAACGGACTAATATCTAGAGAAACAATATATTTCATTCCATTAATTTGGTGTCATTTTGGACAATGTGGGAAACATTCATTCGAATGTGCAGGAGAATGTTCTTGTCCAAGATCGTCTCTGTATTTATCTTGATGCCATCATCAACATTGGAAGAGCCTAGAATTTGGCAATCTACAATACTAAGCCAAAGTGTTACTCCACACTTGACCTGTTATCTTGTATGTCATATCAGTTGACTATTTTCATTAATGATCCACTCATTTGTCCAGATATCAGCTTCATTCAATGCATTTGTGCATTCATCACTTATAATGTTTCGAAACTAGTTTTCATTTTCTTCTTCAACCATTATATAGATTCTTCTTTTGGTATTTAAGAATATCTGTTTAATGCTATTATGTCTGTAAGCAATGGAGTCTTAATATTCTGCATCTTATTTCTCTGTTAAAATTCTAAACACCAGATTCTTTAAATATTCACATGCTGATTAATGTATCTATCTTCTTTTAATATTTCCCAAAGAGTTTTTTTCCTGAGATTCTTAAACCTATTTTCATGTTCTTATTTTACCAATATTTTCATTTTTTTTTTGATTGTTGTGTAATTTCTATTCAAGTCTTTTACAATTTCGATATCTATCATTTTATCGTATGTTACGATTCATGATAAATTTTATATATATGAACTTAAAAAAGTACCTATCATTGAGCTTTCTATTATATAAATTTATTTTAAATATGGCGAACAAAGTCACCTAATAAAATCTCACATCAGCAAGTGGAGTTTTCTAATAGAACCGTTAATATAAGATGAGATTTATATTCTATATTTATTATATAAATATATTCCGAAAAGTTTACGAACATGTGTTGGTTAATAGTACTTTTATAGTGAAAATATAATAAAATCTGACATTTTTTAACAACTTTGGAAAACCTTTGTTCCCTAGCAATCATAACCTTTCACGCGGCCATAATCAAAAGAACAAGCTTTATAGGACGGTTAAGATACATGCAGAACTAATATGGACTTCAACTCTTTCGGTAAGTGTTTTAAAGTCTTGACTGACAAGCGCAATGTCAATGTAAAGAAGTAAAACCATCAATACCCCCACAATGATTCAGTTGTACATATGACTTTGTAGCACATCCTATCTTGATATTTATTAAACCAAATTGGGGTTGGTTCAAGGCCATGAGAATGATCATATCCAAACTATGTTTGCTATAAACTGTCACAATGGATTTTGTGACATAATTCTAGAGAAGATTCAAAGTGAAAAAAATATATATATCGATGATTTAATTCATTTATACAGAAAGTGTTTTTAACCTAAACATTTAAATTGAAAAGTCAACGTCTTGCTTTGCTATATAAATATTACGAATGACCATTCTTGACACCCAGAAAGTTTCTAACATCTCACAAAGTTCGATGTGAAACTTGCGGAAAATGCTTGACAGAGAATGTTGTTTATCAAGCCACTGTGAAAATCGACAAGGGAAACAAATATGGTATATTTAGGGTCCACCGAACGCGACTGTGGAAGCAGAGATTTTGACAGATAAAACATTGTTCCAGCTTATGAACGTCGGGAGTTTAACCCTTTTTAAAGGTTTCTAAAGGCGTGTTCCAACATCGGTTTATATTTGACATATATTTTACACTGACCACATGTGAACCACACGTTTTGTAGGTTGATTTGTCGGTTGCTGTTGTTGTCATCATGCCAATCATCACATCACAACCAAGCTAAAACTAGTAAGACAAGACGAATATAAGTAGATAAAACCAAAATATTATATAGTAGTAGTAGTCGGCACTCGCTCGCATCAAATTATCGGGATCGATGTCCCCTCTCGTTATTTCCTTTCTACCCTCTGATGGCGGTGGCAGAGATGGCTGTAAAGGCCCAGACTACTCCTGAAGAGTAATCAAATAGAGTTTCATGGGGAATTTGACTTTGGTGGACAACTCTGCTCGACGGAGAAGTCCACACACTTGTCCAGAATCGCCTCCCTCACGGCTCAATATATAACAACGAAAGACACCGCAAAGAAAGACTTACAATTCTAGATTTTAATATTATACTGTGATGGAAAGCAACCATAGCTGTTCCTAACTCAAACTACTCGACTATAAAAGAAATGGTCGAGTCCCACTAATAGGCAGTAGTCAGATTGCCCTGAATCAAGTTTCACGACAACCCGAAACGTTCGCTTCTTAATCTTTATACATTTATATATTTATACATTTATATATTTATAAATTTATATATTTATAATATAAATTATAAGTATATTATAATATAAATTATAAATATATTTATAATTTATATAAAGAGTAACAATACGAAAAATGACAGCGGTGAAGGCAAGCATAAGCATAGTTGTTTCCCCTTTGAACTACTCGACTATAAAAGAAATAGTCGAGCCTTACTTATGGGTAGTAATCAAATTGCATTGAATAAAGCTTCACTACAACTATAAATGTTCGTCTTTTTTTTATTTATGTATACAATGGACACAAACCCAAACGAAATTAAATATCTTTCGCCACAGAAGATGGTATTTTAAAGTCTGTCTAAAATATTTAATATATGTATAAAATCAAAATAAGTATAAACATTTTATATTTGTCATCCGTGGAGATTATATAATTTTGAGACGTACAGTGGCCGTTAATAATAAAGTATATTTCAAGATTTCAGTGTTAAAATGAAACAGTATTTAATTACAACCGCAAATAAATACTTAACAAGCACAAAGTAGTAAAAGTCAACCAAAGAAAATTAACCATTTCAGTGAATACCTTGTTAGTAACGCTGCTCGGCTTAACGTCTGGTAAATCCTAAATCAAAACCCAAATCATCGACGCACAATATTTCACACTAATTCGACTAGATATTTCCCCTCGATAGTCACTCAATAATCACACCAGTCAGTATCCTGACATCTCTATTTATACACCTGGCGGAAAACATATATTCATAAGTCCAGAGTGTCATACTTGAACCTCGGTGTTTGTAGTTACTTATTTTCACCCTATATGACACATAACTATTTACTCTTGTCGTAATAACAATTGGTTCACAGTGTCGGGCTAGACAATCTTTCTCACCAGACTCTATCTTACAGAATTATGAGTCTATTATTTGTTCATGCATTAAATATTACTAACATATCTGATCTGGTGCTTCTGTTGTATATTTAGAGATTCTTGATAAAATACAAATAAAAGTCAGCAAATTTATTGGTCTTAACCTGGCATCTCGATTTCAGTCCCTTTCCCACCGTTGTAACGTAGCTTCTCTATGACTTTTCTATAAATATTTATATAATAATTATTTTGATGAGCATTTAACCTTCGTCGTACGTTTGAACTCATACAGTCTCGGTAGTAGGCTTTATAAATTAAAGCGTTACTACTCGATTGCAGGGGAACCTACTCAACACTTTACAGTTGAAATGGAACCGTAAGTTCTATGTGAACATTTTCTTCTCTAGCACTTCTCGTTTATGGAACTCTCTTTTGCTTTCTTATTTTCAAATCAACTTTGATCTTCAAAAAAGTAAATTCAACCTCAATCATTATCTTTCTTTTATTGTTCAGCCTCCTTAATTTTTTCTTTTTCTCGGATTCTTTCACACTCAGTATCCTCCAGTAGTGTTTTTATCACCTTGTTTGTGATGAAAAGATTAACAAATATATATTGAGAGAATATTTTATCAAACATGCCATGCTGGTCAAGTTCATCCAAGCATGTTACGATATAATCTTTATTATAACATTTAAAGTCATTCAAGTAAGAAAACACAAAAATATTGATAACGATAAATACATGTGCGTGAGAGAGAGAGAGAGAGAGAGAGAGAAGAGAGAACGAAAGAGAGAGAGACGACATTCTGTCCGGAATGTATCCGGCAGCCGGAATGTATCCAGTTATTTGTAATATCTTGAGGACCAGTTATGCCGAATTCATGTAATTTGACAACCAGTCAAAAGTCACCTGACTGCGTATGAGTGGACATTCTCCCCTGAAATTACTCAGTCGACAGTGCATACATGTGGGGCCGATGCATTCTCAATGGCCGACCGCATAGATGTTTCACGTCTTGTGAAAGGGTGTTTCTGGATGAAACATTACTTAAGCAAGTGTCTGCAGTCGTTAAAAGCGAAGAGATTTCAGACCGTGGTCTAGATTAGAGAGAACACAATGAGGTAGCTTATAGTGTTCCGAAAAAGGATATTCTGGGTTGTTTTGTAAAGTAGAAAAGACATTAAAATAGGTCGAGTATTTTTAGCATTTTCGGACAGGCGGCTGAATGATTTATTTAGATTTGAAATCAAAATACAACCTAGTTTTTCGAAAAAAAAAAGTTATAAGGTTTTTTGGCTTTACTCTTATCAATCAGTCAATTATGACCTGCGTTAAATTTAAATTAAGCGAAGAAGCAAAAATTCAAAAAATATTTTTTATAAGTTTGTCATGACTGATTGCTAACAGCAGCCAGGCTTAAAGTATATAGTTACATAAATATATAGTTACATAAATATATAGTTACATAAACATATAGTTATATAAACATATACAAACTAGACAATCCATTTTTCTAAGAAATAAAACGTGGGTAGAAAGATAATTTGACAAAATAACTCTCACTTATTCTTCTTTTTTTTTTCGTATTTTGCTTTAAATCTAAATAAATCATTCACTCGCCAGTAATTTACAATCGCTTGATGAGATGCATTGATATACATTGAAACACTACTGCAATTATGTAGCGATTTTTACATCATGTTAAGTTGGTTATATTTTCGAAAAAGTATTGTCATCGTTTTGCCTGTCATTGGCATCTTTATGCAAACAGTTTTCCCATTTTTGGACTTCTCCTTTTGAAAATATTGCAAAAACTATCGCCCCCAAACAAGCAAAAGAAGCACACACAATGAAAACTTTCTGCCATTCTTCCTGTGTTCCGTTATGGGTGAGTGCCCCTGCCAAAATCGGGGCTAAAAAACCAGGAACGGCACTTACTGTATTGGTCACTCCAAAAAGCAATCCAGCATAACTGGGAGCTATGTCTATGTGGTTTACAATAAAACCACCGGCATTAAAACCCATGAATGCCCCGGCGAAGAACAGAAACCAAACAGCCACTATGGCATTGGAGCAGTTTATAAAACCGATGGCGACAAAAAAAACAGCTGAACCAATAAAAGATATCGACTGCATAAAAACGCGCGTCGCACGAACTGTTAGATAACCTCGACGGATGATGAAGTCGGCCAGTGTCCCGACAAAACTATAGGTGATTATTATCCCGACATACGGAACCGAAGACATGAAACCATTGGTTTTGGTGTCAAAATATAGAACCTCTTTCATGAATAAAGGCAACATGGTATGTAAGGTAAATAGGGACCAATTGTTACAAAAATGGCAGATAATTATTGCCCAAACAGCTTTTGACGTCAATATACTCTTCCAAGGAATATGCTTGACTCGTGCCTGACACCTGATAGTGTTTTCCAAAAAATCAAGTTCTTTTGCGGTGATACGTGGGTGTTGTTGCGGGCTTTCATACACGACATAAAACCAAAATATGCTATACAAAAACGCGAAGATTCCGGTCAGGTAAAAGATAGATCCCCATCCGTTATCAAATCCTTTATCGCATAAGTAACCTGAAACGGACATTGTAATAATTGTTCCTATCAAAGGACCCGAATATGAAATGGCTACCAGCTTTCCTCTTTCGCATGGTGGAGCCCAACGACCCCACAAGGAATGTATGGCTGGAAAGAAGGGTCCTGAAAGCAAGCCAGATATAACTCTCAGTGACAAAGTCCAGTAGCCGCTTACTCGAGACAAAACTGGATAAAAAAGTAGCAGAATCGCCGAAGTTAATAGACAGTATCCAAAAACTCTCCGGCCGCCGAACTTATCGGCTAAGATCCCACCTAAGAAATTAGTAAACATATAACCATAATAAAAACCGGCTAGAATATTAGCAACGAGAAAGTCGTTCCATTCGAACTCTCCAACTTCAGAATTATCCAGGTTTTCAATTGCCGAAATGCAGGATGAATCTATAGTTAAACTATTATTCTCCAATGGTATCTTTTTTTTGACCATGCAAACGATAGCGACACTCATTCCCATTCGAACGGACAAAACGAACATCATGCCAATGAAACTGACATAGCAAAAAATCCAGCGTTGTGAAAACCATTTAGGGACATCGCTTCCTGGTTTTACAACCTGGGGGCGCTTTTTAAGGTTCTCAGGTTCACTAGAGTTTACTAAGCATTTCTCAGTCTGGACGCTTTGATTTTCTTCTTCGCCTTCTACTGATTCTGTTTGTCGCCCTTCTTCCACCAGGTACATTCCTGTCGATGATGTCGCCATCTTGGAGACCTATTTACAGAACGAAAATGTTTTCATCCAATTTTTGATAAAAATTCTTTTGTGTTCGTTTTATTTTAAAACTAGAAAACATTTTTCATTTTTGTCTTCATTTTCGTTTTTATAGTTTATTTTTTCATTTTAATGTTTTCGATTAAGATTAATTTTCAACGCCTTTTTTTCCGAGATTTGCAAAGAAAATATTTCGGGTGAAAGACCAAATTTCTTAGAACAATAGTAAATTTAACAGATGTTTAAGTGAGTTTGATTCTTACTAGTTCTTTTACGTATTTCGCCTTCTGAATGAAAAACAAAAAACAAAACTCTTCACGTTTCAATGGGAAATAAGTAATGGCTAATCGGTTCTTCTTTCTCTGATTACAGTTATTTTGTCTTTCCTCTGATTTTGATTAATCCTATTTTGTTACGCTTCATTCTGGTTTTAGCAAAGAAACAAATAAATTTCGAAATATTTCCTCCATTTTAGTGTTTGTGTCTGCCCGCCCATTGTTGCATCCAAAATCTAATTCCACAATAACTTGTGATCTGATTGAGATTATAAATAGTCCCTGCACTTACAGTTGGTAAAACGAAGACACTAAAATTTGATTATGTAACTGAAAGTTATATGCTGTAATGACAAAAGTTTTATTGTTGTTTCAGTCATTTCCGGTAGGCCACGATGGAGGATTGTCTAATGTACAAACAATTCAGCTTGAAAAGAACCAGGCCCACAAAAGGCATAAGATATGTACTGTTTGCAAAAATAGTTTTATTATCAAAAGCTCTTTTGCAGAGATCTTTTACTTTTGACGAAAAACAAAAGGTTTCATCGATTACCTTTTTTTTTTTTTTAATAAACAAAGAATTATTAGTAAGGGAAGAAAAAAAATAAGTTTCTTATTTCTCGTTCCCTTTTTTGGTGAATTTAGTCTTCCTGATTCTCAACGAATTCATCATTGGACTCCACACGGCTTCAAGGATTTTGAAAATAGTCAAAGACAAAGCAAAATATAGGTTAATGTTTCGGGATTTCGTCATTTTTCTTGGCACACATCTCTACCTGGAATTAACTACCTGCGCCGAATCGTTCCAAAAGAGATTTTATTTCCATTTTACCCCATCTTGCATTTACCCATGCACTTTTTTTTTCCTCTTCTTGTTTCACCCTTTCCTCTCTTTTTATATCTCTCTGCTTATAATCTTCTCATTTGAAATGTTATATTTAATGGCGTTTTGCCAAAAAGGCCGACTCAAGGATCCGCACATTTCTGCATCAGATCTCTGTTCCTATCCTCATTCTCACAGAGTTGCAAAACAGGTGAGCAGCTTGTTTGGCAGGTCGAGGTAATCGTCCGGTGTTTTTAGAAAATAGGCCAAAATTAGATTCAAGTATTCATTTATATCTTTAGAATATTTTTCTTATGCTTGTCCTATTCCCGTCCAGTTAAGAGTTTCGCTGTTGGCTATTCCGGACGAAATGTTTACCGACTGTTCGACGCTATTTGACCGCGGCTGCTACTAATCAGTCTCATGGAATTTTCAAAACTGACGATCATATTAATCCGTTTTTTCTTTTATTTCTGCAATGAAAAAATAAATAAATATAGTTGGAAAAAATGATATAATTTTTTTCTGTGCGAATATTTACATAGATTTAAGTAAAAGATAAAATTTACCTGTCTTATCTTCGTCTTCCGTCTTCCTCCCCTCACCCTGCGAAATCCTGAAATAGTATCGAAATCTCTCTATAAGATTTCCTTTCTTATGCATTGGATAAAGTTTAATCATCATTTGAGCACAGTAAGAGAATAGGAACAATAATAGATAATTATTATAATAGAAAAACTTTTTAGGGCCACCTATCGGAGTGGTTTCCTGGGGAGCCCTCCTCTGGTTAGGATAGACGTTATTTTATGTACCTAGTTAATGTTAGTACGTGTCACTTCTTTGGTTATGATCCAAGTCAAGATTCCCAACCTCCCCAATTTGTTTTTGGTCCCTATTTTTTTCATCGTGACTCGGTCAGATATTTTCCTTTCGCATGGCCATATTTATTTTATTCTTTTCCATTCTCTTAGCGAGAGAAAGTCTCTTGATTTTGTCTAAAGACAGAATACAGCGGCCCTCTCTTAAATCTTTTGAGGGTGTGACGGGTCCAGCTAACATCAGTTAACTTATTTTGTTTATATCTTGATTTTTTTTAGACTCATCCACTCCACCATAATCACGTATCATTTACAGATTTTTATATATAGATTTCTGTGCTCATTAAATTTTTTATGTCATAGGAATGTGTTTTTGAAGGTCCCCCTGAGAGTATTGCGGCATTATGGTATAGGGAGGATTGAATGATAATGGAAGAGTTCTTAGGGTGGATATGCAATTTGTAACGAGTGAATGGGCCGTGAATCAGATTAGCTAGGTATAAGATAATAAGTGACGACCCGCTTCAACCCTTTCTCTCTTTTAGGCCTTGTTCAGAGATAACTTCTTGACGTTCTTAATCACAAATACCGCGTATAGAACGTCAAGAAGTTATCTCTGAAAGAGGGACTCTTGATATATATATGCCATGTGAGTTACATATTCTTGTAGATTTATTGTTAATACAGACCCCATCAGGTTTTCTAAATGTTAAAGAAGTCATTACTCCGTGTTTTATTTCTGATGCAACTAGTTAATTGTTGTGCGTCATTTACAAACTTTCAAAAACGAGAATTGGTTGCACATGAATTTAGAGAATCGAAAACCGCCATTGATACCATTTGTCATTCATGTTTTCATCCAGAAAAAATCATTCGGATGACAAGAGAGACACGAACGATGAATAATAGATTGATTATACGAATCGAAAATGACGAACGCCGTAGAAATATCGAAGACAACCTCAAGAAATTTAATGGGGAAAAATATATTCTCCATGTCTGTTGAGATTCAAAAGAAAGTCTTTTATCGGAATTGTTTGAATCTCGACAATCTACTGCTGGATATTTTGCTGCCATAAGCAACTGACTTCTTGCAAACGAAATTGGAATAAAAAAGACGTTTATTTTTTTTGTTTGTTTTTTTTTTAGGCCAGGAAATCAACCAATGAATTTGTTGCAGGACAACGTCAGGACAACGCCAGTCCTCCTCCTGCCATGCAAACGATCAGGTAATTGTGGTGGGAATGTTTTCCACGTGTATTTACCACAACTGAAAATTTCAAATTATCCTTTGTTTTGTTTCATGCCACATTCTTTGTCTGCTCCGTTGTTACAGCAAACCTTTGTTCTTTTATAATAGAATAAACCATTTAGATGAGAGGCGGTGTCGGGTTATAGAAAACCAGGGAAAACAGTCTGATAACTGAATAATGATGCTATGAATTTAAATAATAAACAAATTTTCAAAGACTATTGGTAACATTTTTAGTGATAATGCAAATACATTTGCTTGTTTAGCCGCGCTTAAAATATTTTTTTTTCGCTGGTACACTCGCTTCTACTCGTACCGCGTAACCCAGTGCTATCTGCAGCATGATCGGATCATCGGTATCTAAACCGATCCCTCTACCAGGCTTTATTGTTGAGGAGGGTGAGATGACCAAGGACTGTCAAAGGGCGAATGAATATTCTCGTGGAGTCAACGACCAGCTAGCTCAGTGAGGTACACTAGGGGCTCAACAGCTATATAAGCAGCCAGTGCAACTGATCGCTGGCAGGAGGGCTTTATTTCATTGAAAACGGTGGTCCAACAATGGAATCAATTAGATCCAGGTTGGAGGACATCGGCTGTCGTTCGACCTGGAGTGAGAGACAGGCTCCACTAGTTCTATATGTCTGACTTAAATATACAAAAGGAACTGGTCAGATGCTCACCCCTGCAACGACCAGACGGTCACACCTATAGCTAAGTGGTGGGGTGGGGACAACTGTGGTGGTGATGATGATGAGGGAGGAGGAGGAGGAGGAGGAGGAGGAGGAGGCACTCGCTGGCGAGACCGGGAAGATTTTATTTAAAACCAGTTCTCACATTCCCAGTAGATATTCTTCCCTTTACGTTCTAACATTTCCTCAAATCTTCCCCTAATTTTTTCGCCGTTATATTTATAACTTATATCGCTAAAATCCCTGGCCAAATGCTCCAGTGGTTGAAAGTTTTGAAGCACGTGTCAGACAAGTGCTTTCCGTTTGATTAATACTGATTTTAAAATATACATGTAAATACGTTTGCAAGCCTGGGAGAATCACGTAGAAAGTGTGTTGGGGGGGTTGTTACGAATTTAAATAGAATAATTAAATCGCGCATTTTGCTGTACCAACAAAACATTAAAAGATTATTATTATTATTAATTATTATTACACATATTTTTGAAGAGTTTATCTGTTTTTGCCTGAAAAACAAAATTTAGAAATTAAATATTTGTATCCCATCCATTCTTTTGATATTAAATTCAAACAGTTTTGGAATTCGGAATAAAAGTTTTATGAATCGAGAATTGCAAACTATGGAAGGTTCGTCTTTCATGTATAACGCATTACCCAGTTATATTACTAAGTGTTTTTGATCAAAACGAAAATATCATTTTTACAGTGATCGCTTTTTTTATTTCATGCTGTATTGATAAGCAAGAGAAAAAAAATCATAAAATTCCAATTGCACTCATTTTTACTTTTCAGTTGCAGGTGAAAATTATTG
Source organism: Acanthosepion pharaonis (assembly GCA_903632075.3). NCBI lineage: Eukaryota > Metazoa > Mollusca > Cephalopoda > Sepiida > Sepiidae > Acanthosepion > Acanthosepion pharaonis. The sequence continues at coordinate 1,347,999 of CAHIKZ030002212.1, forward strand.
GAAATTTATTTTGTTTTTCTTTTCTTTTGTCATTTCAATTTTTCAAAAAGTGAAATTAGGGAGAACCGTAAACATATGCTTCTTCTTTTAGGAATTAATTCAATAAAATGATGGGTGTGTGGTATAATAGATAAGGGTTTAGTACGTCTGTGGCAGTATAGTTGTGCCAACTATGAGACACAGGAAGGATTTGATCCCTGAATGGCTATTGGAACTAAAAAAGATAACGAAATCTATCTCAAATTTATCAACTGCTGTGTCATTCACGATTAACACTAGCAAGGCTACATTATGTGAATTCTGGATAGATATCGTCGGTGACACTTAAAAACTGCGGATGACCACCGGTAATACGGAAATTCATCTACCAATTTCAAAGTTAGTACCGCTCAGCTCGTCAGGCAACACGTTAACTCGATTCGAAATAGTTTCGTTGTCGTCGACCAAAACAGATAGCATTACTGATACAATGGTAGCGCTTACTGCTCTTCTTTTTTTTTTGTTTAAGTGTCTCTTTAGGACGATAGCTCTGATGGCTCTCCCCAACTTCCTATCCTTGTAGCTCTTAGTGTTGTTTATAGCTCAACTCTTCCTATCACACTGTTCTGTCATCCATTGACACAAGCTCATTTAGTAGACTACTTGCTGTTTCCCCTCTTGCTTTCAGTAGACCTTGTGAGCGTTAAATTCTCCAAGTTTCCTTTCCTCGTTATATCTCACAGAAATTTCAACTGCATCTTTTTGATGTCTCTTTCTTATTAACATTTTCCTTCGCTCTACGTTAGTCACCTCGGATTTCCGAAAACGGATAGTCTGCTGGTATCAGTCTCCCACCACAACTGAACTACAACTGCGCTGCATCGGGTGCTACACATTCTCACTTAATCAGGAGAGTTGTGGGTGGGAACAAAAGAAACAGGTTGACTAGTAGGAATGACGGGTACCTTACTCTATTTGACTAACGCTGGGTTGAAAATTATCTTTCCTCTTCTATAGAGCCACACCTATCTTATTTGAAGTTTTTTCTTCATTTATGAGGAAATTATTCAGCATCGTGATCCTAATTCAGGTTAAGAATGAAGCAAAAAACATTTCCGTTTGTTAACCGAATGCTTATTGTCCACAAATAAATATCTGCAGAATTATTTACATCATTTCTGTTCAGCAGTAAAGCACTTGTTTTATTCATATTTGATTAGAGTCAGAGGCAAGATTATCCGGCTACATAGTTTCGATGTTGCAAAACTGGAGGCAAAAAAAAAAAAAAAATAGATAAGTCTCACCTCTGGATTAAGAAACGGCTAAAATAGAAGAGTTTTGTAATTAGACGCCAATAGTAAAGTCAAAAACGGATGATGTGGAGAAACGAGAAAAAAATATTAATTAAGAAAGGCTTAATTCTCATTTTGTTCCCCACAGGTCAAAGTTTAATCTACTTTTGCTTATCACCATCTTACCAAATAATGGCGGCTGGTCCAAGCGGATTATTGGCTCGAGATGAAAAATAGCACGAGATTCAATAACTTGCGGCTGGAATTTAAAGTGTTCGGTATTTACGCTAAATCCGACGCTACATCGACGAAACTGTATTTTTGTACGCATGTGTGATTGCTTGTATATGCTTTTACGTGTATATACGTATGTCTAACTTACATAATTTTCTGTTGCATGTTTTTTTATAAGTATGTTTGTCTTCTTTTTCCTCCTCCTTTTAACTTTTATTTTTTGCATCTTTTTCATCTTCTATTTCCTGTGTAAATTTACTTCCTTGTATCTGCGTGTTTATATATTTACTTATACATACATGTTTGTCTTGTCATTTGAAAATTCCCTACCGATCTCCTTATTTGAATTCAGACTTCCATTTATCAAATATGTGACATGATTGGAGATACTTTTTTCATCAGCGTCAAACTTAACTGATAAATTGGCACTTTGCTAAGAAGAATAAAATACATTTTTTCTCCTAGTTTCATTTCTGAATAATCTTGAAATAAACATTTTTATACTGATTTCTAATTTAATCTAATTTTAACTAAAAGCATTCACTAAAAGATTGTATTTATACTAGAGTATGTTGGCATTTTATTTTAAATTATTATTATTTTTTATTTAAATTATTATTATGATTGGTCATCATAGGCTACGTAACAATGTTTCCCCTACGGAAGGGGTTTGGTTGGTTTTTGAACTCTTAAAATGGTTTTCCATTCAACATCATCACATTATATATATATATATATATATATATATATATTATTATTATTATTATCATTATTACTATTATTATTATTATTACATCCGTATTTGAATTATTGTAATTCTCCCGACTACGCAGTTTGGTGGTTCATGTCCACTTTTCAAGGATCCTTATTATATAAATGTCCGTTTTTTTTTTCATTTATGTTTTCTTAACTCTGTTAGAGACGTACGCAGTCGGCCATTCGCTCGCGTGTCTATTATTCCGTTCATAAATGCAAGTTCTCCACAAGAGTAAAATTTCAATACGCAATTGTCACAGATGCTTGTATGGTCATCTTCCCAAGTGCAATCAACGCTCAGAAACGCTCAGAAATTTTTCATTGTGTATTTTTAATTATTGTATACTATTATTTGTTTTACATTTTCATAATTATTACTTTTCATTGTTACTTCACACACATATATATACATATATTTATATTATTATATTGTTTGTTGATGACGCTGTGATCGTGGCTTCCTCAATCGAAGAAGCTCAAGCACTCGTCAATCATTTTTCCACCACTTGCAACACATTCGGATAAACTATAAACATAAAGAAAACTGAAGTTGTCAACAAACCAAGGCGACTACACCTAAGCAGGTCAAGGGTGTAAAACATAAGTCACCTGCCCATACTTTTCCAATCATTCCCATTACTGTTGGCAACAACAACCTGAAGACAATTCAAGTTCTTCTTTGAATGAAGAAATAGTTAACCGAATATCAAACGCAACCAATGTCTTTGGAAAGCTTAAGCATGTGATTTCATTGAAAACGAAAATCATTGTCTATCAGGCAGTCATTCTCACAACACTTCTTTATGGGTCAGAATCGTGGACGCCATACAGGACGCACGTCAATCAACTTGATGCTTTTCATAAACACTGTCTTCGTTCAATATGCGGTTATAAACAGCAGGACAAAATCTCTAACCCTGATCTTTTCATCAAACGTGGCATCGGTGATATTGAATCCTTTCTGATGCAATCACAGTTCAGATGACCCGGTCATGTCATCAGAATGTGTGATGATCGGACTGCAAACTTTTTCATGGAAAGCGTAACATAGGCCATCCTCGGTTATGCTTCAAGGATAAACTTAAATTGAATTTCATTGCTGTAAACATCCCTATAGAGGAGTTCGAAGTTGCTTTTGAAAACCGAGCAAACTGAGAAACACCTCCTGCCGAGGTAGAACTAACTTTGAAAAAAATCATCTCAACCATCTGAGAGAATTAAGAAACAAACACTAAATCTACATCAGCCTATATGACGGTCAACCCTTCAGCATTTTCCTCGTGTGGACTTGTTTTCAAATCCCATACGAAACATAAACATAAAAACTGAACTGAAAGACACTCATACATCAAAAACGACCGGAGAGTCTATCATATACTACATTTACTGGCCTGAATGTCCAAGAAATTTCGTGGAAGAGGCCGGTAAATACAATTAATTATGAACAGAACATTTACTTAAATATTTGTATTTATAAAAATAACGTATAAACATAAAAAATATATTATATATATATATATATATATATATATATATATATATATATATATATTGTGTGTGTATTTAGGCAGCATCTTTTCATTCATACACGTTTCATTAAATAATATAGACAAGTGTTGTCTATTTATTTTATGTAAAAATTTTTCGTAACGAAAGTTTAATAAGTTTAATAACATTATCGTTGAACGGAGAAAGAAATTCACAATATTGATCCATATTTTTTTTAATACAATCTAAGTTTTCGGCTTACATAAGCCATTATCAAAGATGTCAATTACAACATATTAAGCAATATACGGGCACGACAGTGATGATAGTCTGTCATTGTTTACATAGACATACATCAAACAGTTGAAACCCAACCTAAACAAAATCAATTATGGCATCTCTACAAATATTCTTAAATGTCTATAATTGGTAACAGAAGCCATTGGTTTATACCAACGGCTTCCCATACTTTATACTTCTCCAATTCACTCTCGTGTGGTCATATGTGACGTCATGAGATGCGGTGCGATTTTCGCTTCTAGCGTCTTATATGCGCGTTTTTATCGTTGCTTAGAAATCATCTTCCTCTTTACTCGAATGTTCTATGTTATTCTCAGAATTCATCACTCTGTACTGCTTCAAGTTTCTTCTTCATCTGTGAAGTTATTTATCAGCATTTACTATCATATCTTTATACTAAGTATAAAAAGGTTCGAGATCATCTCCAGGTAAATGGAAATATTCGAAAGAGTAAAGTTGAATGACGTGTGCGAATGAGGTTGTTGTAGAGTAGGACTCAGCGTACATCCTGTTCTTCCCTACCACTGTGCTAATGGACTGCTCCTACTTATAAATAGGGCAAGTAGATACATTAGAGTAGGATTTGAGTAGGATTTTATTTAATGAAGTATTTCCGCTCTATGTATGAGTATTTAATAAACCTGTTCTTTTTGCTTCCTCTACCTAGTCTTCTCTTCCTCTCTCTAACTACGATCTTCCTAATCCTCGGCTATTTTGAACAAAGAGTTACAATACTAATTACTATTTTCATTTTGGCTTATTTTTTATCCATAACCTAATACATTTCCGCCATCGACGAATTCCACTGTCTGTCCGAAAGAGATGGAAACTGGTTTCGTTTACTCAGGTAACAATCCTTCTTCCACGTCTTCCACGGTTCAATGCCAATGATCTCTAATACAGATGAAGAACCGATGCAATTGTGTCAGGAATGTTATATATTCGACAAAACCGAAAACCTATCGCATGCTGTGTATGCAACACATTGAATGACATGTTGAGCGGAAACATGTTTGTATTTCTTGGATGAATACAATCGTAGACGGTCTCCGGTGGTTCTTTTACGGAAAGACCTGTGGGCGTTCGCAATTGGTTACGTGTCACCGCATATCTATCCAGAATTTACATCTTCAGCCTTGTTAATGTTGCCTATGAAATTACTACGCTTGCGATAGTGTGCGTTATATTACGAGCCGCAGTCATTTTGTAATCAAACGCCGTTAAATCCTTCATGTATTGCAGAGCTAGATCACAGTTAAACTGCCAAAACTGCATTCAGTCTTTATTATACTACACATATTATCATGATCGAGTTCATTTATACAAAATGAGGAGTGTGTGTTTAGCTCTTTCTAATTTTAGAAGAAGTCGAAGAAGAAGAGGAGGAGGAAGGAAGAGGGGGAAGGAAGAGAAGGAAGAGGAAGGAGGAGGAGGAGGAAAAGAAGAAAAACAGAAAAAGAAGAAGTGGCAAAATAATAAAAGGAAATAAATTTTTTCAATAATTTTCACCTCAAACTGAAAATTGAAAACATTTCGAGGTGTCCTCAGCCAAATTTGGATGTTTTGCAAATTATTTTCTCCTGATCAATAAAAGACAGGAAGCTGTGGAGAAATATGACCATCCATGTCCTGAAAGGCCATATCATATTGAGTGAGGGACAAAGTCGTATTGAAAGGTCACAATAGCTACGAGCACTGATTGACATTTTGAAATGATAAAAATAGGTAAAGATACAATATAGTCACCAAATATAAGACTATTGCTGAGAATGGAATACATGAATGTCTGTTTAAGGAAACGATTCTCTATGGCTTCTATTTTTAATCTAAAAATCCACTTTCAAAGACTGATCGATATTCTTTAAACATATTTGTTACAATTTTTGTACATTGACTTTCTATCTTGTCTCCTTGATACGCGTCTTCTTTCTTTTGTGCTTTGTTACGTTTTTCGCTTCTAAGTTTTTTTTTTTTCCCATTGCTGTCATATTTCTTATTAAATTTTCCCTAGTTTTATTCTTTACTTTTATTCTTTCCTCCTATAAAAAATCACTGCGAAGATTCTTCATCTTTTTTTTATTTTGAAAACATGTTCTCCTTACGTCAGCTTTCAAGATGGCGTTGGATTACCGCCCCCTGACGATAATCATAGGCAACGCGATATTTGAAACGCTCTTTCTCTTTTCCTTTTGACATTTGTAGCGGCAACACATGTTTCCTTTCATTTACTAGGCATGTAAATAATTCAGAGACACAAACTGAAGATTGTATTGAACTGTTCTTAACATCGATGGTTTCTTATCCTTCTGTAAACAGGTTTTATTAATACATTTATTAATTCTTGGTTGTGTGATCGCCATGTTTTTCCCCTTTTGTACCCGGACTCACATGATTCTTTCCAAATGTTGTCTGTGAGATAAATGTACCTGGAGACATACAATGATATAACTTCCATTCCAGCAACAACATTTTTTTTTCTTTTACATTTTCTTACAGATTTCGGATTTCAAATACTTTTTGATTTCTCCAATTTTTATCATTACAGTTCATGTATGTATGTACCGACCTTGGTAACTAGACACTTCCTACGTAGCTAAACTGGTAGAGCACATCAGGCGATATGACGGTTCTATGTGGGACACAGTTTCGATTCCTGTCGGAGGACGTATATTGTCTATAAAATTTTTCGGACATTCAAGCCGGAAAATGTTTTTAATATTGTTTATTATAAAGAAAGCATTTACTTAAATATTTGTGTCTATATAAATAATGTATAACAATAAAATATAAATGTATATATGTAAGGGCGAGTTGTTTGAGTGGTTCGGTTTCTGTCCATAAAACCCGCGTTCGAATCGACTCATCAACAAAATTGATGTCATGAAAAGTGCCAAGTGTTCGATGCCCGAAGACACAATTCATATTGATCTTGTTCAAACTGTTGTATATGCTCACATATATATATATATATATATATATATATATATATATATATTATTATTATTATTATTATTATTAAATATAACGGACAATGAATGTCTATTATGTTTGATCATGAGCTGTTCTAAAGTTTGGATGTTTGCTTTAATTTCTGGTGCAAATAAAGACAAACATTGTACAACATTTGGATATTTTTTTATCAAGTTGGTCCTAAGCTTTCGGCTCACGTGAGCCATCCTCACATGACATGAAACAAAGAGATCCACCGTCAAAGATTATATTTTGTTATTTTGACATAGAGTTGAAGCCGAGAGACGTCGAATGGCGTTTTGTCACGTGTGAACAGCAGCTTCAACAGCAGAAAAAGAAAGATTTTTTTTTTGCATTCTATCGTGACTAACGATGAAAAGTGGATACCCTATGATAACCCTAAGCGTAGAAGATCGTGGAGTAAGCCCAGCCATGCATCAACATCGGCGGCAAAGCCGAATGTCCCTTGTTCGAAGCTCCGAATTTGGTGGAGGCAGCTGCGTGTAATTTATTATGAGCTGCTCAAATCGTCTGAAACCATCATAGGAGATCGATATCGACTCAAACTGATGCGTTTGAGCCGAATATTGAAGAAAAAAACTCCCACTATACGAGCAGAGACACAGCAAAGTGATTTTGCAACATGACAACGGTAGGCGACATGTTGCAAAACGGGATCAAACCTACTTAGAAAAGCTTAGATGGGAAGTCCTGCCCCATCCGGCATATTCACCAGACGTTGCCCGGTCCGATTATATTTTGTTCCGATCGATGGCACATGGTCTTGATGAGCAGCATTTTCATTCTTATGAAAATGCCAAAAAATGGGTCGACTCGTGGTTAACCTCAAAAGACGTGTCGTTTTTCCGAGGTGGAATTCAAATACTGCCTGAAAGATGGGAAAAAGTAGTGGCTAACGATGGACAATATTTTCAGTAACATGTTTCTTACTAATTTTTATAAATCAAACATTACTTTTCATGTAAAATCAGCGAGAACTTATTCAAGGTCCTAACATATATATATATATATATATATATATATATATATATATATATATATATATAATCTTATAAATATAAGTAAGAATACTCGTCAGAAAAAAAAACCTTAGGTGTTTTGGCTTGTAAAGAACAAACCTACGCGGATCGTCAGGATACGCTGGCGAGCGTACCCTGACGATCCGCGTAGGTGAAACCTAGGTAGGTTTGCCTGGCTCTTTAGGTTCATAGTTATATATATATATATATATATATATATATGAGTGTGTGTGTCTGTGTGTGTCTGTGTGACATGTTCAAGTAGGTTAGCTGATTTTCTTATAGCACAGGGATTGTGTATGTATGTATATATATATGGTGTGTAAGAGTTGCTGGGATGTTCGATATTGAACCTATTAAGTCGGTGAGATACACATGTACTTGCAAATATACCAAGCAAAAATTAGTTCGATGAATATGAAGATAGATAGATAGATAGATAGATAGATAGATAGATAGATGAAGGAAATGAATGAGACATCAAAAGTCACTTTTATAAGGACAGTTAGGTAAGTGAACATAAAGCACTTTTGTTAATACATACCTCATTCCCTTTGTACATACATACAGGCCGTGGTCAGGGTTTAATAATTCCCCTGTCAGAAAAGTTATTATTTGAATTTTGACCTGAAACTTCATTGGATAATTTTCAATCTCGGCAATTTATGGAGCGTAAGATTCGCTGGAATGTTCGATACTGAACCTGTTAAGTGATTAAGATAAACACTTATGTACATACATATATACATATCAAAAGAGAGTTCGATAAATATGAAGAAAAATAGATAGATAGATAGATAGATAGATAGATAGATAGATAGATTGGAAGAGTATGAGATAGATAGATAGATAGATAGATAGATAGATAGATAGATAGATAGATAGATAGATAGATAGATAGATAGATCGTAGAGGCAAAACATTGTACATTTTAAACCGAGCTTTCGTTTTACTAGATTTCGTATGATTCAATGTTTTAACATTCGTCTCCAAACATCACATAATTAATCACACAAATTTACAAGTATAATTTTTTTAGTAAGGAAATACAGAAGTAGTGAAAAGCATAATAGAAACAATTAGAAAGCAAAGCAAAAAATGTTATTCTTGATGAAATGCAGAGACCAGAATTCAACGTATTAGGTCAGTCGCGAGTAAGTAAAAATGATTGAGCGAAGCCATCAGTTGAGTAAAGGACGAATATCAGACAAAAAAGGAGAGTTAACAGCAAAAACAAAAACGAAAGAAAATAAAGAATCAATGTTTTTATGCAATCACCTTGGCTCTTTTCAGACGTCACAGTTTGTGTAGGCGTGGTTAGCGCCAGCTAGGCTTTGCAAATCAACTCATTAGTGTTCACTGTTAGCAGCTGATCCATCGCACTAGAGGTAGACACTTCGTGTTGAAATTTCATTTCTTCATCTCTTGCATTTGCCATCGTCCCATTTTCAGTTCTAGTGTATTCTAGCAAAAGAAACACTACAATGAAGAGACCATTTCACATTCGTCTTTTCCGGTTTCATTGGCTTTTACGCATGCGTGTAGCGTCGTTCTTTTTATTCACTACTCTTTCTTCATGCTCGTCTGCATTTGTATATACCTTGTTCTTTTCTTTTTTCTTTTTTCTTCTGCATTCTGCCTATCCTCTTTTCCTCTGCTTTACTTTTTCGTCAGTTCATTTACTCCTTTTTTCTCTCTCTCTCACTAATCTCTCGGCTATCTCCTCTTTTTCTCCTTTCAATCTCTCTCTCTCTCTTTCTCTTTTCAATCTCTCTCTTTTTCTCTTTTCAATCTCTCTCTCTCTCTTCCTCCTTTCAATCTCTCTCTCTTTTCTCTTTTCAATCTCTCTCTCTTCTTCTCCTTTCAATCTCTCTCTCTTTTTCTCTTCTCAATCTCTCTCTCTTTCTCTTTTCAATCTCTCTCTCTCTTCTTCTCCTTTTAATCTCTCTCTCTCTTTTTCTCTTTTCAATCTCTCTCTCTCTCTGTTTCATTCTATATGTGTACCTAGTTCTGTATTTTTGTTCATTTCGAATGTCTCTCACTCTATCTCATTCCATCTCCTACGAACTTGCTCTCTCTTATTTTCCTTGTCTTTCTCTCTCCCCCCTACACCCAAGCTCACATTCATTCTCAAATTTTCTTCTTTTCTCCTCTTTTTTTCACTCTCTCGTGTGTACTTCTTTCTACAGTTTGCTTCGTCTTCTTGACTTTTTCATTTACTCATTAATAATTCTCCCCATATCATCCCTCTCTCCCTCTCCCTCTCTCTCTCCTTCCCTCTCTCTCCCTCTCCCTCTCACTCTCTCTCCCTATCTCCCTCCCTCTCTCTACCTCTCTCTTTCCCTCCCTCTCTCTCCCTCCCTCTCTCTCTTCCTCTATCTCCTTTCTCCATCCCTCTCTCTCTCCCTCTCTCTCCCCCCTCTCTCTCTCTCTCTCTCTGCCTCATTGCTTCTTTTATCCCAACTTTTCTTAAATTTCACTCAGTACACACAGACATAGCTATAATCCCCCAATTTTGTAAATAATATTTGCAATAATTCATGATCGATGACAATCCTTTTTTCCTGAGGTTCAATGCATATTAAGTAAAATTATTAGTAATGCATTTATCCTATGACACCCGGATATTTAATTAAATATTAAATAATATAGACAAGTTTTGTCCATTTATTTTAAGTAAGTAAGTATATATATATATATATATATATATATATATATATATATATATATATATATATATATATACAGACCGTGAAGGAAGGGAACTTTGTATGACACAGAAAGTTGGAGCAGAGAGTGGAAATAACACCTCTAATGTTTTTTGTCTTGCTTCATAATAAAGAAAAAATGCAGTTACACTTGCAACTAACAGTTGAACAAGAGCCAACAGGAATGATAGTGAGTAAACTAAAGAAGGTTTTATTGCCGTGTTCTTTCAGGAACTCTAAAAGCATGGCTCTTCACATTTTCCTTTACTTTCGGTATCTGTGAATTATAAAGAATTCTTGAAAAAAAAACGTTCCTTCTTCATAGTTCTAAATTCAAAATTTGATGCTACCAAAGGCTCGAGGGACTAATCTACCCTGCTATTTAAGCCATAGCTTGAGGGAGAGGACGGCTTTTTATGCTATAAATCACCTATTGTAAGGTTCAAGAGCCACTCAAGGTGGAGAGTAACATCCTTTTAAAATGGTAATGATAAATGGTGTGATAATAATCAAAGAGGGGGCTGGTAGATTAATGAGGATAGATAACTAGAATTGGTGTGGATTGCTTGGGAAGCACCCACCTAAAATCTGTTCTACAGTAGAAGTTCTTGGAGTGGGGTAAACTGCTTGGGAAGAACTTTTTTTTAACCTTTTTACCTTTGGAGCACGTGGGCAATAAGGGTGATTCGACTCCACGGATGTAACATGTAAAGCTCTGAACTGACAGAACTAAAGAATAGAGGCCATCTGAACATTTGTCATACAAATTACGAAAGAATCTGCAGAGTGTGGAATAAATCTTTACCATGATATGAAGTATAAATGTCCTTTTTGGTTCCATTTGCTCTAAAACTTTGCCGGTGCTTACATGTTCAGTCCATGGTGGCCTCAAAATCCTTCTGTAGAACCATATTTCTGATATTTCTGTTATTTTCAAGTCCAGCATTCACCGTCATCTTGGCGGATTCATATTTCATATCGACTTTCATTGTTTATAACGAAATTTCCCTGTTTCATAATACTTTGCTCGGCTTTTTGTTAGGCAACTTTAGCAGGCGTCTTTGGTAGGCATCTTTGGTAGACATCTTTGGTAGACATCTTTGGTGGGCATCTTTGATAGGCATCTTTGGTACACATGTTTGGTAGACATCTTTGATGGGCATCTTTGATAGACATCTTTGGTGGACATCTTTGGTAGACATCTTTGATGGGCATCTTTGGTGGGCATCTTTGGTAGACATCTTTGGTAAGCATCTTTGGTAGACATCTTTGGTACACATCTTTCGTAAGCATCTTTGGTGGGCATCTTTTGCAGGCTCTCCCAATGCGCCTTCGGATCTCGTTGTTTTCTGTTGCAACACTTGCGAGATATTTAAATTTTTGTGTTTGTTTGATCTTGAAATTTCCAATTGATAGTTCGTATCTTCAATTGTTCTTTTTGCTAACAACCATACATTCTGTCTTCTTACAACTAATATTTAGTCTTTTCGTCTCGCTTTCCTTCACCGCCTTCTGTGGGAATTCCTACAGTTTCCTTTCTGTCTCCAGAAGCGTGTTTTTGAAATGTGAAAAGCCATAGCTCACAAGCTTTAAATGTCTGCGAAAATTTACTTTAACAGTGCAATGTTTTAAAAAGCAATTGCATTACAATTAATATATTTTCTAGCAATTCCAAGTCATTTTATTTCTCATGAAACATCTGCTCTTTCTTTTGTTCACGTTATCCCATTATAATTACCAGTTCGGAACATCAGATCCGACAGAAACTTCTCAGATCCTTTCTCAATCACAAATGCCATCAAGCAAGTTTATATTCTGGTAACCATTGTTTTCACTATTGTTAAGCATCAATGGGCAGTCAATCTACACAAGAAACAAATGAAAAATAAATGTACAAGTGCCAATAGCGACCAGATTAATCAGAATCGACTCCAGAAATATGCTAAGATGATGATGATGATGATGGCAATGCTAATGGTCAGAGAACCTATGTGCGTCAGTGAAGGGGTTTTAGTTGATCACTATGGAATGACCTTCCAACAAGTCAATATTCCCCTTTGAAAAGCCCACAATACTCTTCGGCATGAAAGTCACCCTGAAATTGCACCTGGCCACAAGTATAAGTCGCTTTGCAGTTCCACCGATCCGATAAAACTAGAAGCAGACCAGAATTGTGCCTGTTTTCTTTGTGTGATACTCTCTGATATGCAGTTAGAGAAAATGATAGACAATATTGGCTGAGGTAAACAAATCTTTTGGTAGATTGTAGAAAGATGCCTAGAGAATCAAGAACATAGGAAAGGACACGCAAAAAAAAAAAAAAAAACGCTGCAAAAGGCTTATCTTCACTAGGTAAGCAATATGGCGAGGATCTTCAAGTAGCGTAGTCGAAGAAGGACAGATAGATCCATTCAAAGTGGATCTTCATGTGGAATAGAGCACGGCAGCTGGGCAACAAGTGCTACCTATAGGGAAACATGGAGATTTACCAGGTTGCTATGATTGAAGAAGGACAATCGAAATGCTTTGTCCATGGCTAGATTAACCATTATGCAAAATATGTATGTGCTTAAGTCCCCTAAAAACAGAAAAAGAAGCCAAAAGAGAACGAGGTACCTTTTCTTTTTTTTTTCTTTTTTTTTTTTTTTTTTGTTTGCTCCTGAAAGCATTTTGCCTTGCCGTAAACCAGAGCATATTTACAATAAAATCGGATGAGTGGAAAGCCGCTGTAAAAAGAAAATTACCCGCTTTTTTACGTTAAAGAAACTGTTCTTTACATAGATCTTAACCCAAGAAGTGTCTTTACTGTCTTAAAGGACGAGTTGACAAATACAAAACGGGTTTCTTTCATATTCGCTTAAGTAATGTTTTTCGTTGGCTTCTTACACGCTTGTAGTTTCAACAAAATGTCTTTTTGTTAATCTCTCATGTGGTGAATATCTCATGAATTACATTAATTTATATAGACGTGTATGTTGGCGTCTGTCTATATTTCTGAGATAAGGTATTATGTACAGTATTTACATTAGTCGGACTATTGTCCTCATCTTTGTCGCCATATTTGTCTCAACGTTTCGGCCGTTGTACGCTAACCAACGCCTTGAGGACACATGGCACAGTGGATAAAGGCGTTGGTTAGATCCAGTGACAGACCCAAAGAAGGTGAGTTCAATTCCTGGTTAAGGCAGTGGAGAACTTTCAGAGGGAAAATTAGCAGGAGATAACTGATAACTGACATCCATCAAACATGGCACGTGGAACTAGAACAGTCTACCCCAGTGATCGAAATAAAGGGTTCAGTTCGAAATTCCAACCACCTGAAGAAGGCTGGAGCGTACAACGGCCGAAACGTTGTGACAAATATGGCGACAAAGATGAGGACAATAGTCCGACTAATGTAAATACTGTGTATGTTGGCGAAGCACATACTATGCAGCTAAGGAAAATATCGTTCACATTGACTCAATGATCCCGACTAAAGGGCGATTCCTATTTTATATTTGACTATATGAAGGCTAACCTATTTTAATAACATGAACACATTGTATTACTAAATTAGAAACACTGATTCAAGGCTTAATGTTTATTAGGTGAGCACTAAAAAATGGTACCATTTTTAGATTGTGCTTATGTTGTGGTGTCCTCCCTCTAAAGCATCTATGTTAGACTCGTCCGCCTACTATAAGATTGGTAGGAGAGAAGGTTCGGGGAACAATGAATCCATTCACTGTTCACTGTTCCAAGTTCTCCTCTGCTTTCACCAGGTATTTTTACTCACACTCTTTGGGCCTTGTCACTAGATCTAACTAACGCTTTTATCCACTGTGCCATGTGTCCTGTGTATGAATTTCTGGGACTTATAAACCTAATGTCTTCAGCAACCATTTTACCAGTGCTCATACTGCAATTTTTGCATGTTTTTTTATCAGAACTCATATTGCAATGAGAACAGCAAAAGTGAGTTCAATACCTGGTTAAGACGAAGGGAGAGGGGAATTAACAGGAGATAACTGATAACTGACATCCATTAGACATGGCACGTGGAACTAGAACAGTCTACCCCAGTGTGCGAAATAAAGGGTTCAGTTCGACATTCCAACCACCTGAAGAAGGCCGGAGCGTACAACGGCCGAAACGTTGTGATAAATATGACAGCAAAGATGAGGACGATATTCCAAACAATGTAAACAGTGTACAAGGCAAGCAGCATATGAACGGGTTGAGTTAAAAAGGAAATGTATTAGCTGTATCCGTCCCCAAGAGGGGGACACAGTACAATCCCTGCGATCTCTTTGGTTTCCTCTATCCTCAACAATGGGCTGTTTCGTGACTCTCAAGGAACACTTACGACCTCAGCAAATTCTTCCTGTCAACCGGACATAATTCACTTAGTTCATTTAGTCTAAAATCTAATATTGATGGAAAATCCATACAATGGCATAACTCGCCATTGACTAGCTGGTAGATAACCCACTGCGATATACATCAATCGCCCTGGATTCTACGCACGAATGAATTTCTCTCAGCGAGTTTCATTTCATTAATATGGAAGTTTATCACTCGTTTTGGAGCAATAAAAATTTCAAAAAATGAAATTAAATGGCAACAGATGTTTAATAAAATTCTATGACCCAATGTCAATATATGATGTTTAAAAATCTACTATGATGACTTAATTCAACAGGTGTTAATAAAAACGTATATAACAAAGCGTTCGTTCACAAATATATGGGAGTATATCTTCTTTATTCCGAGAGAAAGTTTAGCGCTGCATACATAAGGATAGAGATTTTAACAGATTTTACATAGATAGATAGATAGATAGATAGATAGATAGATAGATAGATGGATATGAAAGAGACTAAAATAGATAGATAGATAGATAGATAGATAGATAGATAGATAGATAGAATAGATAGATAGATGGAATGTCATATTTGAATAGCTAATAACAGAGTGAGCTAGATATTTGTCCAAAGATACTAAATAAAAGGTAAGAAAATAAGAATTCACAGTCACAAGCTGTGATACCATAATATATATATATATATATATATATATATATATATATATATATATATATATATGTGGGGTGTTGTGTGTGTGTTTGTTTATTTAGGCAGCATACCTTCATTCAAGCATGTTTCTGTAAATCTCAGAAGAGAACGAAAGTACTTGGGTTGATAAGAACTACGATGCTTTTCATGATGAATTTTATTTTAACATCGAGAAGATTATTAGAGAACTAGAACGGATTATTGTCGAAATAAATAAACATATGTCTATATTATTTAAAGAAACATGCTGGAATATATATATATATATATATATATATATATATATATATATATATATATATTGTTATTGGTATTCTCCCTCTAAAGAGTCTATGTTGGACTCTTCCGCCTACTATAAGATTAGTGGAAAAGAAGGCCTTGGGGGAACACTCGAATAGATTGAACGCTGGGTCAACCGACACACACTCACTACTTATTGTACTTATTGGTTAATGTATGATATATCTGCAACACTTTTTTGTTATTTCTTTAACCATTTACTTAACCATTTCTTTAACCATTTACTTAACCATTTCTTTAACCATTTACTTGGTCACAACATGTTGGCGACGAAGGATTCGAAGAAACAGAATTCACGTTAAATAATTAAAAAAAAATTTCGCCATTATCTACAACAATGGTGAAAAAAAGAATTCTAATCAAACTCTACAACAAAAGTGTATCCAGTGTTAATTACAACATTGATAGGGAAAAAAGAAACTCTCCAAAGAAATAGGCTATCTACAAGTTCAATTCAGTGGTTAGGAAGAAGGTTGCTGAACCTTGTTATTTTTTCCATTCCAACAAGTCAGTAAAAGAACTGTACAAGTCAAACAGACTTATTGTTATCGCTAATAGGGTAAAGTAAAAAATTACCCACTCCCCCGCTTTTAAATTTTTCAGTAAAAGAATCGTACAATTCAAATAGACTTATTCTTGGTTAAGAGGGTAAAGAGAAAAAATTCCCCCCTCTCATTTCTTAATTTTACATACTACCGCAGTAAAATGGATGAATTTAAAAGTGCAACTCTAGAGTTGTTGAAACACCAACAGGAACAACAACTACTGTTGGAACAGAAATATCAAGAAAGACAAGAGAAATTCCAAAGAAAACAAACAGAATACCAGATGAAATTTGAAGAATTGCACCTAGAAATTCAGGTTAGACAATAGAAACTGGAAGAAATACTCCTTCAAGCACAGAATGAGCAAAGGCACTTGCATAATATATCCATCAAAAGCCAATATGAGGACAGCGAAAACGCTTTCTCTCCAAATACTATATGGAGTGCTATTGAAGTTTTTCTTAGAGAGGATTAAGTATCTGGGTCAAATAATTGACAAAGACGGAAGAAAGACCCGACCCAGATAGGGTAACGGCAATAAAGTATATGCCAGAACCAGAAAATGTGTCGGCACTTTAAAGTTTTTTTAGGTCTTGCCAATTCTTACAACGTTTTCGTCCCAAGAATGCACAGTTTGAGAGCCCCACTTAATGAATTATTGAGAAAAGATAAAGAGTGGGAATGGACAACTGAATGCCAGGAAGCATTTGAAAAAATAAGGGAGGTCCTTACATCAGATCTGTTCTAACTCATTACGATCCAAACCTTGACATCATTGTAGCCAGCGACGCTAGCTCCTACGGTATCGGGCGTGCATTTTACACAAGTTAAAGGATGGATCTAGGACACTATTACCATCTGAAAAGGGTTACTCGCAAATAGAAAAGGAAGCCTTAGGAATCATTTTTGCGGTAGCTAAATTCCATAGATTTATTCGTGGAAGGCACTTTGTGTTGCAGACAGACCATCGTCTACTCCTTACTATCTCTGGATCAAAAAAGGGTCTGCCAATACATACTGCTAATAGACTACACAGATGGGGAAACATTCTCCTCAATTATAATTGCAAAATGGAGTTTCTCCCATCCACTAAAATCTGTCAGGCAGACGAGTTGTCTAGATTAATACCTAAGTATGCTGAACACTTGGAAGACACAGTCATTGCTGCTATAAGAACAGAGGTCGAAATAAAAAGTAACTTGTGCAATACTGTCAGGGAGCTTCCTATAACAATTGACGAGATAATAGACAAAGCATCCAATAATGAGTTCATAAAGGAAGTAAAGGACAAACTAAATAGTAAAGACCAGAATATCTCAGAAGTTTACTCACCCTGTAACGACATATTAATGTACGGACACGGAGTAGTAATCCCATCTACACCACAGAAAAGAACATTAAAGGAATTCCATTTGACTATCCGCGAACTTCAAGAATGAAGAGTCTGATGAGGAGTTACTTCTACTGAACCAAAATGGACAAGGATATTGAAAACACTGTAAGATCGTGCAAAGGGTGTGCTTTCGCTGCTAAAGCACCCCCGATAAAATTCAATCCCTGGCCTAAAACCGGCCGTCCGTGGTCGTGGATATCACATTTATTTTGCTGACCCACTTGATGGTTTTTACTACCTTGTGGTAGTTGACAGTTATTTCCAAGTGGCCAGACCGCAGAGGTGACAGTTTTTGCACAAGCTATTTTTCCGTTTCGGAGTTGTTGACTGTATCGTAACAGACAATGCCACATAGTTCCCATCCTGTGAATTTAAGGATTTTTGCCAGTCATTCCTGATCATTTCCTGATATTACCATGGCGCCATATCACCCAAGAAGTAATGGACAGGCAGAACGTTTTGTGGACACTTTCAAGAGAGCACTGAGTTAGGCGAGAGGTCCTCCCACGGATACGGCTATGCAACATCTTTTCCAGGTCTATCCAGGTCTAACCCCTAATAACAGTGTTCCATCTGTCA
This sequence comes from Acanthosepion pharaonis, assembly GCA_903632075.3. Taxonomy (NCBI): domain Eukaryota; kingdom Metazoa; phylum Mollusca; class Cephalopoda; order Sepiida; family Sepiidae; genus Acanthosepion; species Acanthosepion pharaonis. The sequence continues at coordinate 1,366,640 of CAHIKZ030002212.1, forward strand.
AGACGCTAGCGGAGGTCATGTTTGCGAGGAAAATAAAATCAGCATTTGACAAATTCCTTCAGAGTGAAACGAAAGCAGGAACAAAGTGCTTAAAAACGCTTTAATATCGGTGAAAAGGTTTTTCTGTGTGTATTTAGGAATAATAAAGCTCACTGGGAGATAAGAGCAATAGACAGACAAATTAGTAACATGATTTACATGGTTCAGGGACTGAAGTTTATACATAAACGTCATGTAAACAAAAATTAGAAAACGGTATGAAAGCGTAGTCGACATGGATCCCATAGAAGATGACACTATGGACGTCGTCTTTGACACGTTTGAGGTTCCAATACCGCAATCAGTGTCAGAGCCCAGAAGGTCCAAAAGAAAAAATGAAATTTACGGATCCTTTGGAAATTAACCCGAAAAGAAAAAGATATTGAACATCTTTCATTTCACACCATGCCTATAGAAAAAGGAACTCGGACAAAGCTTTGCCGCAGGGCAAAGTTTCGTCTGGGGAGGTAGACAGTCCCTGAACTCGTTTAGACGGGTTCAAAGGGGATATTTTTGGATGAGCCTACAGGCACGGTATACCCACAATAAATCGGCCTTGTGCCACATACACCCTCGTGGGAGCGGGGCTGTTAAATATTAACAGTCGCATAGATTGTTCAACTATCAAACTCTCTGCATCGAGCATAGAGGAACCCAGACGTGGCTTTGCCGAAGAGCACAATTTCGTCCACGGAGATAGACAGTCCCTGAACTCGTGTATGTGGCTTCTTAGGAAATATTTTTTGGCCGAGCCTACGGGATCGGAGAACCCACACTAAACTTGTCTTGTGCCACATACATCCCTCGTTTCTGTTAAATATTAACAATCGAATAGTTTGAACGCTGGGTCAAACGACACACACTCATTAGTCGTGTAATACTCTTCTGTTGTACTACTGTTTAATATATGATATATCTGTAACACTTCTTTTGTTATTTCGTTAACCATTTACTTGGTCACAGCATATATATATATATATATATATATATATATATATATATATATATATATATATATTATCCAAGTATATCAATCATATCAATTACAATATCTTTTTTGTTGTTTTTTTTATATATATATTAATGTTACGCAGTTTTTCACAAATTATCTTTCATTATCTGACCGTGTCCCTCACTCACCCAGTCTTTTTATTTGTGCCTATTTCAGTCGAGTACGCATAGAGAATGAGTTCAGCGAATATACAAAAATAGAAAGGGGCGTAAAGCAAGGATGCGCCTTCTCACCGGACCTGTTCAACCTGTACAGCGAGGCAATCCTGGGAGAATTGGAAACCCTACCGGGATTTAGCATTGACGGCCACAACCTTACCAACATAAGATACGCAGATGACACAGTACTGATAGCAGACACGGAACAGAAATTACAGAAACCCAACAGAAGGTAGCGACGGAGAGTGTGAAGAAGGGACTAAACATAAACTACAAGAAAACAGAATCAGTAAAAGGATGAGCCCGAAATGCGATTTGCAGGTCGGAAACACAAAAATCAAGCAGACGCGGAAAGCGTTCTAACAGAGGACGGTAAATGGGACACTGAGATCCGTGGACGTATTGGGATGGCCAAGGACGCATTCCAAAATCTGGGTAGAGTATTACGAGAGAGGAGTATTTCTTTGATAACAAAACAAAAACGAATACTGAGCTGTTACATGATATCTGTCCTCTTTTACGACAGATGAAGAAGAGACTCGAGGCGACGTAGATGTGGTTCTAGAGGAGGATGCTAAGGATATCATAGACTGAGCGTGTGAGCAACGATGAGGTCTTAGAGACCAAGGAGGAGGCTTATACCTAACATCAGGAAGAGGCAGCTGAAATTCTTAAGATACGCAATGAGGAAGTAGGGCCTGGAGAATCTGATACTCACGGGTAGAATAGAGCAAAAGAGAGACAAGGGGAAACAACGCGAGATTAAGCAAATAGATAACACAACGTGGCCTGGAGCAGGTGGCAGAGGGAAGGAACTTGTTGAGAGTTGCAAGGGATAGAGGGAGGTGGAGAGCCATGATCGCTTACGTCCTGAAAGGACACGGCACATAGAAAGAAAAAAGAAAACATATTTGTGTCAAACAATGGAGAGATCTATTAAGATATGTTTCAGATTTCATTCTTTTCAAATATATTGATTTTGTTTTATTCAGATTTAAGGACTTATCGCCTTCATTCGATTCTTGTCTATCTCAGCGCCTAGTAACCTTTATGTCTCCGTCAGTCCTTTGATACCGAGATTATTGTCTACTTATAGTTGGGTGATTTTTTTATCGTATATACTCCAGTCTTCCAAAACATACTAATCTCAAACGATTTATATCTGTTTCAGTTTATAAGTATCTTTTGAGAAGAGCTTCAGTTGTCTGGAATCTTGACAAAACCATTTCGATCAGTTCATTAAAAAGAAAGATACTAAGTTCTGAAAAGATGGAATAATTAATTATATTTTATATTCTATTATGTTTTAATAAATACTACATCTGTGTTATTTATTATTAATATAGATTTGAAGATCTTCAAAAAGCTATCAAAATACATGGATCCTTGAAATTGAAATCTAAAAAATGTGGCGCATGTGGACATCAACGATTCCAGTTGTAGATGGAGCCCTCAGATTGATTGGAATTGAAGGAATCCCTGGTAGACCATGTCTTAAAGAAATACAAAAAATTGTACTCATAAGTACAGCCCACACCTTACGAAAGGCTTTATCTATGTAAAATATGTACGATTTTTTTCAAAACTGCTCAATGGAAAATGTCATGACGCTATTTCTGAGTTTAGGTCTCTGGGACCCGGAAAGAAATGAGTATACACTGGAAAGTAAAGGAAATAATAATAATAATAATAATAATAATAATAATAATAATAAGGCAGAAACAAACGATACTTACTTTCTGGGTCCATCACAACAAAACAACGATGTTCATTGTTCGCAGATATTTTTGAAATTATTCCCTTACAGATTCTTTAACACGAAACTAAAATCATTCCATTTTAAGGATGAGAAATTTGTCTGTTAATTTCAAATGATCCAAAGAGCAAATTTCAAGTGTTGCTGTAGCGTCCTCCGTAATATGTTTAAAATGTGCCTCGAGCTCTCGGGATATGCTGTATGGGGCTTCCCACAGCGTTTGAAAAAATTCTCTTCGTTGATTGTGTCGTCACAGAATTTTGTATTAACTTGGGCACAGTTTATTGAGTGCAAATCGATGACATTTTCTTAAATTGTTTTTTTTTTCCTTTTTTTAATTTTTCATATCTTTTCTGCGTCTCTGTTTTCATACGACGTCTCTACGGAAAACAAGTCTTTTGTCCAGAGAAATAGAGTTATTTGAAAATGTTGCAAACACCATGATTAATTGACAAACTGGGCAAAAAGATTTTTCATGATTTAGGTTTGTTTTAATCTAAAAAATATGCCCCTTTTCTGTCAAAATTTGAATCTGCGAAAAATTAAATATTATTTAATATCTAACTATATTTAAAATTTAGAGTTAACTTTATATATATATATATATATATATATATATATATATATATATGTATAATTATTTATTTGAAAATTATAACATAAATATGTTATAAAATCACTACAAAAATAGCATTTTGTTTCAACACCTCTGGTGTCTTGGATATATATATATATATATATATATATATATATATATATATATATAAATTAAATTCCCAAGAGAATTGAATCCAGGTAGAACTCAATGTCCAGGACAGAGTAAGAATATAATATAAAGGCTCAAACACTAATATTTGATGCTTATAATTTATTACATTGGAATCGTAATCACGATCCAAATCATCAGACGTACAAATTCAATTTTGAATTTGTAGATCTGATGAATTGATCGTGATTACGATCCCAATGTAATAAATTATAAACCATCAAATATTAGCATTTTATATATATATATATATATATATATATATATATATATATATATATATATATATATATATATAATGTCCGAACACAGCAGTCTGCTTGGACAATTAGCCAATCCCTGTCGCAGACACCTTCTCAGGCATATTTTTCTATATGGGGAGAAAGAAAGAAAGATGTGGCTTAGCCTGTGATACTGATTAACGAGTCTTCTTGACCATTACTACTGAGTAGTGAGTTGGATCCTCACTGGGTTCCCCATACAAAATTCGACATGTCATACATGTATTCAATTCTCGGATCATGATAATGACCAAAAGTATTGTTGAAAGTACGCGATCGACAATAAACGCTTTTTTGTCACGTGTCAAATCACAAGTCCCGTGACCCAATGGGGGTGTCGTAGTATCACTGTCTGTACTGCAGCCATTGTAACGGTGGTGTGTCTAGAGCAAGACAACTTCGAACCCTCTTCAGGTTGGATTTGAATTCAAAGTTTTTGCTTTTCCAAAACCAGTTGCCACCTCAGGGCTTGAGAACCCAGTCAGTTCTGCTTTATTGATTCATGCCTTTCGCAAGGGTATTTGTGTGAAAATGAACACAATGAATGCCTGTCGGAATTCGAACTCCGGTCATTGATTTCTCTTTCCGACTACCAAACTCTTACAGCACATCCTTCCTTTAAACCACTTTTATTAAATTCAAGGTCTGCTAAAGTTTGACTAGTTTTTTCTATATTTCAAATAATTTCCTGTGCATCGAAATCAAAATGTACAACTTATTCTAAAATGAGAAGAATACAATAAAAAATCGTCAGTTGAATTAAAAATTATTTTTAATAATTATATATATATATACGTGTGTGTGTGTGTGTGTGTGTGTGTGTGTGCAAGTGTGCGTGTATATTTCTTTTTTTTATTGAAAACTTTACTTACTGTAAATTAATTTCCGTTTTTTAATTATTTTTCACCCGACTACGCAGTTTCGTAGCCAACGTCTACTCCACAAGGCTTAAATGTTATACACACACACACACACATATATATATATATATATATATATATATATATATATATATATATATATATATATATATATATATATATATATATATATATATCCGAGGTTGACATTATATTAACATTAAAACAGCATAATTGCATATAAGGATTTTTGGGTTTTTTTTCGTATATTTTTTCTTCATATATATATATATATATATATATATATATATATATCGGAATGGATGCGCGCATGTCTTTCTAAGATAGAAATTCTATTTAGACAGATATAAAAAAAACACACACTCACACATATACAAATGTGTACCTATGACCAAAATATAATGGAAGCATATTAATATTTAATTTTGACTAAATTATGGATTTCAAATTAATATTCTTAAAATTTTAACTGATTTTTAAGCACCTAATTACCTACCTACCTATCTATCTATGTATCTATCGCTCGGTCTATCTATCTATCTACCTCAATCTATTCTTATTTGTTTCTATCCTTTTGGGACCATAGTTCATCTAGGTCTATCTTTTTTAATATATTTGTTTCGATCCTTTGATCAGTTCATGATTTTTTTTTATACGTGATTCATTTTTACGTGATATATATATATATATATATATATATATATATATATATATTATTATTATTATTATTATTATTATTATTATTAAAAGTGAGATTTCAATACGTCTTTCTATATGATTCGTGTTTGCATTGGGAATTTTAAATGTTTTTGTGCTGGGAATGAAAATAATATGCATTTTCATTATTTTATTTTTATTTTATCTTTTATTTCTGGGGAGGAAGAAAACAGTGACAAAGGTATGCTCCGTTTATGGAAATGGTTTCATAGTTGAGAGTATTTGTTGTGACTAAGTATAATGGTTAAGAAATAACAAAACAAGAGGTTGCAAATAAAGCGTGTATTGAACAGAAGAGTATTACACGACTTGGGAGTGTGTGTCGGTTGACCCGCATTCAATCTGCCCCCCACTAGGCTTTACTTTCCTACTAACTTTATAGTAAGTAAAAGAGTCCGCAATAGCACAGAGGGAGCACACCACAACCCCCCTTTTTCAGACTGACTCCGCATGGAGTCTTTTTTATTATTACCACACAATACTTTATTCAATAAAAAAAAGAAAAGAAAAAATCAGCAACAACCACAGCTATATGTAGGAATTACGTCACAATTTTTTTTTCTCACTTTTTTAGATTACGACACGCATTTTACTTAATATTGAAACAAAACTGGATAAGTTTTAATGGTAAATCCAATGAATATTGTGCTTTTTTCTGGTAATTCAAAAGTTTATACGTGAGGAGAAGGTTTTTTTTTCTCATTCTTTTCCTTTTCTGTAGACAAATATCCTTTTCTGTAGACAAATATCTTTTCCTTTTCGGGTTGACTTTTAAAGGTTCCATGAACTTCCTTTTCCTTTCGGGCCTTCTGAGCTCTGATACCGATTGTGGTATTGGAACCTCGAATGCGTCAAAGATGACGTCCATAGTGTCATCTTCTATGGGATCCATGTTGATGATGCTTTCATACCTTTTTCTGATTTGATTAACATGACATTTATGTACAAACTTCTGTCACTGAACCATGTACATCATGTTGCCAATTTGTTTTTCAATTATCTCCCAGTGAGCTTTGTTGTTCCCAAATACACGAAAATAAAACTTTTCGCCGATCTTAAAACACTTTTTTTAAGCACTTTATTCTTATTATCCGCTTTTGTTTCATTGTAAAATACCGACTTTATTTTCCTGGCAAACATGACCTCCGCTGGTGTCTTGGCGGATGAAGTACTACTATTAGGGGTTACCTGATAGACCTGCAAAGACCTGTAGAGCCGTATCGGTGGGAGTACCTCTCGCCTTCCTCAGTGCTCCCTGAAAATTATCTACAAAACGCTTTTTCTGTCCATTACTTCTTGGGTGATATGGTGCCGTGGTAACATGTTCGATCTGGAATGACTGACAAACTCCTTACATACTTACGATGTAAATTGTGTGCCATTTTGCGTTACAATACAGTCAACGACTCCAAAACACGCAAATAGCTCGTGTAAAAATTTGACTGTCACTTCCCCGGTCGGCTTCTTGCATTTCAATATTTCTGGCCACTTGGAATGACTGTCAACTACTACGAGGTAGTAAAAACCATCAAGTGGTCCAGCAAAATCGATATGTATCCGCGACCATGGACGGTCGGTTTTAGGCCAGGGATTGAATTTTATCGGGGAGGGGGTGCTTTAGCAGCCAAAGCACACCCTTTGCACGGTCTTATCGTGTTCTTAATATCCATGTTCAAGGTCCAGTAAACATAACTCCTCATCAGACTCTTCATCCTTGAAGTTCCCGGATGGCCAACATAGAATTCCTTTAGTGTTCTACTCTGAAGTGTAGATATGATTACTACTCTGTCTCCGTATATTAATATGTCGTTACAGAGTGAGTAGACTTCTGAAATACTCTAATCTTTGCTAATCTAGTCTGTTTGGGCAAATATTAGTCACCGTTATATTGTGGGAATCAACTCATTAGATAGTAAATATTTATGGACTCATGGAACATTTATCCCACTAACAATATTGGCGGACTCAGTGTGAGACCAGGTAAAAAATTATGAAACACAAAACAATAAATATAAAACAAATGACAATGCATGGATTTACAAAAGGAATTGTATTATATGCGCACAATAATTTTATTTATTGAATTCAATCGATCGCTGATTGATGAGGTCCATAAAAGGGTACAAGTCTTTTATTATATTGTTTGATACAAACCTACAATTAGATGACCTTATTAATATACTATTTTATTTGATCATGTGACCCTGTAGAAGAAGTTGAAATGGTTCTTTGCTGCCTGACAATTGGTCAAAGTGTCTAAAAAGATTCAGAAAAAAAACTGCAAAATGGGATTTTGTATTTTATAACTCAGACACCCATTTTGTTCTGAGCAGGCAAACAAGAAGAAATTCCATGTTGAAAGAAAATATGTTCTTTGTCTTGCGTGGATCAACTTCCGGTTCTCCATCTTGCACGGATCGCATTCTAGTTCCCATCTAAAAGTACTGGAAACTATTTTTATTAAATCAAAACGACCTTCCCTACATAAATAGAATGATTGGTTGTATGAATTTAATGTGATCTAAAAATATATTTGTTCCAATATATGATTGGGTGTGTTGCGGGTTGATAGTATGTTTGGGTAAATATTTAGTCACCATTATGTTGTGAAATTGAACCCATTAGATAGTAAATATTTATGGGATCCTGGAAAATTTATCCCACAAACAATGTTGACGAACTCAATGTGAATCCAGGTAAAATGAGTAAAACACAAAATAATAAATATAAAACAAATGACAATGCATGGATTTACAAAAGGAATTACATTTGACGAAACTAAATTTAATAAGAATGTTCTTGTTTTTGTTTGTTTGTTTTGTTTTGTTTTGTTTTGTGTGTGTGTGTAACATCTTTATGAAAAAGTACAAAAGCCAAGAGAGAAAACCACGAAATGAACGTGCCACAGTGAGGGACACTTTACCCACGTGCGACGACATCTGAAAGCCATAGCTAAAAAAACTGAAAAAGAAGCTAGGGAGATAAATGCACACCATTTTATAGGCATAATGAGCGCCTCCTAGCGACGGTTTTTGACAAAGTCAAATGGGATAACTCACAATCTTTCTTCTTATCAACCAATCTTTTGAAGATCAAAGTTGACTGGAAAGCAAAAAACCGGAACAGAGTTCCACAAGTGAGAAGTGCGAGAATCATTTCAACTGTAACATGATGTGACCTTGACACCAATCTAGTAATGCGCTTAAAAATTCATAAAAACTAGGTACCATAGAGGAAAGTTCACCAGAGCAATTAGCATGTAAATATTTATAGAAAAGGGAGAGGGAAGCTATATTATGGCTTAAATTCATAAAGTCTAGGTACCATAGAGAAAAGCTCATCAGAACAATTACTTATAATTAAATATTAATAGAAAAAGGCAGAGGGAAGCTAAGTTGTGGCGGTGGGAAAGGGATTGAAACTGAGATGCCAGATCAGGACTAATAACATTGCAGATTCTTCTTTGTATTTTATCAAGAATGTTTGTTGATTTATTCGCTATACAAAGTGAAATGAAAACTCGGTGTCTAGTTCGGCTTAATACGCCTTTGTTGAACGTAACTGAAGAGTCTTGCCGTTTTGACTAAGACGGCTTTGTGACTTATAAAAATCCTTAGATAGGGGAGGTAATCGAGTTGCCTTGCCACACACTGCTAACCTCTTTTGTTTGTTTTTCAGCACTAAAATTTGGTATGCACAATCCTTAATGACATAAGACTTGTGGTAAGAGTTGCTCTACTAATTTTCTGTTATGCGTAAGTCATTGCATCAACTGTTACATTGATCGGTATAAAATTTTAATTTCTCTTTTCTTATGAATGACTGTACAAGAAAATATTTGTGGGATTTCAGTTTTACTATTTTTACTTTAAAAATATACATTTTATACTTTTCAGAATATTTCTTAGTTAGAAATATATTTTTTCAATTCACCCAAGCAAGGCGATAATGCCACTAAGACGCACGGAGCTGTTGGGAGTGAAAGACAATGAAAAGACTTTAGAAGGAACCAGAAACCCAATCCTAAATAGGAAACAAAGGCTAAACTTCTACTTCAGTTCAAAAGACCAAGGAAGTGTGTGAAGCGGACGATAGACGAACTTGTCTCGTTTTATTTAAACCTTAAATATTTAAATTTAAATTTACTCCTATTAGTGCATTGGAAATCAAGATAATCTATTTTTTTAAATATTATGCTACTAATTACGATTATGCCTTTACTGTACATGACCAATGTTGATAACAATGAACCTTGTTGCACATGAATAATGACTGTAGCAAATCTATAGTAAAATAATTGTTTTTTACTTCACGATTCTGTTACATTGCCATTTTGTATTATGAGTTCAGTGAGATTACGTCTCAGGAATGGTTTATAGAACCAAAAGTTTCGTATAAAAAGGATTTTGATGTGTTTTAACAGCGCAATATTACAATAATAAAAAATCGCTCTTGTCATTCTAACAAGATACGATTCAAGAATCGATCGATTCTACTGATTTATAGTTTTAATTTTATGGCCTACTTTCTCTCTCTCTCTCTCTCTCTCTCTCTCTCTCTCTCTCTCTAACTTTCTCACTTTATCTTTCTATTTCTCTCCTTCTCTCTCTCTCTCACTTTCTCACTTTATCTTTCTATTTCTCTCTCTCTCTATTGTTCGCTTTTCTCTCTATCAATATTCTTCCTTTTCCTTCTCTCTATAGTCCTCTCTCATCTGCTGTTATCTTGTTCTTTTTCCCCTCTCCCTATTGTCTTTTTTCTCTCACTATTCTACTTCCTCTTATTATTTATCTTTTTGTCTCTTCTTCTTCTTCTTCTTCTTCTTCTTCTTCTTCTTCTTTATTCTTTCTTTCTTTCTTATTTACTTTTACGCCCTAAATTTACTAACAACCATCCTTTGACCATGAACTAAAGTTCTATTTTTTCTCAATTTGAAATCGCTTTTTTTTTTTTTGCTCATTTCTCTTCCTTTTACTTTTGTCATGAATTTTCTTTTCTCTTTTTTTTTTTTTTTTTTTCGATTTACTTTCACTATTAACCGTGGGAATTTCACGGTTTGCCTATTTTCATTTTCTGATGTATCAAAATTCATTAGCCAAGAATCAAATACGCTCTCTATGAGTCCCACAGTTATAAGAAATGCCCGTAGAGATTCCCCCTCTGTTGAATGAATTGCGTTAAATATTTGAGTTTAACAACTATATAAAAAAAAACAAAAAAAAAAATAAAACTGGACAGAGGTAATTCTTTAAAGAAGTCAGAGGGTACAAATGAAAAGATTTAAAAATGACTAGCTTTTCCATTTCGCAAAGGCAAAACTTAAACACGCTTATTGCTTTCTCTCTTCTTATTTCCTTATCTCTTTCCGTCTCTGATAAGTCTTTTTCCATCTTCTAATATGATGATAGTGATGATGAAAATGCTATTTCTGATGTTGTTGTTGATCATGATAATGTCGTCTAGATTTTGAAAGTTAATAATCTGAATATACTATTTTCTGATAAAGAAAGATTCGTCAATGTTATTCCGCGTGACAAATTCCGTCAACACGTGTAAAGAACGACAGAAAAGACAAATTTTTTTTTTTTTTTTTTTGAGAATTTTACTTTCATTTTTAGAAAAAAAGTTCTAAGTTCGAAGTCATGTTTTTGTCACCTGACAGATAACGGCAGCTGATAACCAATCGCTTATTTTTTCGGGTCTTTTTCTTTTCCATTTCACTAACGATAAAACCCATAAGTGTTACCACCTCCTCTATCTTTCCTTTCTTTCTTTCTTTCTTTCTTTCTTTCTTTCTTTCTTTCTTTCGTTATTTCTTTCTTTCGTTATTTCTTTCTTTCTTTCACTGAAACCAAACATAATCTCTGATACGTCTTTTCCGTCTTTCTACACGATTAAAACGGAATAGTCCATTATTTATGAGGTAATAGGAGTATGCGATAATGAAGAACAATAACAACAACAATAACAACAATAATTATAATAATAATAATAATAATATACAGAAAATTGTCTTATTAAGTACAGCACACACACTAAGGAGAACTTTGTCTATGTAACGCTAGCAACTTCACCGAAATGTGGCCATAACAACACACCACGACCTGCCTTAGGTCTTTCCGCAGACTTGGTAGGTAGTGTGTCCATAGCAGAAATCGAATGATGATGATGATAATGATAATAATAATAATAATAATAATGAAATCTCAAAAATGTGGCACATGGGAACATCAAGAATCCCTGTAGTAGTTGGAGCTTTGAGATTGGTTGAAAAAGATTCCAATAGACCCATTGAAGGGATTCCTGGAAGCCCATGCCTTAAAGAAATACAAAAAATTGTTCTCACGTGTACAGCCCACACCTTACGAAGGTCTTTATCTATGTAAAGTGTGTGTGTTGTTGTTCTTTCTTTCTTTTTATTGGTCAGTGTAATATGTAATGAAGCCATTTCTAACCTTAGATCTCTGGGCGGGACCCGGAAAGAAATGTGTACACATCAAAAATCAAAAGAAATAAAATAATAATACGATTATTTAATTATTTTTTTTCTTTTTATGGCTTTTTCTTAACGTTTGTAATGGTTTTATTTTTAATTAATTTTGATTCATTCATTTATATTATTTCCAGAGATGGGAAAATGTTTTAGCAAACGAGACTGTCCAATGTTTAGATTGCAAATAGTTCACTCACACCTCTTTTCTTTCCTTTTTCATTTCTTCTTTGTTTCTTTCCTTCTCGTTCAACGTTTAATCTTTTTTTCTCTTTTTTCATCGCTTTTTTTTATATGTGATCATTTTTTCTTTCCTTCTTTCCTTTTTTTCTTTCTCTCTCTCTCTCTTTTTTTTCTTTCTTTCTTTTTCTCTCTCTCTTTTCTTTCTTTCTTTCTTTTTCTCTCTCTCTTTTCTTTATTTCTTTTTCCTTCTTTCTTTCTATCTTTCTTTTTTTTCTCTCGCTTTACTTTATTTCTTTCTTTCCTTTTTTCTTTCTCTTTCTCTTTTCTTTATTTCTTTCTCTCTCTCTCTCTCTCTCTCTCTCTCTCTTTCTTTTCTTTATTTCTTTCTTTCTTTCTTTCATACACTGATATTCCTTTCTTCATTGCTTTCTCCGATCCTCTTCTTTGTTTTGTTTCTTTTTTTTTCTTTTCGTTTCTTTTTCTTGCCTTGTTTTTCTGATTTGGGGGAGATTTCTGACGAGACGTGGGGAATACTAGAAGAGAGTGAATAAGTGTGAAACAGATTGAAGAGCATAATATCGTGTGTGTGTGTGTGTGTGTGTGTGTGTGTGTGTGTGTGTGTGTGTGTGTGTGTGTGTGTGTGTGTATCGGGAAAAGCCCAGGAAATGACTCAGTTAAGCTCTGTGTAAATCTTTGTATTCCCGCTTAGGCCGCCTTGGTGGCTGAGGTAGGTGTGCCTATTATTGTTTGATGCCAGCCATTTGTCGGTGTTTCAATACAAGCAGGTGATTCTCCGTCAGCTGAGCTCAGAAATTCTTCCAATTCCAGCAAACTACTGTCTCCATTTCGATTAAGCTAACAACAGTAGATATTTATATTTGTACACATACATATGTATTGTACACATGTATTTGTATATACATATGGAAGTAATTCTAAGCATTTATTGGCTTTTATTTCTCATCTGACATTATTTATTCTTACTTTAAACGGGATATTTTTCAGAACACACGTGTTTGAGTAGAGAATCCCTCTCTTTTTAGAAAGTGTAAATCTCTGTCTACCGGCCTGTGCATTCGACAGTCTTAATAAAGGAAATGTGCCTCTCGGCAAGGTTCAGGCCTATTTACCGCTCAGCCACGGAAGACTTTCACAAACAAAGTACAGTTAACCTATTTATAGAATGTACCTCTCTCTTGTTCATATCCCTTGAAACCCATGTATGCTCATTTTTTTATTTTCCTATTCGAAACGTAAATAAAATATTTTTTTAAAAATAATTAATGGATTTTCTTTGTAATCTGACATTATTGTTGGTTACTTTAAACGTTATATTTAGTGGATGCACGTGTTTGAGCAGACGTCCTGCTTTTTGAACAGTCTAAATCTATGTCTACAAGCCTGTGCATTCTGAGTCTTAATAAGGATATATAAACATGATAATATAATTATATATCTTCATGAAGATATATACATAATAAGTCTTTATAATTAATTTTTAAAAATTATAATTATTTTTAAAAATTATAATTATTTTTTTTTATTTTCAAGATTGGTTATTCCTAAATTTTCGCTTGAGGATGAAACAGGGCTTGATACTTTAATTCGATTTAATTTCAATAATAATATTGAGGTTTTTGGCTCCTGTTTTTGAAACATGAGAACTCTTATGTAGCCAAGGAATCTTTTTTTTTTAAATAATTATAATTTAAGCTTCGACTTCTGTATGGAGAACTGTTTTTTTAAAAATAAAAAACAAAAATACTAAAGAATTCCGGACTATTTACCTAACGTGTTCTTTCGTATTTTTCTACATATTTGCACATACATATATAAGTCGATAGATAACTTTTAGTCAATAGCATATCATTAATTAAAGAAAATGGCAATAATAAAACGCTATTTTGACATGTTTCCCCACTCAGACAAGTGGATGACAGTCATTTGTTTATATCCCTTAGACATTAATGCTGACAAGTGAGCCACGATTTTTCGACAGGTCATTTCTAAATAACTTCACCTGATATGGTCTAATGACAAGCGTTCTTTTTTCTTTTTTTTTTTCACAGTGACTTTGATTTTCGGAATCCACTGAATGTAGTCTTAAGAACTCCTAATATCTTATTCACTGACGAGAGCTCATCATATAACAATAATTATGAACCAGACGACAAACCTAATTATTTATATGGAAATTAAGAATATAAATAAAAATATATCTAATTTCAGTAACTTTTATATCATCTACAACACCATTTACCACTTATGACAGTGATATGATGAAAATATAACGCTTGAGAATGGCTACGAATTTAACTGAAGGCGCTCAGAACCAGCTAACTTTTGATTTTTTTTTCCATTCATTAAGTCCATTAAAGAGACTTATACATCTACAAGAAACAAAAAACACAATAAAGAATGAAACAAAAATTACCTGTAGTTCCTGTTCAATATATATATATATATATATATATATATATATATGTGTGTGTGTGTGTGTGTATATGTTTACTGATTTAAAATATGGTTTCTTCGCTTTTCAGTAATAAACATGTTTCAAAAACTGAAGCTAAAAACATCAAATTTAATTATAGAATTATGGAAATTCCAAAATTCGCTTGAATATGAAACAGAACTAATGCTTTTAATTTAATTCTATAATTAAATTTGAAGTTTTTAGCTTCAGTTTTTGAAACATTATTATTACTGTGTAGTGAAGAAACCATATTTTAAATCAGTTAATTTATAATATTTATGCTCTGTAAATTTACATTGAGCACTGTTTTGTAAAAATAAATTTAAAATATATCAATAAGAACACCGGATTATATATATCTTACTGTTCCTTCTTTATATATATATATATATATATATATATATATATATATATATATATATATATATATATATATATATATATGCCTATATGTGGGTTTGTCTAGACAGAAAGCGAATCATTTAGATTTAAATGCAAGATACTGAACACGTACGATATCTTGTCCTTATTTTTTATGAAGATTCGTTGTTGTTTCGTTCCTCACTTGCGTTGAATTTTTTAAACTGCCGATAGGTTCGCACACACTTAATCCACATTAATGTCAAGAGTTCCAGGAACTTTTATTAAATTGTTCAAGTTTACAGTTTCAAGAAGCCATTAAAAGACAATTCATAAAGTATTAATACTTTTAAAACTTACTTTATCTACATGGACTGAAAGTTTGAAAACCTTATACTTTATGGATTGTCTCTCAGTGCTTTTTTGAGACTCTAAATTTGAACATTTTACAGAAAGTTCATAGAATTCTTGATTTTCAAACTTCTGCAAAAATTTTGAACATTTTTCTCTCGTACAAAACCACAATAGCATCTCGTCAACTGTTAGCAACTTTAGGTGACAAAAAATTACTGTCTCTGAGATTTGGGCCCAGCACATGCAAAGAAAAACAAAGGATAACAACAACATCAATAATAATAATAATAATAATAATCAACAAGGTCTGTGTAAATTACAGGGATTTACTGATAAATGTTTTAATGTTGCACTCTACTTTTCAACAGATGACCATTCCCACAAAGTCACAAGAAAAGTGCCGTAGTAACTTTTAAAAACACTAAAACTTCCTGAACAGATCTTAGGTCACAAAACAGGATTTAACTCCTGACTACAAACAAATGCCTTTAACCAATTACCTTCCATGAGACCCATTTAGGGATCTGTTAAAATTAAACTCACTACATGTTATTCCTTGTATTTACATTGAATTGCTTACATACATTGCATTTGCAGAGGTATATTTTACAACACTTAGCCTTTAAAGTTTTTATTATTAGCCGTAAAAAGACACTTTCTGTCGTAATT
This sequence comes from Acanthosepion pharaonis, assembly GCA_903632075.3. Classification (NCBI taxonomy): domain Eukaryota; kingdom Metazoa; phylum Mollusca; class Cephalopoda; order Sepiida; family Sepiidae; genus Acanthosepion; species Acanthosepion pharaonis. Next base: position 1,382,782 of record CAHIKZ030002212.1, read on the forward strand.
TTACATTTCACGAGTAGAAAAATAATGACTATTTTGAAAAGTATTTTTTTATTATTTCTAATCAATATTATTTTTTATGTTTTATACACATATATATTTGATGTTCTAGTTTCCATTAAAACGACAATGGTATCTACTGAAATTAAACATAAGGAATAAATAAACTCCTAAGACACCTGTCCGGGCCAAAAATGCGCATTAAAAAAATTTGGCAGTTAATTGGTTAAGATGATTACCCTCCAATCTCTCTCTCTCTCTCTCTCTCTGTGTCCATTCTATTTTTCTCACTGTACGTATTCCCCACTTTCTCTCTTTCTTTCTCTCTCTCTCTCTCTCTCTCTCTCTCTCTCTCGCTCTCTCTCGGACGCTCAACACAGTTTTGATTAGAATAGCCAACATCATACATAGATATATATATATATATATATATATATATATATATATATATATATTATTTCGTAAATAAGAGCTATGTGCTGATTTACAGGATCTAAATGCAGCGAGAAAGAGCTAGACTGGTAAACAGTTTTTACGGAATTTATATTAAGTGGGAACATCACTTAGCATAAAGATGGCAGCTCTAAAAACGACCAGCTGAAAGATATCAGTCATCATCTATTTTATTAGTATTTACTAGCAGTACTCGTTTAAATTATACAAAGTTGCTAATGATTTTTTTTATGTTGTACTCTGTACTTTTCATCGCATGACCATTCCCAGAGAGTCACAAGAAAAGTGACATAGACTCTAAAAAATACTGAAATAGATCGCTGGGTCACGAAACAGGATTTAATCCTTCACTACAAACAACTGCCTTTATTCAAGATGTCACCACTTTCAATTCCACTCTGTGCCGCACTGTCTTTTTGTTTTTTTACATCCCGTTTTCTCACTTTCTTTTTTATTCTCTATGTCTCTTCTCTCTCTCTCTCTCTCTATATATATATATATATATATATATATATTTCCATTTCAGTGTCTGTGATAGCTAGCGTGAAGCACACACTGGTACGACCGTATTAATAGATACATAAATAATATTAATAATATTAATAGTTGAAGATAGATGTTGAAAGAATATGAAATGTATATACCAAGCTGTTCAAATTCTCCAAAGAACCATCCAGAAACACCTTTGATATTGCAGTCGCAATGAGCAGAACAATTTTGAAATTATATAAAAAAAAGCAAAAAACGTAAACACACAGCAAATATCCTATAGAACGTACTTGTTGTCTGATTTCTTGACAGAATGTCACTTAAAATTACTTCTGTGGCTTGAAAGCATCACTGTACAAATGTCAATAATACGTCCACTGCCAAAACCACCAACAGCAACAAAAGAAAAATCAACAATAACTTTTGGAAGATAAGGGTCAGAAAGAAAAACAGTATTTTAAATTAACTATATCATTTTTCTATATTGTATGGAAATATTATACTGACACTATTTCTAATTCCTGGCGCTGAAATATGCCTTGAAATGGCGTATTGATTAGCAAAATGTCTATAATCGTGACTTTTATCCTCATTGGGTACTATGACCTTTGATATTGTTTCCAAAGTAAGCTTCGTAAATAACAACTTTAAAATTATTATTTTCTTTTATTCCTGAAACATATTATTCATACCGTATTTTGATTTTTTTTTCTTGTAAATAGTCTAAGTCATTTTAATCACTCTATTGTAAACATTTTGTTAAGTGTAGTTAAGAAAAAATAAGAATAAAAAGGAAAGTTATAAAAAGAAAAAGACCAAACAAATAAGATATAATAAAGAAATTAATATATTGGTTTGTTTTCTTCTCTTCTTCCAAAAAAACATCCTGTCTTGGCCGCATGTAGGAAGATCAGTACAACCAAGCAACACCCAATCTATAACATTGAATAGCCCAAGTGAAGACTTGATTAGTTGCCGTTTTCTGAGGGAACTTATATAATGCACGTCCTAAAACTAGTAGCAAATTTTATTCTGGGTGCGGGCCAAATACTGATCATATTCGGTCGGGTCGCCCATCGAAGAAGTCTGTTGTTTATTTAGACCCGAAACTTCTAGTGACATGGGAGCAACAACACTGAAGACGCATCTAGATTCGGCATTTAAATAATTTATTAACATTTAGCAACAGCGCTGTTTTATTAAAATAAATTTTAATATACAGACTCGTAGCCGGACAATGCTAGTCAGGTCAGAAATTGCACCACCTACTTGACCATCTCCCCTTTTGTGACGATTCATGTACCAGAGATCCTCTCCTTTTTAATGCAGTGCTAGAAGCCTTGGAGTCAATTCCATTCTAAATCTTATTTACTGATGATTTCTTGGTGAAGTGGTTGAAACTTAATATTCTATGTAAAATTATAGTCAAAAGTCAAGTACAATACGTAATACACGCTTGGGCGATCATATCTCTTTCGATTCATGACTGGCTAGGCAGTAGGCTACCGTTTCTTTCTATGCTACAGTGGTCAACAAGCAAGCCTATAGGGCCCAATTTGTCCTACTATTAAAGCCATAACTGAGGGGAGATGAGATGATTAGGTTTCCTAAAGGTATTTACGCGTAAGTTAATTTCACAAACCTGACTGGAATACAAACGTCTTATTCCATTCTCCATCACAGCTCGAAGCATATCTAATGTAAAATTAATGCACTTTTATACCTTTTTAAATGATGCATGTTTTGATGGAAATCATTTTTATATACAAATGAATTTCTCGTTAAATAATATTTTGCCATGTGAGTCGTTTGTGGATTTTTTAAGTAACGACCTAATACATCCAGCCAGGCAAATGTGAGACAACATTGACGACAATAAGAACAGAGACGCTTTTTTTAATGACCTCAAACACACGTGACAATTGAATGATTGGGGTTGAAATTAATGAACAATACAATCAAGACCCAATATCGAATTCTCTTTGCAATAATATGGAAAAACTTTATAAAAATCTTTTACCAGAAACAGTAAAGAATCTAACTTTATCAAGGGGCGTATTAAAAGAAAACATTTGGTTAACCTATGAAATATTAAGATTTGTTATTTTATTTATTCTTGTCCTGTATTCGTTTGTAATTGTTAGTTAATCAAAATAGAAGTATGGAATTTCTCCGGCGAGAAAACAACTTTACTGTGTCTTATTCCCTGCCAATTAGAGTTCAGTGCTTTTTAAAGGTCATATATCTCGCCATATATACATTTTCTATTTTATTTTCTCTTATTTGCTATCACTTCTTGAACATGAGAGTGGAGTGACTTTCCTTTACCTTTTACGCCTGTTTGTATAGTCAGTCAAGGCTAGAGAAATCCAGTCTACTTTGCTATTTAATATTGCTCGAGGTGAGGAATGAGATGGATTCGTAAGGACATTTGTGTGAAAATGGCGGGAATTTGAGTCCAGTTCACCGATTTGGCGCCGATAACCGTTAGACTACCCGTACGTATCAAGTAAAAGAGAAAAAGTTTACTTTAATCTGCACAGAATGTATCAGTGAAAAAAAAATGAAAGAATTTCTGTATGTAAATTATTCTTCGCTTAAATGAACCTTTCGTATTCACCTGACTTCCTATTTATAAAATATGTATTATATGAGGTGAGGGTAAAAACTGTTATTATATGAGGTGGTGTTGGAAATATATGTCATACGAGCAGTGCTGAAAATTTTTTTATTTTGAAAATTATACAAAGTGTTCTGAAAATTATACAAAGTGTTATAAAAATATATATATATATATATATATATATATATATATATATATATCATCCAAATTTAACCAATACACAATACAGAGAGTCACAGAATGCAATAAAAAAGATATGGGGTTTGTGACATCATTATAGAAGGAAACTCCTACACTTTTGAAAACCCCAAAACAAAATTTATAATAAATAAAAACTTAAACCTCAACTCCAAAAATGTGATTTATGTAGTCAAAATGCACAAAATGCAAGAAGTCATATATAGGTATCAGCCAGCAACTAAACAACAGGGTCTCCCTGCACAAAAGCAACATAAAATTACCAGACAAAAGAAAAATTTTATATCACAACACATCTTATGTAACCAGGGTAAATTTAAAATTATGCCAATATATCAAACAGACAATTATTCTTATCTACAAATACAAGAAAAAAATTCATAAAAAAATTTAAACCAGAACTAAATAGATTATAACCCCACACGCAAAAGCACACAATATGCTCACATGTCGGTATCTGTGGAGCACGAATATATATATATATATATATATATATATATATATATATATATATATTGACAAAAGCAGGGGAACAACTCACGGGCACGCACTGGGATGCGTATGTGTGTGTTTGTGTGTGTGTGTGTGTGTGTGTGTATGTGTGTGTAAATGTGTGTATGTGTACAAATGTGTTTACTAATTCCTCGTAGTGATACAGTGTGTATGTATGGAGAGGGAACATACATATATATACACGCATGCTAACAGAAACACACGAAAATGAAACAGGGGTCATTAAAAGATAAGAATGCGGATAACTACTTCATCATTTCTCGGACCAATCTTAATTGTTTTATAACCCTTCACGCATAACTTTTCACTGCCGTTTGGATCACTAACACAAAAAAGAAAATGTCTCATATCGAGAATATTTAACATCGAAAAACATAAAGGAGAAAAAAAATTAATTATTTTTAATGATATGTGGAAATCTCCACCCTTTGCCCGATAACGGTCACGTGACCGGAAACCCGTGTAGCAAAATTATGGAAAATAAAGCATAATATTTTTTTAATCCACATTACAACCAAAAACGTTTGAGGTTTCTCTCTTCTTTTTAATATATATATATATATATGTATGTGTGTGTGCGCGTGTGTGTGTGTGTGTGTGTGTGTGTGTGTGTGTGTGTGTGTGTGTGTGTGTGTGTGTGTGTGTGTGCGCGCGCGCGTGTGTGTGTGTGTTATTTGTTCATATTTTGCGATGTGGATCGTGTAAGAAGTTTTCAGCTCCACTCGTAAATGCTAATGATCACTAAATATATTTATATACATTAAAATACAGTCACTAAATTGCCACTATGTCTGATGAAAAAAAGTGCAGGTAGGTCAACGATTTTCCCTGCATATTCATCTTATTTTCTTATTAATAAAAATAAAACTCATACAAATGAATCATAGAAACTTATAGTTAATGGAGTTGTCTACCATCGTCAGACATTTTTAGGATCAAATTATATTTATTTGAAAGTTATTCCGCAACCGGTGGCTCGATTAGACTAAAATTATTTTATATTTATACGTTAAACTATTTCAACAATACAATTGTACATTTGCACTCTATTCTTTGAAGACTCTGACCAACATTTGTCCTACATTAGGTTCGCGCGCACTGTTCGAATACTCATACCTTTTCGATTGCACAACACAGATTACAATTTATTGTTGAATAATAATTATACCGCAACAAAACAACTAATTGTCAAAAAATATGGCGCCCTCAATTTTACATTGTGAGCAACGCCCGTCTCTGAATCACAGTTGGGTATTCTAACATTTATTTTAATTTTTCTTTTCTTCCTTAATTTTCTAAAGGTCATGAAAGAAGAGGTCTGTTGTTTTGTAATTAGAAGAAAAAAAGACAGCCTTTTGGCGGGTATCTGGCACTTTTCTCAAAAATCATACAGGTTTAATTTCAAGTCACTTGTTTTGGTAAACAAGCTGAAACAAAAGATGATTGCGTGGACATGGTGGCGGTGATGGTGCTGGTCTCTTACTATACATAGAGTGGAAGGTGCGTAAAGAGAGAGATATCTGTCTGTAAGCTTTGATATAGTTCGGTGGAGTGAAAGAGGACAATTGATTTTCTCTGCCTGTCCCTATTGACGTTTATAAATAATTTGTATAGTTGAGCAGTTAATTTGCGTTAAGCAGTGAGAATCATGCATAGATTGGTTCAGTGGGAAAAGCCAAAGTGACAACACAAAGACAAATGGCGATAAAGCCAATTTGGACAGACCAGGTTCTGAACAAAACATCGGTTCGAAATTTTTTTAAAATATTACCGTGTATGATAAACACCTGACGAGTGCCGGTTGGTACAATAGCCGAAACGTTGTGACTATAACAACCAAAATGAGGAAGGTATTTCGAATAGAATGATATATTTGTTGGAAACAAAGCTATGCCGCTTTTTACTGAGATATAAATGACTTAAATGATTAAATTATCAATGAAAAATTCAGAGGAACAGTTTTACTCTTCATTAGCGAGCATTAAAATAGTTCGATCGCCTTGTGCTTGACGGCTTACATTGAGATCATTGTTTATGCAGTTTAGACAAGTTCATGGGGAGAGATTATAATTGCTGTATGCGGGTAGCTTAGCGGTTATCGTCGCATAAAAGAGAATCAGCGAAACGTGTTCAAATTCTGGCCGAGTTTTTAAAGTTCACTTTTTACTGATGCCTTTGCAAAAAGTAAAAAGCACAATCCATCAATTCTACCTCAATCCAACCTGTAGGCTAAACAGCAGAGCAGAGTGCCCTCTCAAGGCCTGGGTTGAGGAGGACAACTTGGAATTCAAGCAAGAAAGCGACGGGAAACTATTCCCACTTCACTCTCAAAATCAGAGTAACACACATATTAAAGAAAAATGAAGTACCGTATCCACTTATGTCATTAAGAGACAATATTTTCTAAAAATGACTTTGTATTGAAAACGTTTACCATTTCTTGCGCAGTCAGATTATAATTTTCGTCAAAAACAGTCATGTATATATGTATGTATGTAAATCTTGAAGACGACCTGTGGGTCATTGGGTCACAGTCTCAAGGTGCTGAGGCCATGGTTGCCTTAGTAAGGTTTTTTTTTATTGGTTGGAAGCCAGAGATCCTAATCTACCCAGCTATTTTAGTCATAAATAATGGGGGAAAGAAGAAATGTATCCAAACATTTTCCAAGCGTATTTGAACTCGCCAGTGTAATCGCACTGAACAAGTTACACAATCCTCAATTGCATTTAGGAAAGCTTGATTGTCGATCGAAGATAGTCGGTCAGATCGAAAGACATATTTGAGGATATGGCGAGTTAAAAAAAAAAAAATCACTTCTGTTTAAGATTTAAGACTTTATTTCCATCAACAGGGCAAATGTTACTCGACGTAAATTATTTTTGTCGGCCATGTCAATTCAAAACATTCTTGAGAGAAACGAAGAAAGGTCAGGGCTTTCAATTTTATATACAACTATGCGGTATATAATCAAACAAGTTGAAAGTAATCATAAAAGAAAAAACGAGATGAAATCTTTTTTTATCATTTTTAACAAGGGTTAGTCCTCATTTCAGCCAAGAATTAAATTGACAGTTCGTTGTGATAGATTAAGATCTTTTGGGCGTCTTTATCCAATCTGTGTTAGTAAGTCTCTATGTTAAATATGATATTTATATGTTAGTAAGTCTCTATGTCAACGTAACTATTTTTCTAGTCTCTGCCATGTTTGTTTACGTCATTAGAAGATTAACCTTTTTCCCAGAGACAAACATCGTCAGGTCAATGTCAGATGTCACTTCTAGGCTGTAAAGTCTATTTATTTCTCATGATCAGCTATAAACTAAAGCTCTTATCCTACTACAGTTGGTATGCTGTTATCTACGCATATTTCTATATCCAACACTAGATAGATAATGTGGCCAAAATGATATTTTCGTCCAATTAATTATAACTTAATGTATGCATAAAGAAGGATCAATAATTCCGTATCTAGACCCCCATAAGAATTTTTATCTGAAATTTTCTCTATATTATTTTGGGTGTATGTCGTTAACATTCACCCGTAATTTAAGTCAAGGACAAGGAGTGGGATCATGATAAAATGTAATATTTGTTTGTGTAAAATAAATGCTTTTTTCACTTCCTCAAGCGTCGAACTTCTTGATTTACATATCTATATTTACATGTACAGAACATAACTCCCATATCTACAATATTTTCGCTTACAACTACAGATTTACATCGCATTATCAAAAATTTTCTGTTTTTATCGTTAGATGACATAAGTAGCATTTAGATTTAACTAAATACGTACGAAATATTCTAGTAGCTATCATATCAACGCACTTTTCTTTTCTTTTTTCTTTTTCAATTTTGACAGTTTTCTAATTAGTTCTAAGCTCAAAGAAAGATTTATAATTAGTTCTAAGATCAAAGAAAAGTTTTGTAATTAGTTCTAAGATCAAAGAAAATAAACCGCAGTTTGGCGTTTTGCGTATTGTTAGATTAATGTTAAATTTCCACTTTTACCATTAATCTTTATCTTCCACTGCTTGTCGTCAGTATTTCCTGTGAGTGTTAGATTCTCTAGGCCCTCTTTCCTCATTATGCATCTTAGAAATTCTACATGTATTTTTTTTTATTGTAAGTATCAGTTACCTTGTTGAATCAGTTTTCCTTGAAACTTCGACGTTGTTGGCATATGTTCTGTCTGGTATTCTTGGCCTTCAACGATTCAACCACATCTTTATCGCTTCAGTTCTCTTCTTCATCTCTTTGCAAATTGTCCTGTATTCATTACCATATAAGGAGATTCGATATTACATAGCAGTACAGAACTCTTTTCTTTGGTTTGAACGATATTTCCCAATGTTTTAATACTTAGTTTCCCTGAAGTCACCTTTCCCAAAAGTCATCTTTCGATGTTTCTATGTGCCAGACGATTAATGTTTCACATTTTCAGTCATCTGTTACCACACTACGCAGATCATTATTGAAATATTTCTTAATCATTTCCCTCTAAGCAAGGCAATAAAGCCACTAACACAAAAGGGAGTTACTGAGTTTGAGAGAATCTAATACAAATGTCATTATTAAGCGGATAGAACAATAAAAAGAACAGGAATTAAGAAGACAGAAGATAACGATTGATATAGCATTTAAAATTTTGAAGATCAAAGTTGACTGGAAAGCAATAAGCCGGAAGTGAATTCCAAAACCGAGAAGTGCGAAAGAAGAAGCTATTAGCATAGAACTTACGGTTACATCTAGTCATTTCAACTGTAAAATGAAGAGACCCTGAAGCCAAACTAATACGACACTTAAACTGATGAAGTATAGATACCATAGAGGAAAGTAATATTTAGTTTGTTTTAATACAAAAATGTGGCTCAAGGCCAAAACGGGGGGGGGTAATCAAGGAAGGCTGGTTTTCAGTCTATCTTATCTAAAAGTAAGGAAGCCACGAATACTGAAACAAACATAACGCAGTATTCCTTACAGTCACCATAATACCTCAAATTCTCTATGTAGACCCGTTCCCATATGAAGACTACCATTGAAGAAAATTAATCAGAATAATTACCACGAAAATATTTATAGAAGAGTCCCAGGAAATAAGCTATATTACGGCAGTGGGAAAGTAACTGAAGCTGAGGTTCCAGGTCATGACCAATAACATTGCAGATTCTTCTTTGTATAATATCAAGAACCTGTAAATATATAGCAGAAGTCCCAGAAGATGTGGCAGCAATATTCAATGCATGGACGAATGGTAGACTTATACAAAATATGAAGAATGCGTTGCCCAATTTTCCCTTAAGGTTTATATGACACACCTAATATTGAAATACCTAGGAAATAGACTTTATCATTGTTGTTGTGTTTAATTCGGCTTGGTCGGCATTTTTTACCAACAATGGAGAATATGTTGTTATGCTCGTCGATGACCTTGAGCTGTTGTTGCATGAACAAATGGCAAAACCGATTCTTTGTGCTTCCTGTCATTTTTAAAACTTTCTCGTTTCTCAACCTGTTCTGTCTATGATTTCTCAGAATTCCTCAGTAGAATTATATCTCTGTCGCTTCAAGTCACTTCTTCATCTGAGAAGATATTGTCCATCATTCATTGCATTAGAGAATGCTAGACATTTGTAGTTTTGGAAAAGGATCCCCTGTAAAAATAGGAATGTTTGTAGAGTCTTGTGATGTGCTTAGGCTTTAGAAACAGTGCGTTTTGTTAATTTCATTCCAGCGGTATCTGCGAACCTTACAATGATTGGGTTGAGACAGTGCGTAGAAGGTGAACTACTCTGACCGACAGTCTCTTCTTCCTTCTAAATCCATTTTTAATAATATTTTCTCTCTTCAGATTTAAAATGATTTTTCAAACCGTTTAGTTAGAGAGAGAAAATCATTTGGAAATTGCAATGTATCCATGGAACTGATTGGAAGGACCAATTAATCTTGGTTCCAATTTGTAAACGTTGTTCAGATGTCTTCAGCATTATTAGAGATATGTCTTGGGACGTTTTCAAAGTAAAGGTTCAACAGCAAGAGTCCACCTTCAGGCTAAAAATGAATTGCACCAATTGCCAAACGAAATGCGGAACTAACAAAATTTAGAGCAAATACTGAAAAGAAAAATAATATTTACTACTTTTCTTATTTATCATTTATCCATGAAAAATGATAATTTTTTCTATTTATACTTTACTGGGTTCATTCATTTTGGATATAACATATGTTTATTTTGTTGTAAGTTATTAGATCTACTTGTGTATACATCGACCTAACACTTATCCCTGCACTCCATCCCAGATAATAAGTAAACTTACTTAAAACGTGAAAAGAGGGTGTATCTTGTTTTTAAATCTCAACAAATTTTCTAATCACCAGTTATTTACTAAAGCCTGAAGAGGTGCGTTAAATACACATTGAAACAGGACTACATTTGTGTAGCGTTATTTTTTTTACGTTTTTAATGTAATATCTTAAAATAAAGAATATTTTTTAAATTGAACGTCGAAATTGAACACTATTCATTCTCATTTTGCATGGATATATATATATATAGAGAGAGAGACAGACAGAGAGAGAGGGAGAGAGAGAAAGAGAGAGAGAAGGGGTGTGAGTGCGTGTGTATGCGTGTGTTTGTGTGTGTGTTCGCATGTTTTTTCGTTTTGTAAAGTGTAGTTGTGGTAATTTATTTGTATTTTGCGTATTTGGTTATTATTCTGTTGATGTGAGATTTTGTGTATTTTTTGCGTTTTATAGGGGGTTCGGTTGTGGTGATTGGTATGTTGGATTTTGAGTGTATTTAGTATGGTTGAATGTTATTTTGTTGGTTATTATTTGTGTTATATTGTGTTTAAACTTTTATTTTTGTTATATTGTGTTTAAACTTTTCTGAATGGTTCGTATTAGGGATTGGTATGGATTACATGATAGCTATGGTGGTTTGTGTTTGTGATGCGGTTGTGTATTGTATTTCTTTCATTTCTTTTTTCTTGTATTTAGGCAGCAAAGTACATGTTTATTTAAATGTCTGCATTTCCTCATTATTTTATTCCTCTTGTTCAATAAGTCCTTTTGATCATTGAAGGTGATGATTGTTAATTTTTCTTCCAGACAAAATTTACAGTTTCTGCGGTTGTTACTACGCGGCGCAGCTTTTTTTTATAATTTCCCATTTAATGCTGGTAATGATGTTACTTTGTTTCTGACTCCATATGTATTTTGATAGTGTTGTGTGGTTTTCGTATTTCTATATTTTGTATATAGCCACGAAACCCCGAAGTAAAAATGAGTTAAGCGAAAAAAAAAAAAACAACTTCATATTAATTTTATGTGTGTATAAATTGTCTTCATATTAATTGTATGGGCGTATGTGCGTAAATATTCTCAGATGGAGTATACCTGTAGAAGAGATGAAATGAATTTTGAAGATGAATATTATACTTAATCTTAGCTAAACACACACACGCACACACACACACACACACACACACACACATATATATATATATATATATATATATATATATATATATATATATATATATATATATTAAAAGGACAAAGCCCGACAATTATTTTTAAGACATTTTTATGCTTATACATTCTTTTTATAGATACAAATATTTAAGTAAATGCTCTGTTTATAATAAACAGTATTAAACAACATTTACCGACCTGAATGTCCGAAAAATTTTCATAGTAAATATTCGTCCTCCGACAGGAATCGAACCTGTATCATATATATATATATATATATATATATATATATATATATATATATCCTGAAAATTGCATTTAAGCATGAAACAGACTATGGTCGCTCTCTGTCCACATTTATATTTACATACGCTGTATCATATTGAGTACTTTAACTCTCAAATAGAGCATACCTTAATACTATAATTATGTCATATATATATATATATATATATATATATATATATATATATATCATCCATTGTCTCGTTTCAAAAATCCTTGTAACTTTTTCAATTTACAAGGTGAAAATGATCATTAACCTAATGTAATCTTAATTCCTATTGTATAAAATATGTTGTTCTGTTTAATTAAAACATGTGTGAATCAGTTTTAATATTTAATATTGTATTAATAGTATTCACGTGGATTATATGCCAACAATATATATATATATATATATATATATATATATATATATATATATATATAGGTAGGTATGTAGGGTGCACTTACTTTCCCTTATAGACATATGATCGCTAGATATGTACAGAATGAAAAAGATAGATAGATAGTTAGATAGATAGATAGATAGATAGATATGAACAGACTGAGATAGATAGATAGATAGATAGATAGATAGATAGATAGATAGATAGATAATGTGGTCAGAAAAGAGATGAATACGAAAATACAGAACATTAAACGGCGCGAATGTATAATTATATGTTACTGTGCGGCGAATGGGTTCACATCTAAATATTTTGTTCAGTGTTCACCCCGAGTTCACCCCTCCGGCTGCCACTGCTGGGCTTGTTGATGTCATCTCGAGTTCATATACACACTCTCTCTTCCGATACACGTCCTGTTATTAAAAAAAAAAAAAATGAAACGTGACGGCAACACACGTGGAGCAGAGGTCCTTGTCGTGTCTGTTCGATGGTTAGGATGTCAGCAAATATCGCCGTTGGTGCAGCTTCACTTCCAGCTTCCTAAATGAGATCTTGTTTTCATGTAGTAGCAGAAACAGCGCTAGCCCAGTTGGCCTTGTCAATATTATCATATCAATGTTGGATCTTTGCTTTCCATAATTATAAAATTACTTTACATGTGTTGTCAAAAAAAAGGTCCCAATATTTGAGCAATATTGAACCTGAAATATAGAAGATTAGAAAATAAAGATGACTTTATTTTCATCGGCATTTGCTTCTTTATTTTCACTCTATTCTGAATATTAAATTAAAAAAAAACATTGATGTATTCAACGTTGAATAATTATGGAGTTTTATTTATTAAATTGAACATTACAGAAATCTATAGTCTATATACCTTCTCATTTACCAGAAAACATCACTGCATACAAATTTTCGATTCACCCACCTGTATGTAGTGGACTCGTCTGGTGACGTAAAACCTGTTGCACACTTACGTACATGATGCATGCATACATACTTATGCCGGTACTGTTTTAGTGATTTTCCAAGCGTGGCTCAGATGTGGCACAAGGCCGAAAGTGAGGATCGAACTCACTACTAAGTCGCAACTGTTCTAGCGAGACAAGTCTGCTAACCATTACACCACGTCGAGGTACCCACCCCCCCATGCTGCATTATATATGTTGATTAAAGAAAACTTAGTAACTCTATTGTTATTTTTATTTTTATTCGTTTTCTTCTAATTATTATTCTTATTATTTAATGACAATGAAAAAATACAGTAACTCTATCTGTAATTGATGTTAAACTTATTATTAAAATGAAGAGGGCAAGTAGGTTTGTTGTAATAATTTAATTTTAAATTATTATTATTATTATTATTATTATTATTATTATTTCCTTTGATTTCTGGTGTGTACTCATTTCTTTCCGGGTCTCGACCAGGGACCTAAAATCAAAAATGGCATCATAACATTTTCCACTGAGCAATTTAAAAAAACACAAAAAATCCTTCCGGGTCCCAGCCAGAGACCTAAGGTCAGAAATGGCATCAGGACATTTTCCACTGAACGTTTTTGCAAATAGAAATAAAAATAAAACAACCAAGAATTTACGCAAGCACTTCATGTGGTGTGAGCTGTAATTAGCAGAACAATATTTACATTAGTCGGACTATTGTCCTCATCTTTGTCGCCATATTTGTCACAACGTTTCGGCCGTTGTACGCTCCGGGCTTCTTCGGGTGGCTGGAATTTCGAACTGAACCCTTTATTTCGATCGCTGGGGTAGACTGTTCTAATCCACGTGCCATGTTTGATGGATGTCAGTTATCAGTTATCTCCTGCTAATTTTCCCTCTGAAAGTTCTCCACTGCCTTAAACCAGGAATTGAACTCACCTTCTTTGGGTCTGTCACTGGATCTAACCAACGCCTTTATCCAATGTACCATGTGTCCTTGAAGACATCTGGGTATGAACTTCTGAGTATTATAAACCTAATGTTTTCAGCATCATTTTTACCAGTGCTCATATTGCAATTTTTTTTGCTGTTATCATTGCATGTCTTTACCAGAGTTCATATTGCAACTTTGTTATCATTGCTTTTCTCTGGCACTCCTTATTACTGGTTCCCATATTGTATTTATTTCTATGCTTGGTCGGCTCAGGAGATTTTTGTGGCCTAGCATATGTGCTGATTCTTAAGTTTACGAATTTTCCAATGGTGTTCCCTGTCTATGATCTCAACATGATCCCACAGGGGCGGTGATCTCCTTCTCTCTCCATATGTGGTCAGCCACGCCTGATTTTTCTACTTCCCCTCGCGTTACAGCTTTCTGGTGTTCTTGAAGCCTTACCTTGAGGGGGGCGGCCTGTCTCTCCTTTATATTCCTTTCCGCAGCTGCATGGGATAGCGTACACACAGTCTTTAGTCATGTTCCTCTCTATGGGGGGTCTCACTCGTGAGAGATACCTGCGAAGTGTTGTCACGCTTTTGAAGGTTGTCCTGATGTTATATGGACCGCAGATCCTTTGTATTTTCTCTGATAACCCCTTCACATAAGGCAGGCAGACTGTTTTCTGAGTGTTGTTGTCCTTCTCCTCTTGTACCCGCCTATCCCGGTTTTTTTTTTTGGGGGCTGCTGCTATGTACCCAGGGTAGTTGTTACGTTGTAGGGTACTACTTATACTGACCAATTCTTTATCTAACGTCTCTGGGTCGCTACTTATGACTTTTACTCGGTGTTGTAAGCAACGGACGATCCCTTTGTTTACGCTGTATGGATGGTGGGAGTTGAAATTGAGGTACTGTCCGGTGAATGTCAGTTTACGGTATACGGATGTCTTGAACCCATGCTCTGTTTGAGATATTAGAACATCCAGGAATGGGAGTGTGTTGTTACTCTCTCTCTCTCTCCATTGGGAGAAGGTCTTATTGAGTTCACATGGTCCAGTAGAACCTGAACATCTTCCTGGTGTGGCCAGAATATGAAGGTGTCATCTATGTACCTTAACCTTATAATGACATTTCCTCAAAGTGTTCCATGTATATATTCGCCATTGCTGGTGATAATGGCGAGCCCATTGCTAAGCCCTCGTCCTGTCGATATATGTGTGATCCCATTCCGAAGTGTGTTGTTTGTGTACAGAAAGTCAACATCTCCATCAGATTATCTATTGGAATACTGGTCCGTTCTTCGAGGGAAGAGTCAGAGGTCAATCTGTCTCTGACTACTGAGAGTGCTTCCTCCGTGGTTACCTTGGTGAACAAACTCACCACGTCCAAACTCACCATCTGGTTGGATAGGACGGGAGAATCTTTGATTATTTCCAAGAAGTGGGCGGAGTTTCGGACATATGAAGGAGACTTTCCGATCAATGGGTCAATTATATCTACAAGGAAGCGACTCAGAGGGTGGCACACATAGCCTTGGGAACTAACAATCGGCCTGAGTGGAATACCGTCTTTGTGAATCTTAGGAGGACCGTATATGTGAAGTAAATTGTTCAGTTCGACATTTCAACCCCTTGAAGAAGGCCAGAGCGTACAATGGCCGAAACGTTGTAATAAATATGGCGACAATGATGAGGACAATAGTCCGAATAATGTAAATAGTGAAAATTTGTTGTTTCTCATAGTTTCATAAATATTTTACATTTTCAATGTTTTCCCTGTTGATATTGCTGGCTTACATATTAGTTTGGTTTGGTTTGGTTTGTTTTACGGCATATCAACACCTCAATGGATTATTTAATGACGCCAAGATTTTTATTGTTGGTAATATTTTTTTTTCAAAAATGTATTGCTGATAATAATTTCTTTCTTAAAAAATTCATTGCTGGTAATAACCTTTTACAAAAATATATTGTTGGTACTAAAACCTATATTTATATTGATAACGTTTTGACTCCAGTTTGGGGGTCAACTATTTACCCATATTTGGGACCCTAACAGATGCTACCACTGTGAACACCAGCAATTAAGAGGTGGTTCCACGCTCCTCAAAAGGTCCTAATTAGAGGTTTTGCTGTTGGATGTAGTTTTATCGTCTTTCCCAGAACGCGGATGTAGTTTATTGCCTTACCCAGAACTGTACATATTAATAATGTTAGTAGTATTGGTATTTTACGTCAGCTGATCCCAGCAGCCATTAAGCAAAAGAGTGCGCGACGATAACTCTGTTCAAATCTCTAGTATCTACTTCCAAACCTCACTAACATCAACAGCAGAATATCAACTTGATTAAAAGCATCATTCACTGTGCCTTAGTAATATGTTCAGTAACCAAATTAAATTCTAAAATTGAATGTATTAAGAAGGTTCTGAATGGGAATGGTTTCCCTTTGGGTATTGCGAAGACAAGCACTAGAGAAAAAGAATCGACAATTTCATTAGCCAAGGCTGATTGGTTCACAAATAATGTCCCGTTTATTTACGTGTACCATGGATTGGTGAGCTAAGTGTGAGATTTGCAAAACGAATTTCAGATGCTCTAAAAAAATTGTTATTTTTTTTGCCAATCCACCTATTGTTTCTTGGGGGCCGACCTGATGTTGAGACCGACCTGGAATCCTCTTCTTTCTACCCTCCAGATTAGTTTTGTAATTTACCAGTTTAGATGTCAGTACAATATTGACAAAGTAGGTGGAACGGTTCAAAGTCTGGATACACGAATCAACCAACATGTACCGGCCGATATTTGCCAGGGAAACTTGAGTTAATTTATCAGGTTCCTCAATAGTGTGCCCAGGCATGTTCTCAGTACTGAATAGGGCTAATTACCATTTAAAAGTTTTGGAATGAGTGTATATTAAGTCCTATCAGCCATCTTTCTGTAAACAGAAAAAGAGGTTGGTGGACTTAAAGGTAATTTTTTTGCGTGTAACATTTATCTATGTTGCATATTTTTTTAGTCGTTATGCAGATATTTTGTCCTCGATTTTTTGCTCTGACGGGAGGACAGATTATTAACGACTTAAATTATATGTGAGATTTTTCTTAGTGTATCTATCATTAATAAATGAAGCACTGTCAAGCATTATTCTTAATTTAGGCGAGTATTTAGTGCCCACTGAAGTTTCTACTTGATTTTTAATGCAACTCAAGCCGTTGATTGACAGCATTAAGCAGATGGCATAGGATCAGAAATAACGAGGAATTTATAGTAAAAACATTTTATTTCATAAAGAGATGATACAAATCAGGTTAAAATTTCAGATGAAAATAAATTCCAGTCAAAATTATTATTGTTATTAATAATAATAATAATAATAATAATAATAATGGTTGATAAATGTTTTACCTCATAAAAAGTAATAATAATATTATTCCTGAAGATACAATTGTCGAGAAATTAAAAAAATATAATTCCGATCAGCGCTCTCTACATGCTGCTGTAGATTGACGGTCTGAGTTAAGCTGCAATAAAAGCAGCTAAATTGTTAAGTAAATACTACTAATAATTATTAACAAATATTAGTAATAATTGGTATTACTAGTAAATACTATTTATAATCGGTATTAATAATAATGGTAGATTATGATTTTGTAATAAGAATATTTTTAAAATTTTAAACAATATTGCATCGAGAGAAACTCCAGAATACAGTTTACGGTTAGATTATTTTTCTGGGAGCCACTGATCCCTTTTAACTAAGTCAAATAAATTCTACATTCAAGCTGTGTTAAAAGGACTGCGAGTTCAAGTCCCACCTCGAACTTATATTTCCGAGCAGAGCTGCCTACTCACTGCTGTAGATTAGCGGCCTGGGCTAAGCTGCGCTGAAAAGCAACAGAAACGTTAAGATGAAAGTAAATACTAGCTAAAAACAATAATTACGTCGTACAGCGATCGGATGTTTATCTTTAAACAAATCAATTTGAAAAAGCCGTTCAACAGGAAATACCAAATGTCGCTGCGCAAAGACATCGATTTTCGTCAGGTGACAGTCATTGATCCGAATTATTTAAGGTCACACAAGACACACACACAAAGTGATCGATTTTTTTCTAATCTTAAATTTATCTGAAGAGAAGTTTGAGGAGGAATGTTGAATGGTGAGCGATATGTTGAAATGTTGAAAGTAATTTGCATGAGAAGGACGACAGGGGAAAACCTGATCCTCTTACGCTGTGATTTGAAATCCTTTTCGAGACAAAAATCGCCGATTTTTAACTTCGCCGAGCTCTCACAAACATACAAACATAAACACACACACACACACATATATATATATATATATATATATATATATATATATATATATATATATGTAAGAGAACATCAATAAATATGTAGCCTGATTCGGAAAAAGCATTTATTTTAAACAAATATTTATTTTTTATTATAATCTATTTCCTAGTCAATGCACTTAATTACGTGGTAAATATCTAGGTACGCCAATAAAGCTGCAGTCTTATGACGAAAAAGGATTTATTTTGGTCAACAGCTTTTTATTTTTCAGTATACACACCACCCTTGTCAATGAATTTAAGCCAGTTTTTTTTTCTTATATTGAATAGGCCAGACATTTCCGGATCGAAATTCCTCTAAAATCTACATACCAGGTTGCAGACTTATTGATCCACTCCTACATATATGAAAAGCTACGTTAGCACAAGAATTTAGCAATGTCGTCTCAAAGATTAATTTGTTCGTCTAATGGGTTAGAGCCACACTTTCTTACCAGACAAGCCCCCTTCTTATTACGTACGATGTGTAAGAATTGAATTCCAGGAATGAACTTGTGAAAGTCGGTTAATATCAGTTGCTGTCACCTTCCAAGAACTCCTTTTGCGAAGTTATACAGTTCAGAAGACGATGCTGGATTTGCTGGAAGCATACTTTAAATTCGTTTTCTGCAAATAATGCATTTTAGGAATGTCAGCAAACCTCTGTCCTTTCATAATACTTTCCAATCTTGGAATTAACCAAAAAGTCGCATAGAACTAAAATCTGGCGAATAAGATGAATGGCCCATTCTTGTAATGGATTTATTTATCTATAGAAACTCGGGATTTCTTAACACATCATTTTTCTCAAATCCTCCGCTGGATTCTGTTGTACTGTTTCCTTAGACTCATATTTAATTCTATTATCAGTCGAACTCTTAATCGTCGATCTGAGAGGACCAAAGATTCGAACTCTGTTCACATTTGCATCTGTTATTTGTGTTTTTGGCTGTTCAGTTGTTGCGTCGTCGTTCACATATTTCCATCCTTCCTTTGACCATGTATGGTGCAATACAGAAACACTCGATTTACTATAGGCATATTGGCCATAAGCCATTTTAATATGGGCTACGGTTTCACTAAAACTTTAAGCAAGCGTCACATAAAACTTAATCCGCTGTAACAGATTCACTTATTTTTCGACTACAGTATAACAGGAATGATTTTCTGCGTTCCAAGAAAGTGGATGTTTTGCCTTACTCATTACTCTGGTTACAATAAGAAACCTCAACAGAAGTCAGGAATCACTGAACGGCCGTTTCGTTCTTTTTGGGACTCATCAGCAGTGCGCATTTGAGAATCGAACCCAGACCGTTACGATACAACGCAAGCGTCATCCCACTGGGCCAGCGGGCCTCGGTAGCGAAGAGAAGAAAGGGGGAAAGCTCTTGGAGCCGGTTCTTTGAATGAATATCACCACCAGAATTAAGAGTCACCGAATTATTAGATGTTTTATTATAGATTTTTATTATAGATTTTTATACGTCATTTATCAAAGCAAACCTTTTAATTTTGTTTATTTTATTTATTATAGTTTCTATTTGTTTATAATTTAAGCGAATATTCATTGATTTTCATTTAAAATGTATCACTTCGTAAGCTTATTTTATTATAAATATTTAATAAATTATTACCAAATATTATATTTTCATGATACTTTTATTACAAATATGTAATAATATATTTGCTAATTTATTTATAAAGAGGTACGAATACCTGAAATATGTTTATGTTTAAAAGTAATCGTTTTGTCTTCCATTGGCATGGCTGATGCTAACCACCAGGAGAGTGATTCATTTTGCGCCTTCATCAGGACAACATTTTCTCACTGACAGGAAGAGGAAAGATTATATTAAATCATTTGCTAGGTCTGCTGCGAGAAATCTTGGTTCCCTGTGACATGCTGGACATTTTTGTCGCCAGAATCTAGCTTATATATTTATAAGTCTACCATTCGTCCATGAACTGAACATTGTTGTCACATTTGGTCTTTTGGTTTTATATATATTTATCGGTTATTTTTCTAAAATCAATTATATCATTTTTAAATTACTTATTAATTACGCTCTATAATTTATCATTTAAACATATTTTCATAATAATAGTAATTATTTTATATATATAATTTATATATATATATATATATATATATATATATATATATATATATATATATATATATATATATATATATATATATATATATATATATATATATATATATATATATATATTATATGTGAAAAGTTTTGTATATAAATATATATATATATGTGTGTGTGTGTAATATATTATATATATTATTGTTTATACATTATATGCGCGGTACTTATTAGAAATCGCTCAATACCAGAGATAGAGCAAACATATTTGGTTGGATTGATGTGAGTTTGTGACCCTGGGTTTCACGCTTTTGCGATCGTCAGACAAACTCTGAATAACCACTTGTAAGCAACAGTGGCCAAACCCCGGTAAACAGCTTCAACTGGCAGACAAACCAGATTACCGACAGGTACAAAGCCTCGGTAATTTTGGGTTTTTTCAGCCCTATTGAACGTGAAAACGGATTCCCAGCAGAGTAGGTGGATGAGATCTTCTACAGAACCAACTTCCATGTTGGCGTTGAAAGCAAGTGGCGTGGGGTACATAAGGTCATGGACGTCACACGTAGAAGTTCTGTTCATCTATTGCAGCGTGGAAGTCTCTGGTTTATCGATTCCCCGTGGCATCGGATAAAGACCCCGCAGGTAAGAATAGGATTAACCCAGTGCAATCATTTTCCCTTTAAAAAATCTTCCCACAAAGGTCCGTTTTAAAAGTTCTTTATCATCATCGATCTGGCAACGCAAAAAATTTTCACTCCAAGACATTCGGTGATGGGTGCGGGGCGAAACAACTGTTGGAAACGCTCACTGCACAACCTTGCACGTGGATGGTCTATGGGCCAATGGTAGTTCTGTTTCTGAATTGAGGGCAACAGGAAAGTCCGGCAGTACCCAAAGCGACTCTTCAGGATAAAAGTACCCACTCTTACATGAGGCAGGAGGCTATAAAAAGTACCTCAAACAAATGCTAGTCATCAAAGTGTCTGATTACGACAGACTCGTCCCACTACGGTCGCACAAATCAAACGTCGAAATAAAAGACATTAATCATGGGAACCTAGGATGCCAGGATATTGGTGATCAGAGCTGACCAAAGAACGGAAACTTCAGCGATACAGAAATCCGATCCATCGATGAGTGTTCTTTGAAGGAAAAGGGAGGCGACAGATACACATCCTCAAAACGATGACAAAATCCATGGATTAAGATTTGCGATTAGGAAAGCACTGTTGAAAACTACATCTGTCCTTCCATTGGGAATAATTGAACACCTTCTGCATATTTTCCACAGTAACGCCAGACAGCTTGTTATTACAAGTGCTAATGTACACACATTCACATGTTCAGACGATACCGAAGAACAGTTCTTGGATGACTACATGGACCAAATCATGAAGTCAACTCATCTGAACGAAAAGCATGTCATAATGTAGGTCATCTCAGGAGTAGGTAGAGACAACTACAGCTGAGAAGATGACAGGGTATCTACTAGGTCAACGACGACGGCGTTCTCCTCTTCAGCGCTGAACACCACCATGAGAGGTGCTGGCTTTGGGATTAGCCACTGAATGGTCAGAACGATGATTAACTTGCATATTCCACCCTTTCACATCAACTGGCTGTTAGAGATTTCTACAATATAGCCAAGTTAAAGGACATCAACTTCCTACCTTGACAAGTTTCGGCGCACTCTTGACGAGGAATTCCCAAAAGGTTTGATTCCTTTTGACGATATCATAAATGAATGGATTCGTTCAAGGATATCATCACTAAGACAGCTAAAGAGATGTTAGGTCCTGAGGCCAGAGTACATCAAGTCTGGTTCGACGAAAACTATGGCTCAATTCAATCAGATCAAAACCATCAATCGTCCGTTTCTACGAGAAATAAGAAATGTCAGACAGAAGGGCAGTTTGATCTGCAAGAGATGCAGGACTAGTGCTGGCAGAAATAAACCGAGGAATTTACTGTAAATGGCACTTGCTTGCAGAAAAATGTAATATATCAAGCCAGTGTAAAATTTGCTGATAACGAAGAAAAAAAAATATATAAGAGTAACTGAAGGAGGGTGGAAACAAAGTAACTACACACACAAAACATACTTTACAAATATTAAATATGCGACCAGTACAATCAATTTTAAATTTATCTGGAAAATATGGGGAAAGCGAGGAACATCAAAGCTATGATGACCCTCATAATTCCAACAACAATTCCAGCAAGCTGTCTTCGAATGGCACAATTCTGAGTGGGACTGAAAATACGCTGGAGAGAACACTTCATCAACCTACTCAACCGACAGTTGACCCGAAAGCATTGGGCAAGATACCGCAGGAGTCTTAACTTACTGCCCTCTACGGCGGAGATCAGGAAAGTCATTTTACAGACAAATTCGTCAAGAAAAGATTATATTCCTTCTGAGATATAGAAAGCAGCAGCAACAGGGAACGCTGTTGAGACCTTTCACAATGCCCTGTAGGGCTTCTGAAGGGGGAGACGGGATACCGGATGTCTCTTTCGCGATGCTTTGGTTGTTTCTATATAAAAGAGCAAGGAAGATAAAGCAGTGTGTGGAAACCCCAATGAGATCTCAATCCTTTCTATCGTTGGAAAGATCTTGGCAGGAATCACCCAAAAGGGGCTACTCACTGTCTCCGAACGGAACTTCTCATATATGACATTTACTATAAGGCAAATACAAAGTGCACTGCGCAAAACATGCCTCTCTACTCTTTATTCATCTATCTGACAAGAGACTTTGACATTATTAATAGGAAGTCGCTCTTTCGACTGTTATTGAGCGCAATAAGTGGCCACAGAAGTTTAAAAAGATCATCAAGTACATTCATGATGAATGATTGGTCAGCTGTTCTTCAATGGCGCCAATACAGAGTCTTTTGAAATCAGAAACGGCGTGAATCAAAGGCTCTGTTCCAGTCCTCTTCAACATCTTCTTCATGGGCATACTGTCTCATGCAACTCGAGGTCTAGAGGAAGAAATCTGTGTTCGATATCATCTGGTTGGCTAACTTTTTAAAATTTTTTCGTCTCGCTGCCAAAACAAAAATTGTTCACCATCCTCTTCAGGAGGTTACCTTCGTTGATGATGGCGACCCCAAGGTTCATGGGGGAAAACTGATCTGCAGCTGATGCTTGATCGATTCTCCTTGGTTTCAGAATTGTTTGGTCTGACAATCAGACTTGGAAAGACAAAAGTATCGACCTGAACAAAACACGCCACAGCAGTCACCATAGATGTCACTCAGCTTGAAAATATCGACAGCTTTAAATACCTGGGTAGCGCGATCCCCAGGTATGGTTGTCTGAACAAATAAATCAACGCACGAATCAGCAAAGCAAGTCATTATACCGGGGAGGTTCAGTAACAGTGTTGGACCAGCACAACAAAAATAAAACTTTACAGCGCAATTGTCCTCCATTCTTTCTTTTACAGATATGAAATGTAAACCTTGTAACGTAGGCACTTCAAGAAATTGGAAACGATTCACATAAGGACTCTTCACTGCATTTCAGGTCACGTTATAGGATCACATGACCAACCTTATATTCGAACTCAACTAGCATCGAATCAGTGCTTATCAAGGCACAAGTCCGATGGAATGGCCACGTCATTCGCATGGAGCAACACGGCATTCCCAGATGCTTGTTGTACGGAGAGTGGTTATGTGGCAAAAGACATCAAGGTTAGCCAAAGAAGTTGTGCAAAGACGCAAAAGTAATCTCAACTGGTGCAAGATTAAACCAAAGGAGTTACAGGTGTGTGCTGACAACTAATTGCCTTGGCGTGATATCGTCTACTAAACTTCTGCAAATTTCGAAGAAGCCTAGAGTCAAAGAATTACTATTCAAAGAGAACATTGGTCATAAGCACTGACTTCCGTTGTCTCTCTACACCAGAATCTTTGCATCTAGACTTTGTTCCTAGGGCCACATCTAGATCCATTGATCAATTACTATATAAAGTCTTCAGAACCGAAGGACTAAAATCACGTTAGAAATTTACAGGAAAGTGATCAATAATATTCAGGAATTAAAATAAGAATTACAAATAGTCATATAAAGACTATTATATTTACAATGTCCATTAGATAAAAATTGTATGTATTTTTAATTCTGGCCATCTTTGCTGTTTATAGATTCTACAGGATGAAGTTTCAAGTTTTTCTCCTCTGCTAAATTCGTCTTCTAATCTTTTTTGTGGAACTGAGATTCTAATATTTTTTACATTTGGGTGAAGTCTTTAAAAACACTTTGGTATTCAGGAAAGAAAAATAGATTTTGTCACGGAAGAAATCTGTGTGAATCATTACAAATTAGTTTGAGAAACCGTTCGACGTATATCAGATCTTCAATGATGGGGTCGATTATGAATTCAATCATCTCTAATCACAGGATATTGCTTGTTAGGAAAGTCCAATCGGGTGGTTGCCATGGGAAATGGGGTTTATTGCAGATTAATCAAATGCAACAACTGTTTGCATTGCAGATGTTGCTTGGAAACAGGCCAAGAGGAGTGAGATTGTAAATGTCAACCCAAGAAATAAGATAACATTTGAGGATATCATATGAAAAGATAGATAGATAGATAGATAGATAGATAGATAGATAGATAGATAGATAGATAATGAGGATACTGAAGATAGATTGATAGATATGAGGTCTGAAATAGATAGACAGATAGATAACTGAATGACAAAAACGTTGGGTACTTCGTCCCTTCTTTAGACTAATCACGGTCTTAACAAAGACGTTTTATATGTTTAAAACGGTGAAGAAATAAAAATAAAATAATTCGAGAAACGATGGAGATTCTAGAAGAGTGTATCTTTAAATTTGTACATTTTGGGATCCACTTTATCTGCATTCATAACATTTGCTTTTATTTTTCTTATCGCTATCGTTTACAATATTACACATTGTAATAATAATAATAGTTTTATTAGGAAACTATACATGTTGTTTTATACTCATGGGCGTGGCTTTTATACTAGAAAACTTCGAAAGTAGTCCACTTCCAATACATTTTCGCCTTAATAAATGCGACATTCACTTTTAATTAAAAATTCCTTCTTCATTATAGAAAGATTAATGCATATATCCTTTTGCATGTAATCATTTTTGCTCTGCAGTCACATATGACTAAGAAATTCGAGGCTAAATCGTTTCAACCGCGTATCTCTCAAGAAAAGAATGAATATAGAAATTACCTTTGTTTAAAATTTTCTTTTGATCACCGAGATTGAAAGATATTCTTTTTGAAGTGCAGATTTGTGTCAAACTACATTAGATGCTATACTTTGTTATTTTAGCTTTTCTTGATGCCAACTGACGATCTTATGGATTAGCTATCTGCTCACCTGAAGGTCAAACGGTGCACCTGTTAGACCAGATAAAAATATTTTGATATTCTGTCTTGTTTTTAAAATTTCATTTTATCTGTCGGCAGCCTTGAAAGGAATTGCTGTTTACATCATAGCTGCTAACACAAATTTATATATATATATATATATATATATATATATATATATATATATATATATATATATATATTACTGAAGTGACAAAGAATTAGATACAGATAACAGGTAGCGCTTTTCCTTCGGCTGAATAACAACGGCTACGCAGAAGCCATCGAGTCTCTGACTTGTCTGAGTCATATAAGTTGATATATTTTCTGAAACAAGTCTGGATAATCTAATATATAAAATCAAAATAAAGATTCTAGTTTCATTGGTTGTCCATTCAAAATCTAATCGAACATATATTTTTACCATAAATCATAACATCCAGAGCGATTATTACAATTATTATATGATAACTACCTACAAATAATATTGTTAATACATTTATTCTATATTGTTCATAAGTAAAAACACATCTGGTTGCAAAAGAATATATTAATAATGTTATTCGTATCGGGATGTTTATTTGTGTTAGCGTTTCGAAAAAATATTTCAAGTTAAATTTATTCGCTCGTGGACATGACGAGTGAATTTCTTGTTGATAATTGTTTGAGTAATGGGTAATGAATAACGGCCTGGGTTAAGGAATCGGAAGGCCGAGTTCGAATTCCAGTCGAGCTCGTTAAATTCACTTAAGTGCAACTACCCTTGGGAAAAGTATAAATCCATCTCTTGTTCTTCCTGCTATGGCTTAAATAGTAGAACAGACTGGATCCTATAGCATTGAGTCTCAAAGAAGGACAAGTACGAATTCAAAACCCCCATCTATGGGTTAAATAGCCTCACCAAACCGCAATTGGCCAATCGTGGTGAATACGGCTACAACCCTGAAGACCTGGTCTATCAAGGAGGGGTTCCCTCAAAAGGATTTAGAAGGGGTCCGGATTTGGATTCCGAATTGTTTTTTTTTTTATTTTGTTTGTTTGTTTTTTTTTGTTTTTTTTTTAAATTCGTGTAAAGAATAAATTACTTCATACAGCTTGATCCTAATGACTATTTTATATCTATGGCGAAAGTCATTTTAATTGTGACGCCGGCAATAATTTTTGCGAGTCAGTAAAATGTGATGATTTGCATCTTTTAATATGTCAAGGAAAGGAATGTTTATTTATTATTCTTTTCAGTGTGCAATGCACAATGAAATTGGCCAGCAGTCTCCAGGGCCACCAATATACACACGCAAAAAAAGCGCTATGGAATATAGAAAAGTAATAACGTTTAAAATACATTGAAAATTGTCAACGTGTGAAAGGCGTCCATCAAGCGATTTGTACTTAGAATTAATAGAACCAAAACGTTACCCCAAGATTAAGAGTGCCAAAAAGTGGTACCCTGTATGCGTACTGTCTTTCATTATTTTCTGTTCTTCTGCGACAACGTGAATTAGAAATGAGAGACGCGAGCAGCCAGTTGTTTTCTTGGCAATATCTATAATACTTTGGAGGGTTCTCTTGTCCGCTCCCAAGGAGCTGGCATCCCAAAACAGTGATGCCATACGCCAGCACACTCTCTCAATAGGGCAGCGGTTAGAATGTCAGCAGCAGTTCCTGGTGTAAATTATTCAATTATTTTTTTTCGGGGAATTGTTAGTAAATAGAGTCGCGTTGTTACGCGCCTTCTTGACTAACTTGATGATATTGCTCATCCAGTAGAAATCCTTTACAATGTCTGTGCTCAGAAACTTTATTTTATCTACCCTCCTCCCACAAACCCGGCTGATAACCTCAGCAACAGGTGCTGCTACAATTCTCTGATAATTCCAGCACAGTTATAGCATTTAAAGAAAAGTTATTCCCCACACCCCATTGAGCCATCCTTTATATTTCACTATTGTAGTCCGCCTCATCACCCAATTTCCCTGAAATGAATCCAACCACCGCAGTGTGGTCTGTAAACTTAATGGTCGTGTTGGTGGGATGGATATGGACACAATCATAAGTGTAGATGGTGTACAGAAGAAAGCTTAATACATATCCCTGTGGGACACCGATGCTGTGTTATCTCATATATACACGGTGTTGCAGCAAAATCCGACACTTGACAGAAAGAAAACGAAATATGCAATAAAAATAAAAGTTGTATATGCAGAGACCCGACAGTTTATTTAGTAACAGTTAAGGGGACGTCATGCCTCCGTTCTTCTTTCAAAAGTGCATGAGAATCACCGCTGAGGTTTACCAAGAGGTGCTGAGGAGCGTGGTGAAGCCCTGGATGGATAAGATCGCCGCCGGATGCCCCTAAGTCTTACAACAGGACTCCGGTCCTGCACACAAAGCCAAGACGACCCAGGCGTGGCTGCTCAACAATATTCCTCACCACTGGTCGCCGGACTTGTGGCCGACCTCCTCGCTTGACTACAACCCCCTTGACTATTTTTTCTGGGGCGTGATCGATGCCAAGACCAACAAGCACGCCCAGAACACGGTAGACTCTCTGAAGGCTGCCATCGTGGAGGCGTTTCGCTGCTATAGACAAGATCATGGTTGCCAAAGCGTTTGACTCATTTCCCGCCAGCCTTGAGATGGTCGTCGCCGCAAGCGGCGGTTACATTGAAAAAAATGTAGTAACTCTAACGGTTGTTAAATAAACTGTATATATATATATATATATATATATATATATATATATATATATATATATAAAAAGAAACAATAACCACTAAAGTTCAATTTTGGTCAAAGCTGTAGGCAACAACGGATATTTCCAGCGAATTTACTGCGTCTATTCTATTCGATGAATTCAGTTCTGACTGAAGAACCAAACTCACTCTATGGTAGCATTATTTTCTTTATTTTTGAGCGCTGCACGCTATTTCCTTCTTGAATACTTTTTGTAGGTTCCTGGTGAAGGTGTTAATGTCTGGCACTATATTTCTAAATTTAACAAATTTCCCTGCTTTAAACGTCACCTTGGCACACTTGTCCTGACCAAATTCCATTCCGGAATCTTGTATTATTAACAGGATTTCAGAGCCTCGTCATTTCTTGCATAAAACTTGAGGTTATCCATGTAGAAAAGGTGGTTAATGGTATATTTGTAGATTTTAGTAGCCCTTGTTTGAGTCGTTGAGCAATTTGGACGGAGGAAAAAGAGCAAGACAGAAGAGGAGAGGTGAAAGTGAACCCCCTTTGTATATCCCGCAGTTGATGCTTAGATTATTTATTTTAATATCCCCTTTTGTGTTGTTAACTATGAGAGATGTCTTCCATTTATTCAGTATAGTCTTAATAAATTCAATGATTTGGGATGAAATTTTATAAATCTGTAAAGTTTTAATGATCCAGTCATAGAGAGGATGGGGGGCTATCAAAAGCTTTTTTGGAATCTATCAAAACAGTGCTTAGGTTTCTACATGAAT
Organism: Acanthosepion pharaonis; assembly: GCA_903632075.3. Lineage (NCBI taxonomy): Eukaryota > Metazoa > Mollusca > Cephalopoda > Sepiida > Sepiidae > Acanthosepion > Acanthosepion pharaonis. Next base: position 1,412,359 of record CAHIKZ030002212.1, read on the forward strand.
TCTTAGTTTTCAATTATGAATTTGTGAATCAGGAGTTGATCTTTGCTTCCATATAACTCTTTTTGCATTATTTTTGTTCTTCAGGAAAAAAAAAAGGTTATTTACAACCAGGAATAATTAGGTTCTGTTGTTGTTTATTGATTTCGAAATTTTGTAGGCAGTGGTTAATTATGTAGTAGGCCTGTCATTTTGGGGAATCTTTGTCTCTGCAATTTTGGAAAGCAGGTAAGTTAAGCCTTCACTTAACCACAAGACTTATGTCTCAGAATTATCCGTTATCTCGGAGTAGATATTGGCCAATAAATTATGGATACTTGGTAGAGAGTGAGGCTAAAAATTGCGAACTTTATCTATCTCGGGGGATTTCTACTTCTGGGACTTTGCTAGAAGTGATCCTCTGCAGTAATGTCTGAAACTATTTTGAGTTTCAACATTATCAGTCATAGATTCTTGGTCACCTTTCCACTGTAAATCCGCATTAATGCGTCCGAAGTCATCCCAGATGTTTTGCAAATGTTTTCTATTGAATGTTGGTGGGTTGTCAACTCTAATGTTTTCCTTACCAAATTCTCTACAAAATTTCTTCTTTAAAAAGTTTATATCTCGTTAGTTTGTTTCTTATTATATCTTATCAGACGTTTGGCCTTTAGATAAAGTTTTTGCTTAAGGAATTCAATTTGATTGACAATGTTAACTCTGGGCAAGTTATATTTTGTGGTGATTCTTTAGAGTTTATTTTCTTTTGACCTTTTCTTCGATTTGTGCTTCGTTAAAAAAGGAGATGCTAGTTCTTGGTTCATTTGTCCCTTTACTCATTCAACCCTCATCGGATTTTTATGGACATTCCTTTTTTTGTTTCTGCTTTCTTGAATTTCCGTCAGAATTCTTTGGATGCAGCAGAATATCTTAGGTTATTTAGGATGGAGTTTTCCAAACTTTTTTCCTAATGGGCCAAATGTCAAATTTAGGTATATTCACCGGGTCACAAAAGTACTTCATATAAATGTGCTTTTAAAAAGTTCAAGATGTTGTGAATATTAAATTTTAATAACAAATGTATATAATTAGAAAAAATACTATATTGTTAACAATAAAAAAAAAGAAGAAATTATTCATACAGAAAATAAAATAAATTCAATGTGATTTTTGATGTTGCTTTCCTTTTATAATATTGCCAATATCTGTTTTTTTTTTATGGAGCTATCCTTTACTCGAAGAATTTTAGTTAAATGGAAATCACTTAACCTATTTCTTTCAGTAGTTTTGATGTTTTTCATGCCCAAAAAGAATGGTTCACAGCAGTGTGTATTACCTCACATACATAACTGTTTTCTAGATAAGCTAAATCATTTTTATTTTGGTCTCAGCCGGTGTGAGAATATTTTTTTCGACATACGTTACTAAAGTAAATGAAAATATACCTAAAGATTTTAGGGTTCAGTTGACCGCATGAAAATATTAAATGGGTTGCAGTTTGGCCCCTGGGACGTGGGTTGGACATACCTGATTTAGGGCAATTAGTTTATCGCGAGAATCATTATCGAGAATATGGTTAGGATGAGTTTTTCAATGGATTTGATATTACAGCTTTATTTTTGTTGATTTTTTTTTTAAATAACTCAATAATTATTAAATTTAGTATGGCCCCAAACCTATATAATAGTAGTAGTATTTCCTTTGATTTCTGTTTTGTATACATTTCCTTCCGGGTCCAAACCAGAGGCCTAAGCTCAAAAATGGATTCATGACATTTTTCTCTGAGCATTTATGTAAAAACCTTTAGATCACACATATTTTACATAGATAAATCTCTTTGTAATGTGGCAGATATACTTGTAAGTACACTTTTTTTATATTTCTTTAGATCATGTGTTACCAGGAATCCCTTCAATGAGTTTATCGCAAACATTATTATTATTATTATTAATAATAATAACTATGAATTATTTTTTTAAATATAGTAGTTGAACGTTGCTTCGTTATGGTAACTTTCCATAGCCGACTGGTGAGGTACACTCAACTTAAATGTGATTTCCCCGGATTGAATAAAAGTTCGATTCCTGTCGGGAGACAGATTTTATGTAGTAGCACCTCTCGATCTCTTGGATGGGAAACATTAAAGTCTCTGTTAAAAAAAAACCCTGTGAGATAACGATATATATTTTTATCAAGAACAGTATTGGGTAAATTGTATGACAAAGTGGAAAAAGTTTACTTGTAATGCATTTCGTTCTTCAGGAATAAATTTGTTATGTTCGTAGGACTACACATGCGCACGACAGAGGGGTGCTGGGAATTTTACATTTTTTTAGAGTTGTATTCTTTTTCTTTCCACCATTTTGCAGCTTGTTAGCTTGATACCGAGGAATGATAAAGAATTGCATTCTTCCATTTCGTATGTAAATTCCATCTGGCCAGAGTTTAGTAAGTCAGGGTGATAACCCGTCAGAATCACTCATTTATAAAAAAAAAAAAAATGAAACATGAGAGGGAGAAATCAACGTTGTAACATCAAATGAAGCTTGGCTTTTTATATAAAAAATCCAGCAAATACAAGATAATCATGGTGGAGGGTTACTGAGGTGTTTGAAATGAATGTAAGAAGATGTAGAAGGAAGTGATAATTATGAAGCTAATTAGGATAGACAGCGATGGATTCTTTATTTGAAGAGCTTAAGATTGTAGTGTTTTGGGAAGCATCTACGCGGGAGTTCATTCCACAAAGCAGCGGTTCTTGAGTGGGAAAGCTATTTAAGTGGAACATTCTGATTAAAAATGGAATAAGTGGGGAGGGAAGGAACCATTCGACTCCGTGGATGTAACATGAGGAATGGACTGAACTGATGAATCATAACATCCTTGCATTCATGTTTGCGTGAGAGAGAGATAGCGAGAGAGAGAGAGAGAATGAGATAAGTAGAGAGAGAGAGAGGTCGCAAAATCTGTTAATTTGAACATCCAACTGGTCAGGCTGAGGGCTTCTGTAACGAGTGTTCGTTGCCTTGTTCCTTTCAACTGAATTCAACTTTGATCGGGAATCTAATCATCCAGTGACTCATAAATGTACACACACACACACACACACACACACACACACACACACACACACACACAAACGCTCATGCAGACACATGCACATATACAGAAACAGGCAGTCATATACACAAATACAGACACACAAACACATAAACACACAAGAATACAAATACACTCATGCAGATACACATACATTCACATGTTCACACGAACCATATGGGCAAATGCAGGCAAAAAAAGATGCACACGCATACATAAACGTGCATACACACATACACATGCATGAATGCAAAGAGAGACACATGCACCGACAAAAACTCACACTGGGACGCATATACACCGATATAGACACACAAGCACGATAGCATGCGCACACATGTATTCACTGACACACAAATAAACACATATGCACACACAAACACATATACTCACACACACAAACAGGTATATACAAAAATACAGATACCGGCACACACAAATTCATTGACATCCAGACACAGAATTACAAACACACTTGTGTCTAAACGCATAAACATAATTCATTACACATACGCACACGCAAGCAGAACGCACCACACACACACACACACGCACACACACACACACACACACACACACACACACACACATATATATATATATATATATATATATTTATTTATTTATTTATTTATTTATATATATATCATAATATCAAATACAAGGATAATTTATCTGTCTGAAACAAATTAATGATGTATTGAGTTTTTCCTTTGATACTTTTATATATATATATATTAAAAAGGCCAGGAATTAGACAAAATTTACGATAAATATTGTCCGATTTTAGAATAAACATTTTAATTGTGTTTTACTATATTATTATAATAGTTGCACAAAATCTATTACTCATTCCTAATGATTAAAGTGTCTTCTTAATTTTATGTCAGCCTCTCAGAATTTAACTTTATACATTATATATCCTTCCACTTGAACATGAAAAAAAAGATGTTTACTTTTTCGCCAGAGTTCACGCTTGGTCATAATGTTTCTCAAATTGATGCCAACATTAAAAGCACATGGGGTGAAGGATCCAATTGTAATCGAACATTAAGGCGCTGCTTTCTGAAGTTCCTCAGTGGGGATACGAGTCTTGAAGATCAAGGCGGTAGAGGGCGTCTATCTGATATTGACAATTAACATCTAGAAACACTAGTCGACAAAACCCACGTCAAAATGTCAGAGAAGTGTCTCAGATAATGAATGTCAGCATTTCAAAATTTCGGACAATCTCACGAAAATTGGCAAAGTGAAGAATCTCGATAAATGGGTTCCACATGAACTCAGGGAAAGTCAAAGAGTTCATCGTTTTGAATTGGGTTCGCTGCTGTACCTGCGAAATTCGAATGATCCATTTTTTGATCGAATCGTGGTTTGTGATGAGAAATGAATCCTTTATGACAATCATAAATGATTGATTCAATGATTTGAGCATAGTAAATGCGTCCAAATATTTTCCCAAACCTAAATTGCACCACCAGAAGATTACGCAAATTGCCTGTTGGTCGGCCATTCGTGTTATCAATTACAGCTTTGTGGAATCTAACCAGAGCATCACTACCGCAGTTTAGAGGCCAGCAACTGGGTGAAATGCAACCATTCCTGGTTAATCAACAAGATCACAATTCTGCTTCATGACAATGCCCCGACCACAGATTACCAGAATATGAGACTTTGCCACATCCACTATATTCTTCTGATCTCTCAACCACGAACTATCGTTTTTTGAAAGCAAAAGAAACTGCATTCAAATATTTCTTAGTGTCCAAACTTTTAGAGTTTAATCGTAAAGGCATAAATAACCTTTAAATTCGAGGGCATAAACATGTATAGACGTTCAGGGTTCCCATTACAACACTGTTTAAATTTATTAATTCAGGAATAAAAACTCGAACATTATTTTCCAAACAACCTTATAATATTCATACATACAACTATTTCTGTGTCTATGCCTGTGTACATACGTATACGTATGTATACATGCACCGGTATATATCGATGGTCATGTATATGTGTATATGTATGTACATGTACGCAAAAAGGACTATAACATATGTGTATGCTTGGGTGAATGTGTATGTATGTATGTATACGTGTATATATATATGTATATAGCAAAAAAAAAACTAATTTAAAACCCTACAATACCAAACAGCACTAATACACATATAGATAAAATAAACAAGTACAGGCTGACTTATACTCTCCAGGACATGACATCAGGAGGTGATAAGCTAAGGTAATTTATTTGATTTATGATATCCACTTATCCTTAGAGATCTCAAGGCGTTTTTCCTACACACAGTTTTGTCTTTCTTTCATTTTAAACTGAGGGAGCCAAAGAGAGCATACGCTTCCACGGAGAAACGCGTCTTTAATAAAATTTTACACTTTGTCTCATCGTCTTCACTTTTGTTTCGAATACTATTATATATCCTACAAACACACACACGCGCATATCTATAGAAGAAATTCTTTCGATCTAGCAAGGCTGAATATATTTAAGGGAAATGTTCATATCTGCTTAGTTTCGTCTGCAAACGTAAACAAAGCAATTTCTAAAGTAATGAATTTTTTTTTAATTTATTAATCCGGCAAATTTTATCACTTTAAACGTTATTTTTAGTGGATACTCGTATTTGAGAAGACGCTCCATTTATCTATTACATATGTTTTTAATTTAGCCTACCGGCCTGAATCTGAATATTCGAGAAATCCTATTAAAGAAAAATATACGGAAAGTGTATATATATATATATATATATATATATATATACATGACGAGTTGTTTGCAACCTTCGATTTCACGCTTTCGTGATCTTCAGACAAACTGGTTTTATTTTTTCAAAAGTAGATCTATTTATGCTTTCTTTCTTTCTTTATTCTTTCTTCATTTAAAATTAGTTTGTGGTTGAAGATGGAAAGTTTTCATGTTCAGTGTTTTGTTGGGATGACACTCACATATACATAGAAAAGGAAATAAAGCATAAATAGATCTACTTTTGAAAAAATAAAACCAGTTCGTCTGAAGATCACGAAAGCGTGAAGCCTAAGGTCACAAACAACTCTGCATGCAACCGCATATGTTAACTCTATCACGGATGTTGAGCACTTTCCACATCTAAATATATATATATATATATATATATATATATATATATATATATATATATATATATATATATATATAAAGACAAAAGGAAGGAAAACTTATCTTAGCCGACGAGTTTCGTGATCTGGAGGACATTATCAAAGCAAATGCAAGAATTTTTGTAACAAGTATTTATATACAAGGGTAAAAAGTTATTGGTTTTACAAAATTTTTAGGTATGGGAACGCTCATCAATATTCATCAGGTTAGCTGAAAAGTTATGGAGGACACGAAGTGACACAATTCAATGTCTAATAAACGAAAGTGAGTAAGTGATAATCTCAAATTGTTTGTTTTATGCAAATTAGTATTTAAATTATTTTGTTTGGGATTAATTTATGTGTTATATATTTTGAATAACATGAGGTTATGATTTCAACTGTTTTCTTTCAATTTTTTAAAATGTTCATATTTATGCATTTTAACTTGGGAAAGTAGAAATTCTTTCAAGAATAGGAATATTGGAAAAATCCGGGTCGCAAATTTATATTTTGATAAGATTCGTCAGTGGCACTTTCGAAAATTTATTAGTTAGTTATTTTATCTTTTAATAAGTGTCGCATTTTTTAGATCAAATTTGTGGTTGAATTTATTTCTATGTATAACTAATGTATTTGATAAATTGTTGTGTATAATGTCTCTTTTGTGTTCATGGATACGTGTTTTTGTTTTTTGTTTTTTAGATTTCTCTAACTTTCTCATTGTATTATAAGGAACAGTTCTAGTAATTTATTTTATATATTTCTACTTCAGAATTATTATTGTTATGGATATTTCTGTTAGCGATATATCATATCCATAATAGTTTTGGATGTGATTGTAATTATGTTGATGTTGTTTAGATAGAACTGATTGTTTTGGATAGTGGATGTTATAAAGTTAGTAGGTGGTATTATGTGTCTGTTTTTATCTATTTTTTTGTTGTTAATTAGGTTTTATCTTTAAGCCTTTCTCTTGGCATTGTGAATGAAATAATAAGGATATTGGAGGTTTTTGAAAGCATTTTTTGTGTATATTTCATTGAGTAAGTATTGGGGGCTGCAGATTCTTAGTGTTCTTAAAAAGAAGCCTATAATTATTCTCGATTTGATCTTGTTACAGTGGTGGGAATAAAGATTGACCAGGTCATCTCTTGTTGGTAGATTTTTATATGAACAACAAATTGAAGATCTTAATTATTTCTGTGTAGCATAATGTCTAAGGATAAAGTGTTGTTAGATTCAGATTCAAAGGTCTATTGTGTGTTCGACGTTTGTTGACAAAATTGGTTAATACTTTGTCTTATGGATATATAATAATAGAGAATCATCTATGTATCTGAAATAAGAAGAATTTTGTGGTAAAATAGTTTTTGAAGGGATCACTTTCCAGAAATTCCCAAAATATACAAGCCAAAATTTCGCTGGAAGAAGACCCCTTAGGTAATTCCTGTCTATAAAAGTTGTTGTCTGAGGTGAAAAAACATTAATTAGTAATCAAATACCATATTTTTATGAATTTATGTGTAGGAATAGATAATTCTGTTTTAGTTAAGTCCGCTTTTAGTAAATTTAGATATTTCTTTACAAAACATTTATGTATAATTAGTTTATATCTAAACTCGTCATATATGTGTTTTTCATGTTTTTTTTATTTATTTAACAGATCACCAGAATTTTTTATATGCGACAAACTAATTATACCAAGAATGGGATTCAAATTTTGTGTAAAGTGTCAATTAGTTTATGAGGGGCGCTGCCTATTCCTGATATGACGAGTCCCGTCGGGACTTCCGGTTTATGTATGTTTGGTAATCTGTGTGGGTGTATTCTGCTAGTGTTCGATGACATTTGTCTTCGTTTTTTAGTAATTTCTTGGTTTCGTTTTTAAATTTTTGTCTCTTCATGATCTTGTGCTTATTTGACAGCGCAACAGACACAAAAAAATATTCGCTACACAATCCAACATTGAATACAGTGTCCAAATGCGTACGTATGTATGCAACAACACATATACACGTATATATGCCCAGTCCCACACAGTTCACATATGTTTATGTTTGTGTGAGTTCCGGTGGGTGAGCGTGCATATGTGTGTGTGTGTGTGTCTGCGTACGTCAATGAGTGTACGCCAATGAGTGTATGTATGTTTGCGTAAGTATCAGTGGCGTCCCGGCAACAATTTTTCTCCCACTTCCATAAAAACACCGATATAGGCAACCCTATATAAATCCAAAATTTAAAAATTAACCAGTTTGTCTGACGATCGCAAATAGCGTGAAACCCAGGGTCAAAAACTCACATCAATCCAACTAAATATGTTAGCTTTATCACTGATATTGAGCGCTTTCCAATAAGTACCGCGCATATATAATATATAAATAATATATATAATAAATTTCATATATATATATTTATGTACATACACATTTCACACACACACACACACACACACACACACACACACACACACACACACACATATATATATATATATATATATATATATATTGAACAATAAAAATATTAAAAAATTAAAAACTTCAGGCACACTGGGTTGTAGATTAATATTCCTTGGTTTTTATTATTATTTCATTTAGATACCTCGACTAGTTTTGGCCAACATGGCCATCATCAAAAGAAAAATAATTGTCTGCTTGATGGTAGCAGTGAAATTTTGATGGAGAAAATTAACTTTTGTCTGTAGTTGTCATTTGTTTTGTTTTTTTTTTTATTTTTTAACATGAATTTTGGTCAGTCCTTGTGTTGGTCAAACAGTCTCTTTTAAATTGTTATTTAAGATAAGAGCTGGATGGATTCATGCTGCTCTGAATTCCCTTGGTCATTTTGACAGTTTTATTGGTTCCTGGAGAGGGGATGAGTCTTTGTTAAGTGTGCGTGCGTTATTTAGTTCTTAGAGAGTGAGTGAGTATGATGTGTGTTATCGTGTATATTACTATGGGTGTGTGTTATCATTTAGCTCAGTAGTGGGTGAGTGAGTATGATGTGTGTAAGTGTGTATATCCGTGTGGATGTGTGTATAAGTGTGAAGCCTCAACACCTCCGTAAGCATATCTGTCTTGTGTGGATGAGAAATGTGGGTGAGTCTTAATTTCTAGGATTATATATTAATGCTACCTATATTGTTAAATTTATAGTTAAGCCCGGCTGGATAGTGCGTTTTTAAACGTTGTATCCACTTATTTTCATGGAACTCTAAAATCTATTTGTATTTCTATTCTCTCAATTATAGTGAATATGGCATGGGTTTTAAAATCGTGTTTTTCAAGGCGGAAATGTTGTTCTACAGGTAATAATCTTTCATGGGTAGTCGGCTTAATTCGATTGCGATAATTATTAATTCTGTAGTGAAAGGGCCATTTATATTGTTTCTGGCATAGTACGCATTCTAGGAGGTAAATTATGTTATTGTTGTGGATCCCGCGTGAAAAATAGGTATCCAATAAATGACAAACGCAAGTATTTAAGCTAAGAAATTAAATGTATTTACACAAAATACAAAAGGTAATGCTGTTAGTAAAATCCAGGAACGTCGGTTAGTATCAAATACAGATAGATATATACAGTCTCGAAGTAGAACTTCCTTAGAGTCTACGTGCTTGTAACTGACTTCTACAAGAGGATACTTCACTCTATCCGACTACCGACACTCACAGACGACTCCGGTACGACTCATCTTCTCTGCCTGACTGTGGCTATTTTATGGCAGCAGGACGAGTCCATTATATCCGAAAAGGGTGGACCCCATAACAATTATGACTTCTACAGTTAGAATCGTGGTAGATTTTTAAAGTAGATTTAGTAACTGAGCTAGTGAATGAATTCGTGTGTTTAATAGGGTTGCAGTATAAGCTTCTTTTGTTGTTACATGGTTGGGAAAATCCTATTGTTTTTGTTGTTGGTTTATTACGGATTACCTCGTCCCCTGAAATGTGGTTACTACCTATGATTTCTTTTAGGTTATTAGGTCTAAACATGCTAGAAGGCCGGGTTCCTTAAACAATTTTTTTAGGTCTGGTTTTTATTTGGGATAGTGGAGGCAGAGTGGGGTTCAAAGTGGTTACTAGAGGGATGCGGCTAGATTTATTTTTAATCTTGTACATTAGGGTGTCTTCTCAAGGTGTGGAAATTGCTTTATTTATTTGTTCCCTCATTGGGTGTTTTTTAAAGCCCCGTGTTATGAATTGATGCTCCAGATTTTCAATGTGTTTACTTAGTTCTTCATTATTCCCGCTCGAAATAATCTTCTATTTCTTGTTCATCCTTCTGAGTCTAAGTGCTTGTGAATAGGGAAGTTTCTTTTTGAGGTGTTTCGGGTGGGAAGACTTAAAGTGTAGATAGTTGTGGGCGTCAATGATTTTAGTGTGTAGTGTCGTTTGTAGTTTCCTGTTTTCATCTATGTAAATGCAGGTGTCTAAAAATGTTACCAATCTTGTGGATTTTCCATAGTCAAACTTAATTGAGTCGTAAATTGTGTTTAGGGTCATAAGGAATTGGATAAGTTTGTCATCCCTGCCCGGGTATACAAAGAATATATCATCGATATATCTTGCATAGAATACGCAGTCGCTACCGATGAGGAGATAGATAATGGTGTATATATATATATATATATATATATATATATATATATATATATATATATATATATATATATATATATATATATGAAGATAAAGATGACCTTCTATAAATACTAACGAACAAAGAGATGCTCTACAGCTGTGCTCTTTGCTAGATCGAATTAAGCATAACAATAAATCATAATGTAAATATATTTTTTTACCAATCTCTCTGAAAGTTGAGCGTTCCTATGAAACATTTCGTAAGCCGAAATAGCGTAAGCAACGAAGCAATTTTTAATTGTTCGGAAACTCAGATAAAAGTCTTGCTTTCGAATTTCTCTACGACTGGCAGCGGTGCTGTATTGATAGCAGGAATGTATGACTTTAATTTTGAAAAGTCATCAAATTTAGGACTGGTTTGCAGGATGTGTTCAGTGCTTCACAAGAATTACACGATAGAAAAGGCTAATCAGCTAAGTATTCCGTCTTAATTCAAGCTTCATCTACAGCAGCAGACGCTAGATCTTAACCACGAGGCATGTAGAAATAGAAGATTATTTCGAGCGGGAAGAACGATTAAAAATTTTCCGATGAAAATTAATGATAATCGATTCTTCGTTTTACGACATTTCGGATACAAGAAAAACCTATGCTAAAATGTTAGTCTTTCGTAAAAGTGAAGTAGCGTCAAGTGAGATTTCGGAAAGCTGGCTTCCTTTTAATATAAATTGGCATACAAGCGTTTTACGGTAATTGCTTAATTTTTTGAATGACTGCCAAATTTATCGCAGACAAATGACGAGTTTATTTACAATGCGATGTTGGCTGAACCGATTAAACCAAAATAAAATTGTAGAAAGGAAAAAATAGCAGAAAATGTCGTCTGAAATGATCTCGCTTTATGTGGAACTTGCGTTCCGCTCTCGCATAGTCACGTTTCTGTCATTCGACTTTTAATTCTCTCCCTCCAAGCACACGTGACATCTGCGAGACGTGCACTAGTAATTGGTCGAACTGACACGTTCATTAACTTCTATAAATTATATTGTGCCACATTAAAATACCAACCAAAATTACTTCTTCATTAGTTTTAGCTTATTTTTGTCTTCATAGTCGTGATAATATTAATTACAATCATTTTGTTGCAAATTTCCAAACTTGAAAAAGATTTAAAAGCTACTTCTCGCTCTCAAGTGTCATTTCTCGATTTCTGTTATCGATCTCTTTCGATCACCTTCTACATTTGCTATTTGCTTACAAACGCTTTCCCTCTTTCTCTTTACTTACTCTCTCTCTCTCTCTCTTTATATCGCCCTCTTCATTCCTATATATCAATCTGTTCCTATCTATTTATCTATCTATATTCATTATCTATCTCTTTATCTATCTAGCCCAGTCTCTTCATATCTATCTATCTATCTATCTATCTATCTATCTATCTATCTATCTATCTATTTCAGTCTATTCATTATCTATCTATCTTTCTATCTCGGTCTTTCATATCTATCTATCTATCTATCTATCTATCTATCTATCTATATCCCAGTCTCTTCATATCTATCTATCTATCTATCTATCTATCTATCTATCTATCTATCTATTTCAGTCTATTCATTATCTATCTATCTGTCTATCTCTTTGATTTCAGTTGTTTCTATCTATATTTTGTAACGTTGATTCTTTCTCGCTTTCTTCGTCCTGATTTCCCACCACTGTGTGTATGTGTGTGTGCGCGCGCTCGCGCGTGCGTGTGTGTGTGTGTGTGTATTTTTGCTCCTATTACTATCACTTTCTTCCTCACTGTAAGCCTTTCTGTCACCCCCTTTCTTTCTCCTTTTCTAATCTTAAACTTTCACGGCAAATGCTCTCTCCCTGAGAACAAACTGGAAATTCCCGCGCATTAACGAAGCTATAAATTCACACTTCACATTTTTCCTTCATTGCACACCGACCGCCCAAAAAGAAAATCAACTCGGTGGCCTGAATTAAGAAGCTTTATTCAGCTTGAATGGGAAGGCACGGCTAGACCACTTATTTATAGTATCTAAGTGAGGGAGAGTTCTTCTTTAAAGGGAGACAATCGTGATCAAGAAAGGTAACTCGTGTTGGTGTATACTCCAAAAGGATTCTTGTAGGAATTCCTCTCGGCAAAATATATTGCTACACGTTCAAGAAGAGTCATTGTTTTTTGTTTTTTTTATTTATTTTATTGCCGTGTCTCTTCAGTGATGCGGATGACCATTGTACTCCACACCACTTCTATTCCTTTGTATTTCTAAGTAGTGTTTGTCCTCTTACTTTTCTTTTTATTCCTTTTACAAGAACTCATTTAGTAATTTACTTGTTGTTGCCCTTTGCCACTCTTGTCAGTAATATATTCGGTGAGTGTTAAATTCTCCAAATCATCTTTCCTTATTATGTACCACTTTTGTTTATATGTTCTGACCATGGTCTTCTGTAGAACGATCTCTCTGTTTCGTGAAGTCTTCTCTCAGGAAATTGTCTAGCATTCATTGTCATATAGAAGAATTGGTAAGAAATAGCAGTTCCGTACTTTTTCTTAGTTTCTAACGACATTTTCCTGTTTTCTGCGTTTGGCTTTCGAAAAGCGTCTTTCCCTATTCCAATGTGTCTTCGAATTTCATTGTCACATTTTCCGTCGTCTAGTTATGCATTACCATCTGGAAATTCTCTTGAATCATTATCCATTTTCTTGCTTGTTTAAAAAGAATCAGGATAAACAAAAATAAATTCTTGAAAGAAATTTCAACGACGGCCACCGTCATCACCATATATATATATATATATATATATATATATATATATATATATATATATATATATATATTGTCTTAAAGCACTTTAGACTTCACTGCCAGTCTAAAAAATATAGTGGAAAAAGTAACGTTGCACTACAATTCAGTTGCTTCAGGCTAAAAAGTTGTTGTTTTTTTTCTCGTGACAACTCTTTAGGCGTTTGCAAATGATTACAAAAGTGATCTACCAAAACTTTCCTCTATCTCTTTCAGATATTATTCTCTGACTTTCGTGCCTGCCATAATGCTTAACTCGCAGGCCATTGTTGATTGTCTCAAATCCTTGATCTTCTTATAGGCCTTTCCGAATAAAGCGATTGAGCTGTTTATGGACTGGAATATTAATTTCCTCATAAGTGAAGCTTGTATGTTTTTATACGTTTCTGTATTAGTTAGAATAGTAACTTAAACAAGGTGACTAAAATAATCGACCCTCTTCAAGTTTATTTTTTACACCTATCGTTCTATTTCATTCATTTCAATATACACTGAATTTTTGTCAATATTCAGATCTTTGAAGATATCAAAACGGAATTTATTCTATAAGTTTAAATTCAATAGCAGTGTAAAGTCGATAAAGTCATTAAAGTCGATAGCAGTGTAAATTTGATAGCAGTGTAAAGTCGATAAAGTCGATAGCAGTGTAGCTGAAACGGCTCAAAGCATCAATGCAGTTTGGCTTCAAGGAAGTGTTCATGCACAATGCAAATATTTGATTTCAAATATTCCCTCATAGTGAATTCCTTCTTGAAAATAAGGAAGGGGAAAAACATTGCTCTAACATTGTCGACGATAAACTGAAGATTTGGGTGGAATCCTAATTGATTTAGATAAATGAGAAATCTTCGAGTATCATTTCGAAGTGATGCCTACCTAGATAGGGGTGGGGAGAAACTGTTTTTACTACATTCTTCATTTTTTGTTGCAATCGAATAAAACTCATGAAGCCGATGCTGTTTTCGAATCTCTTTAAAGCTAATTTGTTTATCAACGGCGTGCGTGGTTTGGGAAAATATTTCAAATAAGATTTTATTTTATACTAATGGATTCTTTATACTTTGTATAAAAGGAATTTACTTGAGTTCGCGTGATCTTTGATCACAGCTATTTCGCATCGAACATTGACTATATAATTAAGAAAACAAAAATTTGTGATTGTGCCTTTTTATATCAGGAATTACTAAAAAAGGGTGTCAACTAGAATCTTTTAAAACATCAAAGGAATTCTTTTATTCTTATTCAATTACACTAATATCTTTGAGAGAAAATTACAATGGTAATGAATTCAGTCTATAATATAGAAGTATTTGTAGTCATTTCAGGTGTTTTTTTATGATGAGGCTGTAGTATGTGACACACCTTAGACAAAAATAGATTTTGCTCTCAGAGCCATATCAGACCATCAGAGAAGCCTGATACATCAGTGGGTTAACTTAACTACCTAGGTGCCAGCTACAGATTCGCACCTAACAGGAAACAGGTGGTCGACCCAGCTGCGCTTAGCATATGCACACGTGTGACAAACCGTATTACAGACAGATATACTAGTACCACACGGAAGGGGAAAGAAGACAGACTCTTAAAAGAATCTACTTTCGGTGAAAACCTCTAAATCCATCCACCCTTCTGTCGACATTAATTGACGAACTCCGGAGTGGAAGAAATACAAATTTTACCGATGAGAGATGTGGACTTATTCGCCTGAAGACGATAAAAGGTCACGAAGTGTATCATCAACTCTTTTGTATCGAACACTCTTAAACGCACCGGCAGCAACAAAAACATGTGGCGTGTATAGAGGGGCAGAGAGGGACAGAGAAGGAGAGAGAGAGAGAGAGAAAGGGGAGCTAAGAGGACAAAAAAGGATTGAATCAAAAGCTCTGTTAACGTTACAATCAACCAAAATCAAAAGATTTTCAAGGAAATTCCTATCAAGAGTAGAACGATCTAAAACATCTAGTGGGCTTTAGTTGTCTGACTTCTGGAAGAACTCTTTTAATAAAAAGATTTTATCAATTTCATTTGTGGACGTGCTGGTGGTGTAATGTATAATGGTTCGGAATGAGACAAGCTGAGTTCGAATTCCAGTCGGGTTCGTTACATTCAATTACGCACAAATACCTCATAAAGCCTTCGTCTCCAGGTATGGGTTAAATAGTAAGACTTGTATCTGAAACAAATTACTGCTATTCTCAAAAAATGTTAATGCTCCCAAAATATGCTTTCAATCCATCTTATTTCGACTTTAAATAACACGCAAAAGGTTGATAAGCCGTAATAACAAACAAATTAATTAACCGAGAGTAATGTTAACTCTTTGCTCATTAAATTTCAAATGTTTCCTGTATGGAAAAGGTTAATCTCACCATTAACATGGATTTTTAACTAGTTTTTCTTTCCTCTTTTAATTTAAATTACTTTTCATCACATCTGTGCAGGCCATGATAGAGAAACACTTTTTATGAGCTACAAGCTCTTAATCTTCCTTTTAACGCGTTGAAAAATGACCTTGTGCCTTACTTAAATTCCTAAATCTAATTCTATACTTTCTTCTTGAAAGTTTTGATGTTGTTTTTACTTTATTTTTTTTAATTTACTATTATTATTTTTATGTTTGTGTTTCTAGTGGACTGAATTCTTTCACCCGACCACTTATTCTTAATATAAATAAGTTGATGATTGCAATTACGGAAATTAATTAACCTAAATTCCACTTGTAGATAACCACAGACCCCAAACCTATCCTGTTTCCCCGTCGCCACCTTTGTGGCAAACATTTGACACCACCCAACCCCCTGAGTAGCAACAATGCAATTTTCAATTACTGTTGTGGGTTGAAACTAGTTTGGTAGGGATGGGGGGTAGAAAAGGCGAATGATTGATTAATTCATTGCCGAGAATTTCAAGATGATAAATTCAAGGTCAAAATTTTGTTTCGAAAAATATCCCCAGCTTCACTAAACTGCGTCAAAAATGCCGACAATTGTTTTAGAAAATTCCTTCCTCCTCTAAATTCATAGCGTCATTAAAGTATATTCAACTAAATTGTGTATTCCATCTCAAAAGAACAATTCCAGGCCTGGTTCGATAACGTTTTTTTCAATATGTTGAAATTTTTGGAACTCATTGCTACATAGGTAGTTATATATAGAACATGATAAGGGATATGGTTAACATGGAGAATAAACATCCAAACGGGTTTGGTACAATAGGTGACTTCCTAGCCACCAAGCGCAGATCCATGTCTCATAGAATATCAACGACTGCCTCGAAACGTGAACAAGTTATGGGAACGCATTATGCCTAGAGCATAATAAGCGAATTGTTGAGTTTAAAAAGTCTGGAGAATAAATGTGAAAGAACGTCTAGTAATATGTATGTCTCAACGTAAATACTGCCAGAAAATACTTTGCATTTATGGTTATGTATGAGGAGGCAGGTACATCGACAAGTTGGCTTGACAGATGTCCTCCTGGTTACCAAGTTTAGATCCATGCCTCACAGAATGTTAGTGACTGCCTCGACATCTGAAAACGTAATACGTACACGTGGTTTGTTTTGTTTGTTTTACGGCATATCAATCTCAATGGGTTATTCAATGTTTTACGGCATATCAATCTCAATGGGTTATTCAATGTTTTACGGCATATCAATCTCAATGGGTTATTCAATGCCAATAAGATTTTTATTGTTGGTAATAATTTTTCCAAAAATGTACTGCTGGTAATATATATATTTTTTAAATGTATTGCTGGTAATATTTTTTCTTAAAAAAAGTATTGCTGGTAATATATTTTCCTTCAAAAATGTATTGCTGGTAATATTTTTTCTTAAAAAAAGTATTGCTGGTAATATATTTTCCTTCAAAAATATATTGCTGATAATATTTTTTCCCAAAAATGCATTGCTGGCAATATTTTTTTTCAAAAATGTATTGCTGGTAATAATGTATTGCTGGTAATAATTTTTTCCTTCAAAAATCATTGCTAGTAATAATATTTTACAAAAAGGTATTGCTAGTATTAAAACATATTTTTACACTTGTGTGTGTGGGGGGGAGTAACTGTTTAACCATAACTGGGGCCCTGATAGGTACTACCACCCCGGGACAGGGTGGACCTGGGAACACCAGCAATTAAGACGTGGTTTCACGCTCCTCAAAACCTCCTGATCAGAGGCCTTGCTGTTGGATGCAGTTTATCGTTTTACCAAGGGCGCCTACTGTAGTTTATCGTCTTACCCAGGACGCAGACGGGTCTGTGGGTTAACTATTTGCTACCAAATAGATACTACCACTCAGTACACCACGTGGGATAGAACCGTGTGTCAAACAGATATATATATATATATATATATATATATATATATATATATATATATATATATATATATATATATATACCCTTAACCCAAAGTTATGAGGGGCTGAGACATCGCATACGTATGAAATATTCATTTCTAATGCACAATGATAATTTATTACCTTCCCTGCTCATTTCCTATTCGTTTGCTGCGCCTCATTTGCAACTTAGGAATGGTCGAGCCCTTAAACAGATAGGACTTATTTATGATCCAATTCATCATTTAAATGAACTTAATTTTCAGCCATGCCTTTTGTTCTTTGTGTTGCATCTTTCTTGAGAAGTTCCACCAATGCTTCATTTATTCTTGGGTTCAAAATCTCTTCATTTAAAGTTTGCAAACTATTTCCGATACAAGATTGCACCTACTGCTTCATTGCTGTAGGTTTCAGTGATTCATAAATAAACTTTCACTGCACTTTCCCACAGATTAAATGCAAAAAGCAAACACTTCCGAATATGCAATTTGTGTCTAACCACTATTTTCGCCATTTTTAATATCTCTACAAACATTTAAAGAGCATCGCCACACAGGAAAAAAAGTAAAATGCAGGGAAACTTCTAAGATATCCCTGACACTTCTAAGATATCCCTAATACTTCTAAGATATCTCTAAAACTTCTAAGATATCCCTGACATCTTGGAGAACGTTAAAAGTTCCTTCTTTTTGCAAATTTTAGGAAAATCATAGAATTGTCAGTTTAATGTTTTATTTATTTAATCTTAACGTTTTGGCTTGTTAATTGTTTTTGTTAATTATTCAAATAAAATTTAAGATTTTATACCTCCAGTTATAACTTTTCATGTTCCCCAACGAATCTGAAGGAACCGATTGTTGACGTGCATATAATTAAGATAAAATAATAAACCTTAAATATTGTTAACGGTAAACGAATGACATTGTCTCAAAATTAAGTGACCAATATTCACCAGCGTAATATTTGGGGACCAAAAATAAAATATAAAAATTGTAATTAATAAAATGAAAATAAAATTCAATAATGAGAAAATGCATATTAACTCTGTAGATGTGCATCTCCAGTTGGGACACTGGAGATTGTAATGTTCTGCGAAAACGTAGTTGGTTCTCCAAAGGTTTCGATTCTGTCTGGAGCCACCGTCAGGGGAAGAGGATTAATG
Source organism: Acanthosepion pharaonis (assembly GCA_903632075.3). Taxonomy (NCBI): domain Eukaryota; kingdom Metazoa; phylum Mollusca; class Cephalopoda; order Sepiida; family Sepiidae; genus Acanthosepion; species Acanthosepion pharaonis. Next base: position 1,431,466 of record CAHIKZ030002212.1, read on the forward strand.
GCAAAGATCCGCTTCAAAATTCGCCAATCTCTTGTAATCCGTTAATTTTCCTGGAAATGATTCATACAAATAAATAAATAGAATCAAATTAATTATGTAAGCTTAAACTGCAGCTAAACCGTAATGATTTGTAAATTAAATTGACGCCTTGCATTATTTACATTATTCGGACTATTATCCTCATCTTCATTGCCATATTCACAACGTTATACACTCCGGCCTTCTTCAGGTGATTGGAATTTCGAACTGAACCCTTTATTTCATCCACCGGGATAGATAGTTCTAGTTCCTCGTGCCATGTCTCTTCTGGATGTCTCAGTTATTTTCCCGTTAACTCAACTCTCCATGTTTTGATTCACCATTGCTGTGGACTGCTATTGAACTCACAACTCTTTCGATGTAGTCACTGGAACGCCTTTATCTACTTGGTGTATGAACTGTGCATGAATTTTGGGGACTTATAAACCTAAAGTCTCAGCGACCATTTTTTACCAGTGTTCATAATGCATTTTTTTCTGTTATTAGAATTAAAATGACATTTGAAAACTAGAATACATTTAGAAAAGCATTATGAAGAAAAAAAATCATCTACATAATCAACTGCGTAATTTTTTCTTCTTCTTTGTTTCTTTGTTTCTTTGTCGGTAACAATGAATTCTCTGTCGGGTATCTTGGTCTAATTACTACGTACTAAGAAATTCTGTTGCTATGGTAACACGAGCTATGTTCGCTTTCTAGTGGTGCTAGTAATGTATATATAACAGGTTGGTATTACGTCGACTTAAATGCTCGAGATATTTTTTTACTTTTAATTTTTTAACTCTTGTAGTAGCAAATATTGAATTAATAACGAACTTTATATCGGGTTTTGTTTTTTTTATAGTTTATTTTTTTCTACGCTTTTACTTCATATCCTTTTTTATTTTTAAAAAAATCTCATTTTCTTCAATATTGTTTATATTTCTTAGAATTCTAATTAAAAGAAAAATGGACAATATCATGCTTATCATCTGGAATCACAATATGATTTCCGCTGAGATCGTGAAACAGATTGATTGTTAAACAAATCATGGAGAAAGCATAGGAAAAATTCTTCAGACTTTTCATTGGTTTCAAATCATTTAATACAAGCTGAAAGCAATTTGCGTCAATCTAAGGATTGTCAAAAGTCGCAAGCCTCTCTATAATAATAATAATAATAATAATAATAATAATAATGAATATATGGTTTTGATAGACAAAAACCTCACACAGTGGTTTTGTGGTGAATTAAGAGTCAGAGAAGATTACATATTTTATCCCCAACAATTTGTCAGGGATGATTTGACAGACTATAATCAAAACTGCAAGTTGATGAGAAAATTTCACCTGACATAAGATTTGCTGATGATACAACACTGATTTCGCCAATATTTGCCAAATTGAAACAATCTACAAGAAAACTAAGAGATTGAAAGCAAACTCAGCCAAATTATAAACGATAATCCTAACTTCTCATGATTATGTGAAGCTCTGTTGGAAATTTCTCTCTTAGTTCAGTTGGCACAGTGACATCTGTTGATCGAAAACGAAGAATCGCGTTTGCTTTTGCAACTGCTTTTGGAAGACTTTTGCAAAAGAGATCTGGCGCAGAGAAGCCATTCCATAATTCAACAAGACCAATCTCTACTACGCTCTGTTCACCTCCCCCTCCACTGTAATTCATAACTTCGAAACCTGGACAGTGAGAAAAGAGGACATACAAATTATCTCCGTCTAAAAAAAAAGAGAACTGCCTGAAAGCTATGACGACTGGGAAAAAATTAAGAGGCAGAATCAAAATGGCTGCAATAAGGAAAATCTCGATGTGAAGATTGACATAATGACCCAATTAAAAGATAGAGTCTAAACTGGTTTAGCCATGGAATCAGAAGAGGAGAACAAAGCTTTGGGCATAGATAAGCGCTGTACTAGATTGGCGGATAGGTCTCATTTTAATGTTGAAATTGCTAAATGTAATTATAGGTTCTATTCTAATATTTTCTCCTCTCTTACTTCTCATTTATGGAACTCTTTTCCATCTCCGTGCTTTGCAGTTGATTACCAAAATCTAAATGCAACGTCAATCGCCATATTCTGTCTCCTTGAATTTTATACTTTTTATTATCCTTTCTCCTCAGTAAGGTTTTCTCAATTGTCTTTCCTCCTTGCGTCTTAGTGACTTTATCGTCTTGTTTGGGGTGAAATGATAAAAAACCTTACAAAGGTAAAAGATCACCAAGGGTTGGAAGACAGAACCCAAGAGGACAGCAGAATGCTATTTAGGAAACCGGCAAGGATTGCCTTGAACAGCAGGAAATGGCAAAGTTGTGGGAACAAAAACTGCTCAAAATTATGCAGTTAAGTAAAATATTGTTATGTTTATTTTACAATGAATGTCTAGAAAGTTATTAATGTATATAATCAATATAATGAACAATGAAACTTTTTCGGTTCTCTCTAAGTTTTCTGAAAAAAAAACATATACTACGCTTTGATCTGATATTTATCATGGAGATAGAATATGATTCATGGTTGGTTTAACGTGAGTTACACGGGCGACGCGCTCATATAGACCAAGAAGTTCTTCCCAGACGTTCTCACGCAGTTTACAGATTACTCTGAACCTTCCCCGTTAGTGTAATGAGTGAGGTGCAGTCGAAGGATAGGAATCTCCAGGATTAAGCTTCCCTAATTGCTTTCCAGTGAACTACTTGAAAAGAAAAACATGGCAGAGGTAAACAGATACTACACTTTGGCTCAAGCTTTGACTCAAACGAATATTTAACATGTATGAACTTTAGGGATGCAAACTGTTGCGTGTTCAAATCACGTGGATTTCACCAGAGTGCATGAAAAGGGAAAACAAATATCTTGGTTTTCTCCATAGCCCACTGTAGACATTAGTATATATAATATACTAAAGCCTTAACACGACGGACAGTCTAGAATAATTCAAAGAAATTAATCCCAAAAATGAGTTATATGTGAAAACATTTTATATACAACATCGAAAAACAACGTATATAAACCATACTAAGATGCAATTCTTACACAAATCTTATTTGGTTTATCTTTACTTGTTTTTTCTAACGGTTAACTTACCGCTCCCGATAAATTAACTGCAGTAACATAATCATCGATTTTCAGTAAGTCAGTTTCCAGTTGCCATAATAGGATATGACAACGCAAAATTCAACCACACTACTGTCTGATGGTCATAGTTGCATGCAGTGGCTGTATAATATTTTGTCTGACAAATGACGTCATCTACATACAGGGTGCTAAATGTTAATCAACAGCTGACTATCCTAACCAACGAGCTGTCACGTGATATAAAAGAGACCCTCATGAGAACAGTCATTTTTTCCTGCCAAAGAGAAATAATAGCATTCTGCATCCCTACAAAACAATAGATAACAGACACTACAAATATATTATGTCCTTCTTGAAGAAAAAGTAATAATCTCATTGAAATACAAATAAATAAGTGGATCTTTTGACATTTTTTTATGTCAAGTTTTCTGATGAAATTGATTTTGACAAGGCACAATGTTTTGGTCAAAGTTTGAAATAGCTACTCCTATAATAAATATTTAACGTACAAATGAATAACATTTGTTCAGCTTTAAATTTAAGAATGAGGTTTTAGTCAGACTAAACATCATAAAATGCCAGGGGGGGGAGATAAAGAAAGAATGTACTGCGCCACGCCTGCTGACCTTGAAAATATACAAACGAAAAACGTGGTTCTGATTTTTTTTTACTTTTTTTTTAGAAATTGATTTGTTTTGTTGCTAACGGAAAATAACTAACTACCTCAACCACTGAGCACGCCTAGATTCTGTTGAGTCTTTAGAAAATCAGGCGTGACTAGTGGCTGGCATAATTACATAAGAGTTTTCTACTCATTTTATGGCTCATCTAAGATACATAAAAAGGCAACTGGATTCCCTGACTGTCCTAAATCAATCTTATAATAATTATAATCTGTTTATTTGACGATAAATTGTGTTCTTTTTGTTGTGGGGTCTTCCTTGGGCCCCGTCGACATTTCATGGTCGTTTTGTTTTGGTTTATTATTTCGTTTATTTTGGAAACCTCGGTAGAAAATGATTCATCTTTTACTCTTTTACTTGTTATTGTTGTTGTTCATTCTCTCTCTCTCTCTCTTTCTCTCTCTCTCTCTCACACACACACACACACACACTCACTCTCTCTCTCTCTCTCTCTCTCTCTCTCTCTCACTCACTCACTCACTCTCTTTCTATATTTATATATATATATATATATATATATGGTGCTGGAAATGGACCCTGTACTACAAACACATAAATGAATTTTTGATGTGCTGTCTTCTTGCTATATGTGAAATAAAATAGGATAACAAGGTCAAGAAGAGTGCAAAGAAGAAGAAATGTAACTTAGGTGGGATGGTTATGTTGTGAGAATGGATGAGCATCGGCTTCCAAAAAAGGTGCTGCATGGACAACTCCCAAACTCTGAGCCTTCACTCTTACGCTACAAATTGAAAGGCAACTTGAAACATCTCAACTTTGAAGCCCAAGGAAAGGAGTGTCATAAGACGTTTCATTAAGACAGTAGACCGAAGCACCGTGTTCAGCTTCGTCAAGCTCGGAAGCAGAGACGCCATCAAAATTGTACTTTAACAAATTTCATCTGTCAGTGTGGCTCTGTCGCCCGCAGCAAGGCTGGGCAGGTATCGGACTTAAGAAAACACAAATGAAATATGTCTTTCCTTTACTTGATTTTCTCCACAGTAGCCCCGGCTAACATGCATAAGGTGTAAAACGAAAGGCACCATCCAATGCTGACCCTCATTTATCGTTCACGATAGGAGAGTTCACCATATATATATATGTATGCATGTGTGTGTGTGTGTGTGTGTGTGTGTGTGTGTGTGTGTGTGTGTGTGTGTGTGTGTGTGTGTGTGTGTAAACAAATACAGAAACAAAGGAAGACATTTCATGTTAACTCTGTAGAAATCCAAACCTCGGATTTCTTTTATCATTTTATAAATTTATTAACTGTGTTTTTACACATTACTCGCCACATGCAGTGCAGCAAGAAAGGGTGCAAACGGCAGCAGAAGCTGAAGTAGCGTGCTTAGTTACGAAAAGACATGTGATTATTGAAAGTTAAATTAACAAAGGTGAGAAGATGAAAATGAAGAGGAATATTAAAAAATAAATGGATAAAAAGGAAAGGAAAGAAAAAAGAAGAAAAGAGAGGTCGAAAGAAAGTAAAAGAAAAGAAGAAATAAGGAAAAAGACGAGAAAAGAAAGAGAGAAGAAAGATAGGGTAATGTAACAAAAAAGAAAAAAATTGAAAATATGGAAAGGAACGTATAGAGAAAAAAAGGAAGTCGTCATCCCTGTCAATTCTAGCAAAATCGGAATTGTTGCAAAACCTGAATTATGCGTTGTTTATCTTACTGTGACTCATCAGTTAAACAACATGTCATCAAATGTAAAATAAGAGGTTAACGATTCATAAACGTATCGATGTTTTGAGATGAAAGGACTCTGCTATTTGTAAGGATCTCCAAATGGCATTCGCGGATATCAGTTTAAGGCCAAACTCTACAAATGTTGAAGACATCGGGATTGGTTTGATAAATATGGTCCCGTGGTAAATCATCCTTTGAAGTTAAAAAATGACGCACATCATATGCATTTGAGCACTTCAAACACCTTGTATCATTGTTCAAATCCACCTAAATTACTAAATCATCACTCAGTCAGTTATGTGCCATGCGTCATACACACTTAGGCAATCATATATCTTTCGATACACGCTTGACGAGGCAGATTTTCTCCCGCAGTAGGTTGCCATTTCTTTCTGCGGTAGACCAGTTGCCATTCATGGCTATAGAAACCGGTCTGTCCTGCTATTTACCCAAAGCTTGGACGGGAGGAGAAGAAAAAAAAGATTCCTTCCTTTCCCAAGAACGTAAGTGAATGTAATGAACTCGACTGGAACTCGAACCTCCGATCCCTCAAACCGAGTCGCCATCCATTACGCCACCGCAGTGGTTAATATTGTTATATATTTCGCTGGGAACTCAGCGTACTCTAAGATCAAAAGGACTCCAAAACGTTTTATCACCTGATTAAGCTGTCCTTTGATTCAAGCGCCTCGTCTGTGTTACCCGGCTCAAGTCAAACGACGGTTTTGTTCTTTTCAAAGACTCAGAAGGTGTAATGAAACCTGGACTGAACATTTGACGGAATTTTTTATAATCCCTCAGTATTTAACGAATCTATCATCAATAATTTGCCTCAGATGGATCTCAACGATGAGATCCTGGATCATCCTACTTTGGAAAGAGATCCAGAAAACAATAGAAAGAGTTAACACTGGGAAGGCACCAAGTCCTGATATCATTCCAGTTTTACTTCATGAAGGCAACACACTTGCTGTAGAGATACATCCTATGATTTCGGATGTTTGGTCAGGGGCACCTGTACCTCAGAACTGGATTGATGTGATCCACTACGTTTGGGCTAACCACAAGCATAAAAAGACTAAGGTTATGTACACATCCTCTCCAGAGAAACATTTTGTTCAGGATTAGAGGTTAGAGGTTGTTGGTACCTTTGTCTACCTTGGAAGTATTCTTGCTAAAGATGGTTCTTTAGATCCTGAAATCAATCATAGAATCGAAAAAGTTAGCAAAGCCATAAGTAAGTTGGAAAATCGGCTCTGGTCAAACAGAGACATTTCATTTGAAACTAAGATCAATATCTACCAAACGTATGTCCTAACTGCTTTCTTGTATTCTTCGGAGACATTTACTCTATATCGTCATCATATCTACCAATCGTATGTCCTAACTGCTTTCTTGTATTCTTCGGAGACATTTACTATATATCGTCATCATAACATAATTTTCGTCTTTTTTTTTATTTTTGTTAGATTCATGCCACCTTCAACAAGCATTAAACATAGAGCTGATGTCACATCGGCGCTATTTTCCTCAACAACAATCTCGTTGTTTTATCATCTTCCCAACCGCTGTAATCCTGGTTTTAATATTTGTTCATATCTACGAAAATATATAGGAAATGTAATCTTTCATCAGGATTTTATACAAATTCTGAAATGCTGTTTTGGACAGAGTCTGGAGTAAGAGACGTTAAAAATGTTTTTTTTTTTTTTGTTGTTTTTTTTTCTGAATTATATCCAACAACTTCTGTTGCTGTTTTTGAAGTTCTAGCAACTGTTGATTTTGTTGTTGTTTCTGTTTCTTGTGTTGTTGTTGTTGAATTTCAAGTTTACCCCATATGACTCAATATGAGTTACCAAAATCCTTGTAACTTCTTGAATCCTCTTTACAGGTTATAAATTCCAAATCCTCGTCACAATGGTTATAAATCGCCTGACTTTAGAATCCCACGTCGCCAATGTCATAACGCGCTTAGTAAAGCTTAATTAATAGAAATAATGCCTCGGCTACTTTGTCGTGACGTCTGAAGACTAACTCCAAACAGCTTCTTTTTCTTACGTCTCACCTGAAGCTCTTTATTTATAGTTATAGACTAGTTCATATAGTCATCGGGGGAGGGGGGGTGTAGTATTTACTCCACAATAGATAGATAGATATGGACAGAATTAGATAGATAGATAGATATGGACAGAATTAGATAGATAGATAGATAGATAGATAGATAGATAGATAGATAGATAGATAGATGTGAAGTGACGACAGATAGATAGATAGATAGATAGATAGATAGATAGATAGATGTGAAGTGACGACAGATAGATAGATAGATAGATAGATAGATAGATAGATAGATATTAAACACATTATAGTCTGGTATGATGCCATAAGTCTTGAGCATTCAATTTAAATGTGATAGTTTCCTGAACATGTTAGCAACCATTCTGCTATTTACTGTGATGGAAAAAAAGTAAATTTTATTTTACAGGTGTCGGCATCGGTAGGTTTAAACTGATCATCACGTGACATGATCGATGAGGAACTAATCCTATTTTCGCAATTAGACATGGAATTTTGAGTAAATCACGTGATCAATGTGTGTCAGTTTTCGCTTTATTTTTCAATTCGCTTTTCTGCTTTTGGAAAATGCATTTTCGATTCTAATTTCATTTTTTCTTCTTCTGAAAAATAGTTTGATCAATAAACTCAATTTATTCCTGAACTCTCGCCAGGCTTCTATGTTTAGTATGGAAATATCAAATATCAATTGAAGTCTTATCGACAGATACTAGGTGCTCCTTGAATGACACATAGAGTTTATATATTAAACCTTTTGTATTTTATTTGTCCGTCCGCATTCATATTTATCAATCTCAACCTGTTTCGATTTCAGTCTCTTCATATCTATCTATCTAGAGACTCTTCACATCTATCTATCTATCTATCTATCTATCTATATATCTATCTAATTCTGTTTTCATCTACGCGACCGTTATTATCTATCTATCTATCTATCTATCTCAGTCCATTTATTTCTGTCTGTATGTTTGTTTCATATATACGTATCTATTTACCTCAGCCTGCTCATATGTATCTATATATATTTCTGTCTAATTATATGATATAATTTAATTTGGACTGTTATATATATGTGTGTGTTTGTGTTTGTCTGATATATATATATATATGTGTGTGTGTGTGTATTTATGTGTCTGTTTGTGTAAGATATATATATATATATCTGTGCATGTGTTTGTATGATATATATATATATATATATATATATATATATATATATATATATATATATATATATATATATATGCAAGTTTCATAAAAAAACCAACTGATAAAGTTGACATGTTCTACTGCATAGAACGGAGAACAAATTTTTTGGCTTCTCCTAGTGTTGGAATCTTTTAAAGAACATGCCGAAATGATGTGTCAAATTTCGAGTCCTTTTGACCCTAACCTCTGCAAAGAAAGATTCACTGGAATCAATATATCGGCATTGTTAACGGCCCACAGTTTAACTTGAACGTGGGTTCAAATGCAATGACGACGGAATATATTTTAATATCATGTGTCTAAAATGTTATAATAAAGTTATATAATTTGGAGAATGAAGGGGCGTGGCTGTTCCAAATTATATAAGTACTGCCTCAATGAATCTTGCTTTCCAGTCTTTTGGGAATCCTCATCTATTGTACCTGTCTTTAAGAACTCTAAAACCCTTCTGACCCATCTAACTACCGCCCTATCAGTCTCCTACCACTTTTCGGCAATGTCTTTGAAGCCTTAATCAATGCCGAAGTGGTTAAGCACGTTTTTCTCTCCCGAGTCCATCTTTCAAATCTATAAATCAACAATTCGCCCATGCATGGAATACTGCTGCCATATATGGTCTGGTGCCCCCGCTGTTCGCCTTAAGGTCCTCGACAAAATCCGGAGACGGTATACAATGCGATTGGCCCTGATCTGGCATATCGTATACAGTCGCTCTCTCACAGATGTGCCGTCGGCTCCCTCTGTCTTTTCTACAAATACTTTCACGATAACTGCTCCGACGAGCTACTTTTGTTAGTTCTCAGACTACGTGAATTTAAACGTACCACTAGGCTGACTTCACGGTCGCACACTTTCACTGTCGAAACTGTTAAATGTCGCCGTCTCTTCTATTCCATTAGCTTCAAGTCTCACACCCCCCTTCTGTGGAATTCATTTCCTATTACTTGTTTCCCTAATAGCTATAATCTCCAATTATTCAAATGTAACGTCAATCGACATCTCCAGATGCCTTGATTTATTCCCCGTCCTTCTCTTCATCCTTTCCTTTATTATGCCTCTTTACCCTCACTCCCACTCTCTGTAACCCCTTTCATGCTAGTGGCATCCCGTCTTGCTTGGGATGAAATACTTTAAAAAAATCTCTTCCTATCAGATATAGTTAAAACTGACAAAAATATATCCATCGCTTGTAGTGTAACTAATCTGCTTCTGGTGTCTACAGTTATGGTTTACATTAGCCATAAATTCAAAACTTTGAAATGGTGATTGATATATATATATATATATATATATATATATATATATATATATATATATATATATATATATATATATATATATATTTATATATATATGCTTTTTGAGGATATTACATTGATTAGGATATTACATTGATTAGGATATTACATTGATTTCAGTTCTATGGGTAACGACCCATTTATGAAAAATAATCATATTCGATGGTTTGATCTGATTGAAGCCCACAAACCTTATAATCCCCTATCTTTTTCTCTTTTTCTTTTTCTTATAAAAAGAGGCCGTATTTTGCGTTTAAATCTAAATAAATCGTTCACTAGCCAGTAATTTACAATCACCTGATGAGATACATTGATACACATCGAAACACGACTGCAATTGTGTAGTGATTTTGACATGTTTTCGGTGTAATATCCTAAAATAAATAATATTCCCTACTTTGTATTGAGCCCTCTTTTAAATTAAGTGTTACGAACGTTGGAATTGTATGTCATTCATTCTCATCACACACACACACACACACACACACATATATATATATATATATATATATATATATATATATATATATATATATATATAATAAATAATAATTTCCGGGATAGTTAAAAGATTCAGAATCATTCCGTGGCAGTTAATACATTCTTCCTCGATTTATAAACTCTTTTATATGTGAGTCGGTGTTGCATTAATCTTTCCATCTGACAACCAATCACATCCAGAATTATTTCCGATCAGATTGGAAGACTTTGGGGGGGGGAATTATGATGATTTTCATTTCAAGTCTTTGTTTTGGTACATGAGCGCCTAATCTCCATTTCGTCTTCGAATTCTGTTGTCCTTTTCTTGTTTGCTCGTGATGTTATTTAAAAAATAACAAACTATGAAGCTTGTAATATGGCACTGAAATCGTTAAGCCTTATCACGGTGGCAAATACAACTTTCCTAGAACTCTTGTGGAACGGCTTGTAGAAACTAGGTTTATTTATTTCAAATTGTCTGCCCCCAGTACGAAAAGGAACAGTGTGAGATTATTTGAATAATTTGGGTTAACTTAGTTATTTATTTAGAAGAAAAAAAAGTTCAACTTAAACGTCCGCGTATCTTTAGCGTCCTCGATATAAAATTGTAAGCTGTGTTTTTTTTTTTTTGCATTTCTTCCGCATACCCTAATGTGAAATTAGCCGAACTTGTTTGCCAGGAATTTCTTTTTCTGCCCGGTAGGTGGTGTTGAATAAAGCTATATAAAAGGAAAGAACATTTTGACCTTAAATATTTTATTTTCTACATCAGTCATATAGATATTTGATAAAAGTGGGCAAAGAAATGAATCCATAGCTTGTTCAGTATCTGAGATTAATCGAAATTTTACTCGTCTGAGTGCTATAAAGGGATGCTGCCTGGGAAATAGGGTCTGTTGAATATGAAGGTAAGAATCCTATTCTTAATACTTGGCCCACTGCAAACTGTGACGAAAAAAATATAAACAATATTGTAAACATTTAAGACATTTTTTTATGTTTATACGTTCTTTTTATAGATACAAATATTTTAAGTAAATGTTTAACAGAGCATTTACTTAAATATTTGTATCTATAAAAAGAATGTATAAACATAAAGATGTCTTAAAATCATTGTCGGACTTTGTCCATTTCATAATGTATGACGTCATTTGTTTACATTTGGATACGCATTGAGCAGATATGAATGTACGTGAGAGATTCATGGAAGATTGAAGTTTAAAGACAGTAAATTCGACCTTGCTAACCGAACGCTCCTCTGTGGCCAAATCGGTTAAGGCACGTCAAGCTAAATGACGGTTCCGTATTGGATACAGGTTCGAATCCTGTCGGAGGACGAATGTTTTCTGTGAAATTTTCTCGGACATTCAGGCCGGTAAATGTTGTTTAATACTGTTTATTATAAACAGAGCATTTACTTAAATTTATTTATCTATAAAAAGAATGTATAAACATAAAAATGTCTTAAAATAATTGTCGGACTTTGTCCATTTCATAATGTATTGTAAACATTGTAGATTCAATGAAGGACCTCGACTTGTTGTCATTTAAATGGTTAATGACCAATGATCGAAGGCGATTATATCACTCGTGGTTATTTATAAGCTGATAAGGATTTTCCTTTTCCAACCGTGAAAGTATGAGATAATTTAGAATGCTATTCTCACTTAAAAGTAAATACGCGTTCGGTATTTGTTTCATCTTTAATAAATTCTAGTTCAAAATATTTATTGTTTGTTTAATGCCAATGACCTTAGAAAAGATTTGAATCCTATTCTTTATATTTTTAACCTATCGATTTAGATTTCAAGTCTTATCGAATCAAGTTTGAGAAAATATTCAGTGCGAGAATATACCCGTTTGATTTAAATAACTTTTTGGTAATGTCATAGAAACAATGCATAAGGATTGCAACAAAATTATTTTTAAGCAATTAATGTATATTTTAACTCGAAATTCTTTTTTATTGCTATTAATGTTATATTTAATAGATACATGTGGATGGGTAGACATCATTGTGCGATTTAATGTATGTCGGCCTTTCAGTTACGAATTACGATCTCAAAGCTGGTAGGTATTCATTACAATGCTAAAAAAGAAAGTACCCAATAAATATAATGTTTCTAGTAATAAAATATTGCAACAAGTGTAAAGATGAAATTTGAAAACTATCAAATGTATCAAATTTATATTTTTAAAAAAGTGAAAATTTTGAAAAATCTCATTTACTTCTCTCGCACGCTCTCTCTGCCTTACACGTGGGGAGAGAGAGAGACTTGAAGTTTCAGCTCCTGTCAGTGCATAGAAGAACATGGCTCCCCACAACTCCTTTTTCTTTAATATCTATAAACTGTGGATTGTCATGGTTACTCTTATGAAAACCTTCTCAACGATTTTGAATTTAAACTCTCATCATTCGCCTTGATGGCTCGTCCCGTTGCAAATATTTTGAAACTTCAAACTCGCCATTTACGATATATATTACAAACATTAAATTAATTACTCTTAAAGTTCAGGTTTTCCCACTTTGAAAATTGGCGCAACACAATCTTCCTATCTCTTTCTGATCTAGATGTACCACTTGTGGCAACCAGTTTATTTCAATTGAATTAAAAATGTTGCTAATGTCGCAACGACTTTACATTTTGAAGTCTGATCGCCTGTATTTTTGATCTCGTGTCTATTGATGTCACGGCTATGCATATATTAACTGCATTTCTCGGCAATTTACGGCTGTCCCTGATATTAACGTTCAATTCCTGTGCGTCGACCAGTAGCCATTTTGGAATTGGGCCAAAATCATCCGCCATTACAGTGTAAACAACCAATCAGATGGCAGCGTAAGACACGCCCAACGATTTCATCGTGAGAACACAGTCGTGCTTTTGAACGATTGATTTGTCGCAAACTAAAAGATTTTCTTTCTTTTTTCCTTCCTTCCTTTCTTTCTTTCTTTCTTTCTTTCTTTCTGTCTTTTACATTTTCCTCGCTTGGGTCATATTTGTTCTCCTCATATTTCTTTCTAATTATCATTCTTTTCTTTTTCTCAATCTTTATCATTTTTAAATTTATACTTTCTTTCTTTTCTTCCTTTTTTCATTTCTTTAAATTTCCACTTTTTCTTTTCTCTTTTCATTTTTTCTTTTTCATATTTAGTATATTTAATTGTTTTTCTTCTTTTTTTCATAAAAAGCATTTCTTGGTCCTGCCCAGCTTTCTCCCCCTATTTAAATTCATTTACTCCTTACTTTATTTTTCTTTCTTTTGCTCTTTTCTTTTATTTGTTTTATTCGTTTTTCTTCATTCATTTCTTATTTGCTTTTATTTTCTCATTTTTCTTATTCTTCATTCTTTTTCAACGTTTCCTCTTTTATTTTCACTCTTTTATTTTTTTTTCTGCTCCCTTTCTTTTCTTTCTTTATTTCTTTTTCTTCTCTCTCTATCTCCTTCACTCTCTCTTTATCTATTTTTTCTTTCTCTTTTTTTCATTTCCGCTTTTCTTATCGACTTTTTCATTTTAAATTTTATTTATTTATTTTTTGATTTCTTACTGATGTATTATTGATTTCAAATTTCTTTTATTTTTTTATTTACTTATTTTTGAGTGGGGTTGATTTTCGCCACAAAAACCTCGGACGCTGCAGACAGCAGACTTCAAAATCCAGGCTGAGAGCCAAAATGAGCGATATTTTGAAAGTGTTGTTTTGATCATTTCCACAGATACACTCACATTGCAAATTCAAAAAATAGAAACACATACATTTTTTTCAAACGCACATACACAGTTATATAAAAAGAACTAGATAGATAGATAGATAGATAGATAGATAGATAGATAGATAGATAGATATGATACGATACGATACGATGCGATAAAATACTGGATAGCTAGATAGATAGATATGAACAGACAGAGATAGATAGATGGATAGATAGACAGAAAGACTTACTATCAAAGCCTCAATTAAAGCACTATCACTTAATTATAAAGACTAAAAAACAGTATCTTTCATAAATAGAAACATTACATATACAGAGCAACCTCGGTTCACGAACGTCTCACATGTCGAACAAATCGGTTTTCGAACAGAAAATTCGAGATGAAAATTCCTCGGTTATCGAACAAAATTTCGTTTCCCGAACAACATTGCTGAACCGAGTTAACCCGAATGGAATCATTTCTTTGTCGACCGCCATGTTGTATACATTCGTGTGTTGTGCTTTTCTTTTCCAATTTTATTCTACTGTGCCTTTATTTTTTTCTCTTCATTAGTCCTCAGTCATGACTTCAAAGAAAGCTAGCAGTGATACTGGTAAAGGAAAAAGAAAAAGTTAAGAGAAAAACAATTGTTGATGATATTGTCTCTTCCTACTAAGTTTCATATGGCAAAATCAACGATCTATATTATTCTTATAAATAAAGAGACGATCATGTCTTTCCTTCCCTTTTCTAAACAATAACATCTCTTTTCTTCCCTTTCCAACTCACGACATCAACTCTCCTATTTACAGGTACGGTAAAATTAAAATGTTCGTCTATATTTTATCTATTTAGTATTTGGTTTATTTATTTTTTCCTTAGATTTAATGATTTTCATTAGTTTTGTATATAAACTTATGCACAAATTACTGTTGTTAAAGTTTAAATAAGCAATCATCTTGGCACCAGGAACGGATTAATCCATTTTTTCGTTGATTCCTATTGGAAAAATAGTTTCGTTTTACGAACATTTCAGGCTACGAACGAGCTTCATGAAAGAATTAAATTCGTGAACCGAGGTTCCAGTGTATATTTTATTTTTTATAGTAATAAGTAAATTTATTTTAATACAATTTTTAAAAAAATTAAACCCCATTTATTTTTAATATAAAATATTAATCCAATTTCTTTTAAATACAATTTTTTTTTAAAACCAGTATTACCTGTATGACCTATGGACTGCACGAACATTGTATTTACCAGATATTTTGATAAAAATTGAAATCATGGTCAGTCTCCACTCAGCACCTGAAGATTGCGCTGTGTATAAAACTCCGAGTCGTGCTACCGTTGAGGAGAAAATGTATATTTATTAATATATACTTTATATTACATCGAGAACTGTTTTATTAATACCAGCTGAAACGTCCTCCTGACAAATGGAATATGAAGAACAGGTTGAGAGATTGTGTTGATTCTGTGTTCTTGGTATGGTGGACCTAACTGTAAAGATCTGTACTGTTGGAATTAAGGAATATGTTTCGACTGAACATCTGTCATAGAAACAGCGATAGAGTAGCAACGTTTCGTCAATGGGAAAGGGTTTGTATTGTGGAAAATAATTCCTCAACCACAAGGCCGTCGCTTTTGAATCCTGTTGAAACTGGACAGTGAGGACTGGGAAGAATTTCCCATTCTAGCTACATGATCAGATTTCGAATACAAAACATAAAAACACAGGTCATTTTCCTTGTCTATAAATTTTCATTCAAATTCAATAAATGTCATTCAAACAAGCCAACTGCTCATTGTAGTATTCACAGTAACAATTTGTCAACAAAATTTTGTAATAAAGAATGAGTTTTAATTACCAACAAAAACAGAGGACATTTTATCCCAATCAATAAAATTTTAAAGGCTGTTACGAATTTGGTCACAATTTTCTTTGTTTCGAATTCTGATAACAACAAAAATAGAGATAATAGTTCGCGTGTAAATAATGTGACTAATGACTTGTAATCGCATAAAATCAGACACAGAAACAATTCAGAACATTGCCTAAGCCGTGTAACTAACCGCGGCTAGATTAAACTGACTACCGAATCAGCAAAGAGATGATTAAACATCGGTTACTTTTAAGATTTCCCTGACCCTGCGCAAACATATCGCAGTGAACCTTAGCGTAAACTTAATGCATTCTTGCTGGATCGAGTGGACGACATTCAGACGAGGACAAAAGCAAAAGAGACCAAGGTTATAGAAAGAAGGAAAAAAAATAGAAAAAGAGGAACAAAGAAAGGGAGAGGAAGAAGAAGGGGGCAAAAGAGAGTGATCGCACGTCATAGAGAAACTGGGAAAAGAGGAACAAATTTAAAGAGTGAGAGAGAGAGAGAGAGAGAGAGTTGTGTGTAAGGTAAAAGAGAGTAACTGCATGTCATAGAGAGTGGCAGTTGAAAGAGATTAAAGAAGAGATTGCGCTTTGATTTTGGACTTCAACATGTGGTGGTGTTATTGATTACACTAATCACTGCAAGTCAAATGGTTGAAGAAAATTGCATTCATCGATACCAGCGCGCGTTCGCTTAGGGGTATCGATTGATCAAGATGACAATAGAAATCATGTGCATGCGCAATCGTATTTAGGAGCTCACTAGATGAAAAGGGCGTAAAATAAATATGAAAAAAAATGCTCGGAAGGAAATTAATTCAGGTACGATTATATATATATATATATATATATATATATATATATATATATATATATATATATATATATATATATATATTTATATATGTGTGGACGTGTGTGTGTGTGTATGTATATATATATATATATATATACATGTGTATATGTATATGTATGTGTGTATGTGTGTTTTAGTGTGTGTGTGTAAACTTCAGATGTAAATAAAATATAGATACATTATATAACTAAAAGACAAAAGCAAAAAACTTCTTTACCAACGCATTTCGTCCCGTGTTGGACTTTCTCAAGGTGAAAGTCAAAATTTTATTTTCTAACTTGTATTTATTTATTTACAAAAGTTAAGTGGAGAAAAATATCGTTACATTTTCAAATTTAAAATTAAATAACGCTATAAAATATTCTTTTTATTTTATTTTTTTCATTTTTTTTACAATAGTGTTCATCATGTACAAGGCCCGAGGACCACTTGAGGTAGAGTTTTACACAGTAAGAGATACAAATTACGCGGATATGTGCGGAAGATAATCCTCGACTTGAACAGGTGAAGATTGCAGTAATCGTGGAAGCCTCTTGAGAGTCGTGAGACAATGGTTCGTAGGAAGAAACTGCTTGAGTGGAACTTACATCTCACCAGAGGGATATGAATAGAATGAGGGCGGTTCCCTACAACGGGCGTGGCATGGTGAGTCTTAGCCGTGAAGGTTAGGACTAATGGAACAAAGGAATGTAATTCATCTGAATACACACCATGAAAAGAGCGATAGAACAATGAGAGGCTTGCAATGTCTCCCCTGAGAGAAAGGGGCTGCAGATGGGAAATAATTCGTCGCCTACAAGGACGCGGAGACACTTTTGGATTCTATCGAGTGTGGAAAGTGAAGACTGGGTGGGTCACTACAATGGGCGTGGCATGGCATGTCTTAGCCGTGAAGATTAGAACTAATGTAGTTCATCTGAACACTAGCTATGAAAATAGCGATAGAGCTGTGAGAGGCTTGAAATGTTTCGCCTGAGAGAAAGAGACTGCAGAGTGTGAAAGTGAAGACTGGAAGCCTGCTGCCCATATATGGCAGCAATATTGCAGTAGCCTGTCTCTTCTAAAAGTAGTGAATAGCAGGAGGAGTGAAGTACTTACTACAGCCTTACAGAGAACCGACCATTTTCCTTAAAGCTAACTGCGTAATGAAAGCTAAACTATGGATCATGCTAAGCGATATTATTTATTGCCTAATAAACGAAAGTAAATAAATGTTAATGTTGTTGAATTTTTACTTATTTATATAATAATCTATTTATTTTTTATGGAATTATTATCTACTTCCAAAGAATGCTATACTTTTTAAAAGAGGAAATAACTTAGACGAAAAGATCTTGAGAGTGCAATTAGCATTTTATGCCAAAATCTTAACTTAGACCATTTTTTCAAATATTTCCTTTCTTAAAGGAAATAATCGTTTTCCAAGCCAACGTATATGATCATAATTTTTTTTTAAATTAGAAGAAAATTGTTAACTGGGGATAATTAAATATTGAAAATAAATAAATTTATATATATATATAATTTATCAAGATATAATAAAATAATAAATAATAATTAGATTAAAAAAAATGAATATAAATAAAAAATAATTCAACAAAATTTGCTCACTTTTGTTTATCAGATAATTCTGGAGGGACAAACCCATTATTAAAGAAGTTTTCATTTTCATATATATATATATATATATATATATATATATATATATATATATATATATAACATTTTATAACTACGCTTTGATGAGGCAGTTGTCTGTCTGAAATAAATTATTACCGAACTCTTTAATGATGTATTGAGCTTTTCCTTTGATATATATATATATATATATATATATATATATATATATATATATATATATATATATATATATATATATATATATATAGGCATCAAATATATATATATATATATATATATATATATATATATATATAGGCGATAGATAGATAGATAGATAGATAGATAGATAGATAGATAGATAGATAGATAGATAGATAGATAATATCAAATACGTGAGTGGTAAGGATAATCAAAGTATGATATACTTCAAGAATTGAAAACTTAACTCATCATCGAAGAATTCGGTAATAAATTTATTTCCACAGTAAATTTTTTTATATCTTCTTCATGAGACTGATATTAAAATATGATTTAAATTTATTCTGACAATTTATTAAAAATTATTTTACAATTGAATCGCAAGAAAAACGAAGTGAATGTCTAAATTACTTGACGTAGAAAAATTTCCCTGAGTATTTACATTATTGAAAAGAGGAGTAGGAGTAAGAAAAAGGAGTAGCAGGATGTTAGCACAGTGATAGAGGAAGTGACAGCTAGTGAAATAAATTGAAATTAAATCAAAATTTATATCGTCATCATCTAATCTACCTCAAAATATAATAACAAACATCATTATATACATAATAAAGAGTGAAAATATAAATAATATAATATATAAAAAACCTTAAATTCATTATATATATATATAATTGTATAGAAGTTATATTTAGTATGTAGAAGTTTTCGAGTATACATCCATGTTTCTTAAAGCGGCCTAGAGATTGAAAATCTTATTAAAGAAAATATAGTTCTTGATAAGAATGAAATTGTGTTTCCTTTTTAATCAGAAAAAAAAAAGTTTCAGTCCCGGTTTTTACAAGTATCGACCAATTTAAGATTTATGAAAAAATAACCGACCCAGAATAATGCCAAGTGAGTTGCCACCATTGATGGACTGACTTTGAGATTTGACACACTCCGTTTCCCAAAATAATCTTCAGATCATCTTTCGAGATCACAATAAGCTCGCCCCTTGCGTTCTCCTTAATCTCTTCCACAGTCTGAAATCTTATCATTTTAAAAGGCGACTTTCAATTTGAGAAAGCCAAAAAACTAAAGTCACTAAATCTGGAAAATAAGGAATCTACTAACAAGCTTGAATGATGGGATGCTATGCAAAATATCCCTGAACGCAACTTGAAGTGTATACTTGCTCAGTTATTGTGAATGTAGCGGTCATACAGTACACAAGTTTCACTATCGACTGAGTAAACCCCAAGAGAGAGTAACTGCACCGACATGCGCAGTAAGATCCACTCTGATTGATTGGTTAGTTAAAGTAAGACTGCGTAATTGATTCTAAAGATAAGCAAATCGGCTGGATACTTTCCGAACTATATCTTTTTTATTCCTTATAATTTATTGATAATATAATATTTTGTGATTTATACTGGATATCCGCTTCTTGCTCAGAAACGAAGAGGCTTGAAGCAACAGAAATATAGTCCTACAGAAGGATACTGAGAATGTTATGGACCAAACATGTGAGCAACGATGAAGCTTTAGAAAAATGAAAACAAAAATGATACTTATGCTTAACTTCAGGAAGAGACAGCTGAAATTCCTCGGGCACATAAAGAGGAAAGAGGGCTTGGAAAATTTGATATTCACAGGGCAGCTTGAAGGCAAGAGGAACAAAGGATAACAAAGCATAAACTACGCTGCGAACTTGAGTAAACAGGAATTAGGAGAGATAGCAAAAAAATATTATGAGCTATAAAAGATAGGAAATTGTGGAGAGCCACGATCGCCAACGTCCTGAATGGACCAGGCAAAAATAAGCATTGTGTACTTTTCTTGGCTTGTAAAATTGTTGTGGTGGTGTGGCTGGTCCACGCCACTATTAGTACAGTTATTATAGTCTCATGTCCAATGGTGCTTGGTGAAGAGAGAGAGACGCTTATCTAGCCAGACTGAATCTATTGGCTACTGCACCCTCCCCGCCACTATTATAGTTTTGTGCCAGGGAAATCATAGATTCCTTGGGGGGGGGTAGTATACACGATTAAATAGAACAAATACTCATGTTCTATGCAACTTTAATTAAAATAAGGTTTCTTCATTTTCAGTAGCATTTTCAATGGATTTATAATCTGATAAATACATTTTATCACAGACGAGAATTCCGTTTGTATCTGGCTTCTTCTGTAACAAAATCCTAACACAGAAACCCTAAGTTTAAAAGATATTCGAAGACCAAAAAATGAATTTTACTTTGATATTAAAAATATCCAAAAAAATATTTGAAATCCCTTGATTACAAACGTTTAGACAATATTTCACTACAATGGATTAGACATACTTTCTCTGGTTCATAAAACAAAAAATAATCAAAATTAAATTTTTAGAAATATCTTGTCTCTGAGCAACTTAATTAGCCAATGTAACATCGTAGATGGGTCGGTGAATATTTTGCCTTCGCTTTTATAACAGCATTGGTTTGTATTCTGAGCCCAGAAGAGAATTTTTACTCAACATAATATCGTAGCTTTCAATTAAAATAAATGTGATTTTCTTCCCAGAAAAGCTGACATTATTTTTATAAAAAAAAAAACACACCTCATTGAAGATCCATAATTGTTGGCTGTTATCTAGTTATAAATATACTGTTAATAAAAATAAGCATATTTACAAGTTTAAAGTGGATCTATGATCTGTTAATAGGAAAAATAATATTTTTCGCGATTTAAAAATGTCTTGAATGCACGCATTTAATTCGCCATAAACACCGACGATGATTAAATAACAAATGAGCGTCGATATTTCCATTTAAGGTTTTTCTTGAAAACAGGTTCAGGTTCCAAACAATCAGGATTTCACTTCGTTTTCCATAATAGTTAGGATCCCTACTTCTCTACATCCACGGAATGCAAATGGCGTATCCCTCACACCTATGCGAGTAATGTCTTAAAGAAGACAGAAACGTGTTCGTTACTAACCTCAATCTTTACTCTCCTTTGTTTAGCCAAGAAGTGTGTTAAACTCTTGTTCATTTGTCCAAAACTAATATAAATGAAATTTATTTTTCAAGAACATGAGCCTCATTAACCATGTCAAAATCCGAATATAAGTTCTTTTATTCTATGTTGAAGAAAAAAATAAGGATGTAAAGAATTCTCATAACAATGCTTTTCAACTATTTTACAATTAATAAGTTGCTTCCAAGATCTGATTAAATACAAATCTTAAGGTATTAACACGATTGATTTTGGAGAAAACAACCCGACCAACTTTAATCTTCTTTAGAGATTATTTTACTGTTCGTTACTTTTCATTTCTTTCTGAAGACTGACCTACTCAAAAACTAGTGTCAATTTGTTAATTCACCAGAAAGACAAAATGAAGACAAGATGAGAATTTCAGAAAGAAGGACATTACGTAATTATTGTTGTTTGGCACTGAAAAGGCGCTGAAAACGTTAAGTGTGCAACGTGTTAATAAAGATGAATTTGGAAGATAAAGTAAAATATTTCCAAACTCATGACTTCAGCTTCAATTTGAAGATGCAGTGTCATTCTAAACAATATCGCACCTTTTGTTTATCAAAGCAAAACTCTTCGGGTAAATGTCCCTTCTCTACTCATAATATTTAAAATCAAGTATTTCATATGGTGTTTTCATCAGAATCTATGAACCTTAGAAGTTTTGCTCAAATTCCGATTCCATTTTATTTTTGACCTTTCATAATTCCCACTGGAGGAATACCACATTCTCTGCTACACCTTGACACGTTGAAACCATAATATGTTTCGAATTTCTCGTCTCATTACACAAAGAATCTCTTTTGAGAACCAATCGATCTGGAAAAATGCGATTACGGGGTTTAGAGTTCAAAGTTCCAATTTCTATACAAATGACACCCCATGAAACAAATTTTCAATTGAAGAACAATAAGCCTATTTTCAAATAGACTCATTCTTATACTCCTGGAGTATGAGACATTGTGAAGCAATTGTTCAGTTATTTCTCTTTTCTATCTATTCATAAATGCAGAAATCATTTCCGTAAGAAAACAATGAAGCAGCAAATAAAAACGAAATACACAAAATATTTATCTGAATAAATAAAAGAAATCAAAATTCTCTTTCTTAAATGAATATCACAATTTATTTATTTAATTTACTTTCAATTGCAACGTTTCTTTGGACGGAATAAAAAATATCTCCTGCGTGCAATTGCACGGCTTCTATTACGCTAAATAATGCGCCATAGGTTATAGCATATGCATGTTAAAACGCACCTATACAAACAAGCACGGAGGCACCTGCGTACAAGCATATATAAGAACGTGTATATTACTGCAGGCGTTTCTATACATGCGCAGAGTGTACCACCCGGTAGCACGACACCCGCATTGTCTCATTCGATCTTTACAGATCGAAAAATAGCAGTTATTCGATGCAGTTCACGTCCTTGCCGCATTCCCCCTCCTCATCCCACACCCCTATCCCGCTATTGCTACCACCCTTCAACCAAGCTTCGTAATTTTTAGAGATAGTCATCGACTTTTTGCAGCTGTTTCTTGATGCAGTTGTTACAACAGCTTACGGTAAGTTTTACAGGGGAAGAAGCTTGTCTCAACGCAGCCAAGGAGAAGGTGTGAAACAGGACTGTTTGGGGTGGTATGCGGGGTCCGGGTGAGGGCTGGTGCACGATAATCTTTCTTACTGTCGAAAGAAGAAAAAGTGTGTATACATTCACGTCTTTAGATAGATAGATAGATAGATAGATAGATAGATAGATAACGAGCAGACTTAGATAGATAGATAGATAGATAGATAGATAGATAGATAGATAACGAGCAGACTTAGATAGATAGATAGATAGATAGATAGATAGATAGATAGATAGATAGATAGATAATGAGGATAAGACTTAGATAGATAGATAGATAGATAGATAGATAGATAGATAGATAGATAGATAGATAACGAGCAGACTTATATAGATAGATAGATAGATAGATAGATAGATAGATAGATAGATAGATAGATAGATAGATAATGAGAAGACTTAGATAGATAGATAGATAGATAGATAGATAGATAGATAGATAGATAGATAGATAGATAGATACGGACAGAGAAGAACAGACTGACATAGAGAAAAAACACGAACTTCATAATTTACCTTATTTTCTAACCTAGACTAATTTACATCGACCAAACGACTAATCGATTGGCTAATTTAATGGTAAGTCTAACTAAAATGACATTGCAATATGTCCTCCCACTTGACCGGACCATATCTGTCTGATCACAAGATGAACAAATATTATGTTTGACCTGTGCATTGATTTTCATTTGACATTATTTTTGTTAAATGTTGGTCAGGTTCTATCTTAAAAGGAATCAGCGAATCAGTAATCAGCTAATCTAAAATCATCAGTCACTTATAAGAAATCTTTGGCTTCCATAGTTTCAGAAATGTCAATCGTTTAGTTCTTTCCTCTTACAACGCTTCATTCAAACGCGCCAATTGCTCACTGCTGCATTGGATGCAGTAACAGATTGTCCAAATTTCTTCATTCCAAGATAAAAAATAATAATTTCTATCGAATTTTGCTAAATATAAACAACTTTTGTTCACAGTAGATTCCATTCTGTTTGAAGGGAAAAGAAAAATTACTTTCCAGGGGAATATGACCGAAGAATGTTGCGGCTGAATCGAACCGAATCGATATTTTCGTTTTAAAATTCTTTTCATCGCCAACATTCCAAACTTCAATTCGGAACGCTATAAATTATACTAACGTTTATTTAACAAGTCAAATGCACCCGAAACCTGATTAATCAATGAATATCAAACAACATAAAATCAAAATACCAGAATATCTTTCTTCTTTTTCTCCGTATAAAATTCTCTGATTAAACTTTAATAAAAGTAAAAACATGAGAGATTTTGACAAAGGTTGCCTATTTTTCATTATTTTATCAATCTGTCAAAATCCGATCCCAATCTATCTATCTATCTGTCTATCTTTTTATTAAAGTCTTATCATATTTATCTATCTATCTATTAGTCTAGTCATATCTATCTATCTGTTTATCTATCTATATGCCTATTAAAGTCTATTCATATCTATCTATCTCTTTATTAAAGTCTTTTCATATTTATCTAACTATTAAAGTCTAGTTATATATATATATATATATATATATATATATATATATATATATACCTCTCTATCTATCTGTTTATCTATCTATCTGCCTATTAAACTCTATTCATATCTATCTATCTAACTATCTATTAAGGTTTTTTCATATCTATTAAAGTCTATTCATATCTATCTATCTATCTATCTATTAAAGGCCTTTTCATATCTATCTATCTGTCTATCTATCTATTAAAGACTATCCATATCTATCTATCTATCTATCTATCTATCTATTAAAGTCTTTTTCATATTTATCTATCTACCTATTTATCTATCTATTAAAGTCTACTTATATCTATCTGTCTATCTATCTCGTAAGGACTGTTCAAATCTATGGATCTAAATGAAACAACAAAAAATTAAAAATACCCGAATTTCTTTTTTCTTTTTCTCCATATCTCATTCTCTGGTGAAGCTTTAATAAAAGTGAAACATGTCAGATTGCTAAACGTTTCCTATTTGTTATTTTTCGTTATCAACGCCATCATCATCATAGGAAGCGATCAGCAAAGAAGAAATTCAATTTTCGGATACGAGATAAAGCCGACGATTTGTACTTTATCTTATTATTCTGTCGGATTCCAATCCATATTCAGTTTGTATTTGATCCTTTAACTCTTAGATCTTTTGCCCCTACCAATTATAATTTTATGTCTCACTTAGGCTCTATTCACCGTGACGTTTTTAGGAGTTTTCCTCAACTGACCGCAACTGATTATATTTATTTTTGTAAAAAAATACAAAAAATATGGCACAAAACCAAAAGTGGGGATAGAGGAAGATTCGTTATCATCTGTCTTAAACTTAGCTAGCCACAATCAATGACCCAAACAAACTCCACAATATTCCTTGCACCAAAAGGCTACATTTTTGCTTACCATTCTTAATACAACCACTATAAAACATCAAAGTCTCTATGAAGTTCTAAGTAACCCCCATATATACAATTTGTCTGTGGAGGTGAAGAAAAGAATAACAACATTTAAAAATGACACCCCAGGAATATTTACAATACGCCTAATACTTTATATACAAGAAACTAAACAAAATAGTGTTAGTAATAAAAAACACAATTCTTAATTGTGGCAGAAATATCAGTGGACTGGACGAAGTTAATGCGGGACTTGGATGAATTCAAAGCCAATCATTCAACCAACTACACATTCATTCAGACACGACAACAAATACGAAAAACACACTCGAAAAACGAAAAGTATCCCACATCCACCAGAGAACTGACATTTCTAGGTACTAACGGTGGGGGGATGAGGAAAAGTAAGTGGGGGCAAAAATAAAAGGGGACAATGAGCATGCATCACTTGGCATAAGGAAAAGTAAAAAAAAAAAAACATATTTTAGGAGGGGTTGCCAATGTTTAATACAGGGCACCCAATATCCTGATGCATAACCAATATCAAAATGCCACTCTAAGTCAGCCGCTTTTTCAAAATGCCACTCTATGTCAGCTGTTTTTACTCGACACCACCTTTTGCTAAATACTGATAGAAGGAGTCGTCGCTTTTCCATCGTAATCCTGAAATTTATCTGTGATGCTTAAAGAACAAGATCAATTGGAAGACTTCTAGTCACCATAGAATTCTTTTTGTCGCGTGTCCTCCATATCACGACTCGCATAAAACCTTAGCAAGCACAAGAACAGATAGTGCTCAGCCTTAGTAAGCAACGTTACGACATTGCTGCAAACAGAACTGGCTTCAAGGACAAAGAACTTACCGTGCAGCACGCGAACCATGTTGCCTTCAATAAACTTGCACAACGGGACAACGACCTTGCAGTGGAAGATGTGACACAGGGTCTCCACTGACTCAACGCAGCGGACGCAGTTGGGAGAATTTCCCAAGCTCGCTGAAAAAAGTTTTTTGCTGACACTGAGGCTTTCGCATCACCAGCCAGGTAAGTGATGCCTCATTGTTAGTGAGTCATTTCAACCCAGGCGCCCAAAGCCTTAAAGGGCGAGCGTCATGCTTCGTTAAGCAGAGCTCGCCAATCAGACTCTCTTGAATGCACCCCAACACTAGCACCTCATATATTGTCTTACGGGACAACGTCTGGAGGTCGGAGAAAGAACTTGAGAGCAAGCCGACATTCACGATAGAAGTAGCAATCGCATCGGTGTAAACGACAGGCCTCCTCTTCGCACGAGTGTACATGTTTTAGGGATGGAAAGTGCTTATGAGCATCTTCCCTCCAGAATTCGCCATTCTTATCCAACTGCAAACACATCCGGTCTAGGAAAGAGATACGAAGCGTATGTTGACGAATTTCAACGCAAGAAATACCCAGACCTCCATTAGAATGGTGGAGGTAACAGATCTCTCGATATCCCTTGGAAGCATTTCCTCCCCACAAGAAGGAGAACAAGACCCTAATTGCATTAATATGGCATACTAAACCCAATAGTGTAGCAGACGGGAATGGAAAGACGGAGAGTAGGTAAAGGAGAATTGGGTAGATGTGCGAAATACATGCTCCCGCCTTCCACTTTAAGGAAAGATTGCCCCCGGACCACAGACGAACTGCGCCCTCTACCTTCTTCCGCACCCCCGACTAATTCACCTCCAGAGATCGAGACCGAACCAGATGCCGAGTATCTTGACAAGCCCGTCTGTCCAGAGGTAAGGTCCAGGAAGAGAAACTCCTTTCGACGCACCCAACCGCAAGACAACATTCATTGCGGTTGATCTTGGTCCCTGTCCCACTGTCTCTGTCCCTCTGTTCACTTTTTCGACTTCATCAATCTTGGCCCAGATGGACACAAGAACCGAAACATCATCAGAAGGCGGATTATCTAGATGAGGTCGGTGCGCCAGGTAAAAGGATTCGGCGTAGGACGGGATACGCCTTTAACTTACGAAGGAAAGGTTGCAACGTAAGAATGGAAAGCAAGGGCGAAAGTTGACAACCTTGACGAATGAAGCGAGAGCACCCCGGAGGATGCATACAGAAGCCAGATCAAGGTGTGAAAATACGACCCAAAGCCGGCAGCTAAAGGACAGCGTCCAGAAATCGATGGTCAACCATATCGATTGACTTGGGCTGATCTAAATTCATCAGCTCGGTTTCATTGTTGATTAAGCGTACCAACTGAAGGTTGTCGTGAATAGTCCTGCCCTTCACAGCACAAGTCTGTTCAGAACCAATCAGACTATAGAGGACAGCCTGCAAACAGCTGGCTAAGATCTTGGCTAAAATGTTTGTATTTGACATCGTCAAAGGTCGAAAGTTGACTATCCCATCCCCACAGGTATTGTTTTTGCGTAGTAACCTGATCATACACATGGCGAAACGTTGAAGCCTCGACCCCTGTTTCATCCAGTTGCTGTAAATCAGTTCCAGCAAGGGAACAAGAACGGAGTTTTGTCCCGGCAGACCAGCTTCAACGCTTCCCAGATCGCAGAGTCTGTGATAGAACTTTCGCACCAAGCCGTTTCAGCCGCCTTGAGGCGTGGAAAGTCGACCAAATAGGCGTCAAACTGAGCAAGGTATACACCTTATGAAAGTAGTATCGAAAAGCCTTTAAAATGCTCGCGTTTGTAGTCACGGTCCGCTTGTCCGGCAATGTGATATATGGACTGAATGCATTTCGAGCTTCCTCTGCATGCAATTCAGCGGCCAAGTTCGTTGCTGATATAATGGAATATGCGTACACCCGTGTCCCTCCTCACTGGAATATGATTGGCCGGTGTCTGTCATAAATACCGACGGACTTGTAGTAACGACAGAGTCAAGAGCCTTAGTCTGAGAGCTAAGTCTATAACGACGCCATTGGACTACACCATTCATCTACACTTCTTACCTGCGACTACGACTTGTACCAGTCGATTACTGCTACCGTATTCTACTTGGTTATAGTAGCCAAAACCACTTAGCTACTTCGTTCAAATATATCCCTTTCCGGGCATATCAGTGACCTCGGAAAACATTCCTTTTAAACCAGCCCTACCTACAAGAGCTTGATCCTTCGTGATAAGCAAGGAGGCAAGCTAAAGCTACTTCCCCACTATCACCGAATTTAATCATCCGATCAACTTTTGATCCTCGGGTCGTTTGTGCCGCCAACCTAATTAGAGTGAATCGGTGACTATAATCAGCAGCAAACGATCTAAATTTAGATTTCAATAATTTTTTTTTTAAGCATTACGCCCCGAGCAAGGCGTGAAGCCACTAGAATGCAGGGGATTACAGAAGATTTGGAGCAAGTGAAGATAGGAGTGATAGAAGAAAGGGTGAGGAGAGGGATAGTGGATAGATCAGGGTAACTGGAGATGTCGATTGACATTACATTTGAATAGTTGGAGATTATAGCTCTCAGGGAAACAGTAATTGGGAAGGGTGTTCCACAGGCGAGAGGTGCGAGGTATGAAGCTATTGGAGTAAAAGAGACGGCTACATTTAAAAGTTTCTACAGTGTAAGGGTGGGAGCGGGATGCCAGCCTCGTAGGGCGCTTGAATTCATGAAGTCTGGGAACCAGTGAAAGCAGCTCATCGGAGCAATTACCATGAAAGTATTTGTAGAAAAGACAGAGAGAGGCGACGGAGCATCCCACTCCTTATTCCCAACCACAGTCCCGTAGAATTCGTATCAGCTAGTTCTGGAAAATTCGCTCAGTAAATAATGATGCGTTCAATTTCCATTAGCCAGCCCTCCTAACTTTAGGTTTATCTAAGTTTACACCTAGACAAACCTATGATCCGAATAAACTATAGTTTGGAAACGTGGACAACCTAAGAGCCCAACGTCGTCTCTCTTAAGTAGAACTCAGTCGATGTAGCTAGAGCTCCCCATCGAAGCCGAGCTGCCCCTATTAACCCCGTCCACACTACTTTCCGATTGTTGTGTTGTTGACTTACGATACTTATTGACAAGATGGATAAAGTCCCGAAATTATTTATATCATCTGATCTTGCCCCTATACGATTTATATAGGGGTCAAGGACATCATTGCAATCACCCGCTGAGACAATGAGACGGTGAAACTTATTTTTTATGGTAACATCCAGCACGCAAGACCTGCCCGCCGGGTAAGCGAAGAGAAAAGCACACGCCGCATTCAAAAACTTATTCACTAGCCAGAAAACACCACTCGAACGGCCATCAAAACATGCTAAATTGAGGACGAGCCTCTTAGACATAATGCATTCATAGTCGAAAGATGAAAACACGGTCTCCTGCACACATACATCCACTTAGAGACGCTGAAATCGCGAGTGAGCCTCGCCCCTCGAGATGCTGACCTGAGAGCCAGGGTAATCAAACTAGCTAACAAGAGTGGCATTATCAGCCCGACTAGGGTTGGGGGATCTGCATTAAACATGGCCGGGATGGTGACACCGACGTCCTGTCCCATTTATCCATCAAGATATGGTGACATCAGGAGACAAGCCATCAATGACTTGGGGGGGGGATGTTAACTTTATATAGGGAGAGGAGTAAACAAAAAGTGGGACCTTCACTGAACAAAACTGATTTAACTTTGGACACTGTCGTCATTAAAAATCACCAGGGGAGGAAATGCACTAAAGATGTCATTCGCTTCCTGCAGCGTAGTCCATATTTGTTGGGATCCTTGTCCTGATCGAACCACGGTTAGGACCCTTTTATCGTTTGGGAAGTATTTTCTTTTTTTTCCTAACTCTTGGAGTTACAAACACAAACACACATACACACACTCACAATCTGTGTGTGTGTGTGTTTGTGTGTGTGAGTAAATAAGGCATATTTAGGCAGAAAGTATTCATCCAAACAAGTTTGATTCAAAACAACCGACATAGTAAGTCTGTTTAATATTATATTTTTCGATTTTTCGGGTAAGTTATTGAGTATTGTGCTCAAACTTCGATCATATTCTGTTATTTTTGGTAAAGAACCTTTGCGGGTTTGTTAGAATTCCTTTGTTTGTATTCATGCATTCTTTAGCAAGTTTCAAAATAGTCTAGCATGACGTCATGTGCAACAACCACCGAGAACGCGGTCGAATGCGATTTATTTCCTTATTTTTTTATTTTATTTTTAATGCTAATATAATATATATATATACATATTAATTCTATCATCTGCACTTTAAGATGGCGTCTCTTTTATTTAATATCGGTTATTTATTTTGTATAACAGTTTCTAGAGTTTTGAGTCTTTCCTTGCAACTGGTACTGCTTGGTATTTCGGTGTTATCCCTTAATATTAGTATTATGTTGATATTTATATGTTAGTCATTTATGATATGCTAGTCGATGTGTGCAAGGATTGCACTTAGTTTCGACAAGTGGCAGGTCAATCTACGAGAAAGTGCGGTGTATGTTTGCCCAATGTAAATATTTAATGTTGTTTTTTTATTACTATTGTTCGGAATGAAATCTTCTGCGCGGGGGGGCATAATAAGTGATAGTCAGCATTATTTTTACATAGGGAGATTTTTTTAAAGTCCTGATAATTTTGGTAATGATTAAATTAGATGTTTTATACTTTTTTATATTATAGATGATCAATCTTAGGTGTTGGGATTGTTGAGTGATATGTACCAGTAAATTATGTTTGCAATTGCTTTCTCATTCTCTTTATTATTAGGATACATCTGGTTACGATAGAATAAGTTAAAGGTGTGTTTATTTTTGTTTGCATCAAGAAAGGGATTTGTGTTATTTTTTATAAACTTCATTAAAGCTAAATTTATTTGTACTTCGACGAAGTAGTTAGAGAAGTTATTGTTGATTAGAGTTTTATTTTTATTGTTGCTAAATTTCTTATGGATTGTAGTCCAAAGAAGAGATTACTTTTATATCCAAAGAAGATATTATTTTATGTCCGAAGAAGAGATTACTCCTATGTCCAAAGAAGATATTACTTTTATGTCAAAAGAAGATAATATTTTATGTCCGAAGAAGATATTACTTTTGTGTCCAAAGAAGAAATTACTTTTAGGTCCAAAGAAGATATTATTTTATGTCTAAAGAAGATATTACTTTTATGTCCAAAGAAATTACTTTTATATCCGAAGAAGAGATTACGTTTATGTCCAAAGAAGAAATTACTTTTAGCTCCAAAAAAGATATTACTTTTATGTCCAAAGAAGATATTACTTTTATGTCCGAAGAAATTACTTTCATGTCCGAAGAAGATATTACTTTTATGTCCAAAGAAGAAATTACTTTTACGTCCGAAGAAGATATTACTTTTATGTCCCATGAAGATATTACTTTTATGTCCGAAGAAGATGTTCCTTTTATGTCCAAAGAAGAAATTACTTTTATGACCAAAGAAGATATTACTTTTATGTCCAAAGAAGATATTACTTTTATAACCAAAGAAGATATTACTTTTATGTCCGAAGAAGATAATATTTTTATGTCCAAAGAAGAGAATACTTTTATGTCCAAAGAAATTAATTTTATGTCCAAAGGAGAAATTATTTTATGTCCAAAGAAGATATTACTTTTATGTCCAAAGAAGAGATGATTTTATGTTCAAAGAATATATTACTTTTATGTCCAAAGAAGATATTACTTTTATGTCCAAAGAAGATATTACTTTTATGTACCAAGAAAATATTTTTATGTCCAAAGAAGATATTACTTTTATGTCCAAAGAAAAGTCCAAAGTAGATATTATATTATATCCAAAGAAGATATTATTTTTATGTCCAAAGAAATTACTTCTATGTCCAAAGTAGAAGTTACTTTTATGTCCAAAGAAGATACTTTTGTGTCCGAAGAAGAGATTAATTATATGCCCAAAGAAGAAATTATTTTTAGCTTCAAAGAAGATATTATGTCTGATGAAGATATTACTTTTATGTCCAAAGATATTACTTTTATGTCCGAAGAAGATATTACTTTTATGTCCGAAGAAGATATCACTTTTATGTCCGAAGAAATTACTTTTATGTCCAAAGAAGAAATTACTTTTATGTCCGAAGAAGATATTACTTTTATGTCTGATGAAGATATTACTTTTATGTCCAAAGAAGAATTACTTTTATGTCAAAGATATTACTTTTATGTCCGAAGAAGATGTTCCTTTTATGTCCAAAGAAGAAATTACTTTTATGTCCAAAGAAGATATTACTTTTATATCCGAAGAAGAGATTACTTTTATGTCCGAAGAAATAATATTTTTATGTCCAAAGAAGAGAATACTTTTATGTCCAAAGAAAAGAAGAAATTATTTTTGTCCAAAGAAGATATTACTTTAATGTCCAAAGAAATTACATTTATATCCGAAGAAGAGATTACTTTTATGTCCAAAGAAGATATTAATTTTATGTACAAAGAAGATTTTACTTTTATGTCCAAAGAAGAGATTACATTTGTGTCCGAAGAAGATATTACTTTTGTGTCCAAAGAAGAAATTACTTTTAGATCCAAAGAAGATATTATTTTATGTCTAAAGAAGATATTACTTTTATGTCCAAAGAAGTTAATTTTATGTCCGAAGAAGAGATTACGTTTATGTCCAAAGAAGAAATTACTTTTAGCACCAAAGAAGATATTACTTTTATGTCCAAAGAAATATTACTTTTATGTCCGAAGAAATTAGTTTCATGTCCGAAGAAGATATTACTTATATGTCCAAAGAAGAAATTACTTTTATGTCCGAAGAAGATATTACATTTATGTCCAAAGAAGATATTACTTTTATGTCCGAAGAAGATGTTCCTTTTATGTCCAAAGAAGAAATTACTTTTATGTCCAAAGAAGATATTAATTTTATGTCCAAAGAAAATATTATTTTATAACCAAAGAAGATATTACATTTATGTCCGAAGAAGATAATACTTTTTTGTCCAAAGAAATTACTTTTATGTCCAAAGAAGAAATTATTTTATGTCCAAAGAAGATATTACTTTAATGTCCAAAGAAGAGATGACTTTTATGTACAAAGAAGATATTACTTTTATGTCCAAAGAAAATATTACTTTTATGTCCAAAGAAGAAATTACTCTTATGTCCGAAGAAGATATTACTTTAATGTCCAAAGAAGATATTACTTTTATGTCCAAAGAAGTTACATTAATGACCGAAGAAGAGATTACTTTTATGTCCAAAGAAGAAATTATTTTTAGCTCCAAAGAAGATATTACTTTTATATCCAAAGAAGATATTATTTTTATGTCCAAAGAAATTACTTTTACGTCCGAAGAAGATATTACTTCATGTCCAAAGAAATTACTTTTATGTCCAATGAAGAAGTTACTTTTATGTCCAAAGATGATATTATTTTATGTCAAAAGAAGATATTACTTTTATGTCCAAAGAAGATATTACTTTTATGTCCGAAGAAATTACTTTTATGTCCAAAGAAGAAATTACTCTTATGTCCGAAGAAGATATTACTTTTATGTCCAAAGAAGATATTACTTTTATGTCCGAAGAGATGACTTTTATGTCCAAAGAAGTTATTACTTTTATGTCCAAAGAAGATATTACTTTTATGTCCGATGAAGATCTTACTTTAATGTCCAAAGAAGAAATTACATTTATGTCCAAAGAAGATATTACTTTTATATCCGATGAAGATATTACATTTATGTCCAAAGAAGAGATTACTTTTATGTCCGAAAAAGATATTACTTTTATGTCCGAAGAAGAGAATACTTTTATGTCCAGAAAAATTTCGTTTATGTCCGAAAAAAAGATTACTTTTATGTCCAAAGAAATTACTTCTATGTCCGAAGAAGATATTACTTTTATGTCCAAAGAAGATATTACTTTTATGTCCGAAGAAGAAATTACTTTTATGTCCAAAGAAGTGATTGCTTTTATGTCCAAATAAGAAATTACTTTTAGCTCCAAAGAAGGTATTACTTTTATGTCCAAAGAAGATATTACTTTTATGTCCAAAGAAGAAATTACTTTTATGTCCGATGAAGATGTTCCTTTTATGTCCAAAGACGATATTATTTTATGTCCGAAGAAGATATTACCTTTATATCCAAAAAAGAAATTACTTTTATGTGCAAAGAAGATATTACTTTTATGTCCGAAGAGATGACATTTATGTACAAAGAAGGTATTACTTTTATGTCCAAAGAAGATATTACTTTTATGTCCAAACAAATTACTTTTATGTCCGAAGAAGATATTACTTTTATGTCAGAAGAAATTACTTTTATGTCCGAAGTTATTACTTTTATCTCCGAAGAAATTACTTTTATGTCCGAAGAAGTTATTACTTTTATGTCCAAATAAATTACTTTAATGTCCAAAGTAGATATTACTTTTATGTCCGAAAAAGAGATTACATTTATGTCCAAAGAAGAATTTACTTTTATGTCCAAAGAAATATTTCTTTTATGTCCAAAGAAGAGATTACTTTTATATCCAAAGAAGATATTACTTTTATGTCCGAAGAAGATATTACTTTTTGTTACTTTTATGTCCGAAGAAGATATTACTTTTATGTCCGAAGAAGATATTCCTTTTATGTCCAAAGAAATTACTTTTATATCCGAAGAAGAAATTACTTTTATGTCCAAAGAACAGATTACTTTTATGTCCAAATAAGAAATTACTTTTAGCTCCAAAGAAGATATTACTTTTATGTCCAAAGAAGATATTACTTTTATGTCCAAAGAAGAGATTACTTTTATGTCCAAAGAAGGAATTACTTCTACGTCCAAAGAAGATATTACTTTTATGTCCGAAGAAGATATTACGTTTATGTCCAAAGAAGAAATTACGTTTAGGTCCAAAGAAGATATTATTTTATGTCCAAAGAAGATATTACTTTTATGTCCAAATAAGTTACATTTATGTCCAAATAAGTTACATTTATGTCCGAAGAAGAGATTACATTTAGCTCCAAAGAAGATATTACTTTTATGTCCAAAGAAGATATTACTTTATTTTCCGAAGAAGAGATTACTTTTATATCCAAAGAAGAAATTACTCTTTGGTCCAAAGAAGATATTACTTTTATGTCCAAAGAAGAGAATACTTTTATGTCCAAAGAAATTACTTTTATGTTCAAAGAAGAAATTACTTTTATGTCCAAAGAAGATATTACATTTATGTCCATAGAAATTATTTTTATGTCCGAAGAAGATATTACTTTTATGTCCGAAGAAGATATTCCTTTTATGTCCAAAGAAATTACTTTTATATCCGAAGAAGAAATTACTTTTATGTCCAAAGAACAGATTACTTTTATGTCCAAATAACAAATTACTTTTAGCTCCAAAGAAGATATTACTTTTATGTCCAAAGAAGATATTACTTTATTTTCCGAAGAAGAGATTACTTTTATATCCAAAGAAAAAATTACTCTTTGGTCCAAAGAAGATATTACATTTATGTCCAAAGAAGAAATTACTTTTATGTCCAAAGACGATATTATTTTATGTTCAAAGAAGATATTACTTTTATATCCAAAGAAGATATTATTTTTATATCCGAAGATATTACTTTTATGTCCAAAGAAGAGAATACGTTTATGTCCAAAGAAATTACTTTTATGTCCAAAGAAGTAATTACTTTTATGTCCAAAGAAGATATTACATTTATGTCCATAGAAATTACTTTTATGTCCGAAGAAGATATTACTTTTATGTCCGAAGAAATTACTATTATTTCCGAAAAAGATATTACTTTTATGTCCAAAGAAATTACTTTTATGTCCGAAGATGTTATTACTTTTATGTCCAAAGAAGAAATTACTTTTATGTCCAAAGAAGATATTATTTTATGTCCAAAGAAGAGATTACTTTTATATCCAAAGAAGATATTACTATTATATCCGAAGAAGATATTACTTTTATGTCCGAAGAAGAATTACTTTTATGTCCAAGAAGAGATTACTTGTATGTCCAAATAAGAAATTACTTTTAGCTCCAAACAAGATATTACTTTTATGTCCAAAGAAGATATTACTTTTATATCCAAAGAAGATATTACATTTATGTCGAAAGAAATTACTTTTATGTCCGAAGAAGATATTATTTTTAGGTCCGAAGAAGATATTACTTTTATGTCCAAAGAAATTACTTTTATGTCCGAAGAAGATATTACATTTATGTCCGAAGAAATTACTTTTATGTCCGAAGAAGATATTACTTTTATGTCCAAAGAAGATAATATTTTATGCTCAAAGAAGATATTACATTTATATAGCTTACTTTTATATCCGAAGAGATTATTTTATGTCCAAAGAAGAAATTACTTTTAGCTCCAAAGAAGATATTATTTTTATGTCCAAAGTAATAAATTTTATGTCCGAAGAAGATATTACTTTTATGTCCAAAGAAGATATAACTTTTATGTCCAAAGAAGATATTACTTTTATGTCCGAAGAAATTACTTATATGTCCGAAGAAGATATTACTTTTATGTCCAAAGAAGATATTACTTTTTATGTCCGAAGAAGAAATTACTTTTAATTATTGCTTTTATGTCCAAATAAGAAATTACTTTTAGCTCAAAGAAGGTATTACTTTTATGTCCAAAGAAGATATTACTTTTATGTCCAAGAAGAAATTACTTTTATGTCCGATGAAGATGTTCCTTTTTGTAGAGAATAAAAGACGATATTATTTTTATGTCCGAAGAAGATATTACCTTTATATCAAAAGAAATTACTTTTATGTGCAAAGAGATATTACTTTTATGTCCGAAGAGATGACATTTATGTACAAAGAAGGTATTACTTTTATGTCCAAAGAAGATATTACTTTTATGTCCAAACAAATTACTTTTATGTCCGAAGAAGATATTACTTTTATGTCAGAAGAAATTACTTTTATGTCCGAAGAAGTTATTACTTTTATCTCCGAAGAAATTACTTTTATGTCCGAAGAAGATATTACTTTTATGCCCAAAGAAATTACTTCTATGTCCAAAGTAGATATTACTTTTATGTCCGAAAAAGAGATTACATTTATGTCCAAAGAAGAATTTACTTTTATGTCCAAAGAAATATTTCTTTTATGTCCAAAGAAGAGATTACTTTTATATCCAAAGAAGATATTACTTTTATGTCCGAAGAAGATATTACTTTTTTGTCCAACGAAGAAATTACTTTTATGTCCGAAGAAGATATTACTTTTATGTCCGAAGAAGATATTCCTTTTATGTCCAAAGAAATTACTTTTATATCCGAAGAAGAAATTACTTTTATGTCCAAAGAACAGATTACTTTTATGTCCAAATAAACTTTTAGCTCAAAGAAGATATTACTTTTTATGTCCAAAGAAGATATTACTTTTATGTAAAAAAGAGATTACTTTTATGTCCAAAGAAGGAATTACTTTACGTCCAAAGAAGATATTATTTTATGTCCGAAGAAGATATTACGTTTATGTCCAAAGAAGAAATTACGTTTAGGTCAAAGAAGATATTTTTTATGTCCAAAAAGATATTACTTTTATGTCCAAATAAGTTAATTTATGTCCCAAATAAGTTACTTTTATGTCCGAAAGAAGATTACATTTAGCTCCAAAGAAGATATTACTTTTATGTCCAAAGAAGATATTACTTTTATTTTCCGAAGAAGAGATTACTTTTATGTCAAAGAAGAAATTACTCTTTGGTCCAAAGAAGATATTACTTTTTTATGTCCAAAAAGAAATACTTTTATGTCCAAAATTACTTTTATGTTTAAAGAAGAAATTACTTTTATGTCCAAAGAAGATATTACATTTTATGTCCATAGAAATTATTTTATGTCGAAGAAGATATTACTTTTATGTCCAAATTACTTTTATTTCCGAAGATATTTTTTTATGTCCAAAAGAAATTACTTTATGTAAAAAAGAAGTTATTACTTTTATGTCCAAATAAATTACTTTAATGTCCAAAGTCTTTTATGTCGAAAAAGTTACATTTATGTCAAAGAAGAATTTACTTTTATGTCCAAAGAAATATTTTTTTATGTCCAAAGAGATTACATTTATATCCAAAGATAATATTACTTTTATGTCCGAAGAAGATATTGCTTTTTTGTCCAGCGAAGAAATTACTTTTATGTCCGAAGAAGATATTACTTTTATGTCCAAAGAAGATATTACTTTTATGTCCGAAGAAGATATTACTTTTATGTCGAAGAAATTACTTTTATATCCGAAGAAGAAATTACTTTTATGTCCAAAGAACAGATTACTTTTATGTCCAAATAACAAATTACTTTTAGCTCCAAAGAAGATATTACTTTTATGTCCAAAGAAGATATTACTTTTATGTCCAAAGAAGAGATTACTTTTATGTCCAAAGAAGGAATTACTTCTAGGTCCAAAGAAGATATTACTTTTATGTCCGAAGAAGATATTACGTTTATGTCCAAAAAGGAAGAAGATATTATTTTATGTCCAAGGAATATATTACTTTTTATGTCCAAAGATATTACTTTATTTTCCGAAAGAAGATTACTTTTATATCCAAGAAAAATTACTCTTTGGTCCAAAGAAGATATTACATTTATGTCCAAAGAAGAAATTACTTTTATGTCCAAAGACGATATTATTTTATGTTCAAAGAAGATATTACTTTTATATCCAAAGAAGATATTATTTTATATCCGAAGATATTACTTTTATGTCAAAGAAGAGAATACGTTTATGTCCAAAGAAATTACTTTTATGTCCAAAAGAAGTAATTACTTTTATGTCAAAAAGAAGATATTACATTTATGTCCATAGAAATTACTTTTATGTCCGAAGAAGATATTACTTTTATGTCCGAAGAAATTACTATTATTTCCGAAAAGATATTTTTTTTATGTCCAAAGAAATTAAGAAGATATTACTTTTATGTCCAAAGAAGAAATTACTTTTATGTCCAAAGAAGATATTATTTTATGTCCAAAGAAGAGATTACTTTTTTTATATCCAAAGAAGATATTACTATTATATCCGAAAGAAGATATTACTTTTATGTGTAAAAGAAGAATTACTTTTATGTCCAAGAAAATTTATGTCCAAATAAGAAATTACTTTTTAGCTCAAAACAAGATATTACTTTTATGTCCAAAAGAAGATATTACTTTTATATAAAAAGAAGATATTATTTTTATGTCGAAAAAAATTATTTTTATGTCCGAAGAAGATATTATTTTAGGTCGAAGAAGATATTACTTTTATGTCCAAAGAAATTACTTTTATGTCCGAAGAAGATATTCCAAAGAAATTACTTTTATGTCCGAAGAAGATATTACTTTTATGTCCAAAGAAGATAATACTTTTATGCTCAAAGAAGTTATTACATTTATATCCGAAAAAGAGCTTACTTTTATATCCGAAGAAGAGATTATTTTTATGTCCAAAGAAGAAATTACTTTTAGCTCCAAAGAAGATATTACTTTTATGTCCAAAGAAGATATAACTTTTATGTCCAAAGAAGATATTACTTTTATGTCCGAAGAAATTACTTATATGTCCGAAGAAGATATTACTTTTATGTCCAAAGATGATATTACTTTTATGTCCAAAGAAATTACTTTTATATCCGAAGAAGATATTACTTTTATGTCCGAAGAAATTACTTTTATGTCCGAAGAAGATATTACTTTTATGTCCAAAGAAATTACTTCTATGTCCGAAGAAGATATTGCTTTTATGTCCAAAGAAGTTATTACTTTTATGTCCGAAGAAGATTTTACTTTTATGTCCAAAGAAGTAATTACTTTTATGTCCAAAGAAGAATTTACTTTTATGTCCAAAGAAATATTTCTTTTATGTCCAAAGAAGAGATTACTTTTATATCCAAAGAAGATATTACTTTTATGTCCGAAGAAGATATTACTTTTATGTCCGAAGATGATATTACTTTTATGTCCGAAGAAATTACTTCTATGTCCAAAGAAGAAATTACTCTTATGTCCGAAGAAGATATTACTTTTATGTCCAAAGAAGATATTACTTTTATGTCCGAAGAAATTACTTTTATATCCAAAGAAGATATTACATTTATGTCCAAAGAAATTACTTTTATATCCGAAGAAGATATTACTTTTATGTCCTAAGAAATTACTTCTATATCCGAAGAAGAAATTACTTTTATGTCCAAGAGATTACGTTTATGTCCAAATGTACGCTCTCAAAGAAGATATTCTTTTATGTCCAAAGAATATATTACTTTTATGTCCAAAGAAGTTACTTTTATTTCCGAAGATATTACTTTTATGTCCAAAGAAGAAATTACTTTTAGCTCCAAAGAAGGTATTACTTCTATGTCCAAAGAAGATATTACTTTTATGTCCAAAGAAGATATTACTTTTATGTCCGAAGAAGAAAATACTTTTATGTCCGAAGTGATTTCTTTTATCTACAAAGAAGATATTACTTTTATGTCCAAAGAAGATATTACTTTTATTTCCAAAGAAATTACTCTTATGTCCGAAGAAGTTATTACATTTATGTCCGAAGAAATTACTTTTATGTCCAAAGAAGTTATTACTTTTATGTCCAAAGAAGTGATTACTTTTTTGTCCGAAGAAGATATTACTTTTCTGTCCGGAGAAGACATTACTTTAGCCCACTGAATCATGTGTTTTTATAACATCTATTTTGTATCTGTGAGGATATTTATTTTTGTAATTAAGTAAACTCGGGGTAATTTTTGTAAAATTATTGCTATTGGCATCGACTAATACGTCAATGAAAGGAATTTTATTGTTAATATTGCGTTCGTAAGTAAAGTGTGGGACATTTATTCTCAAAGGTTTTTCATGTTTTTTTTTATATTTCTAATCTGTTTGTTAATATGAATATGTCGTTGATATAGCGTCTAGTATTTGTCTTATGTTGATAGTTGTATTTTTGTCATTCATAATAGGCTGGTCGATGTGTGCACGGATTGAACTTAGTTTTGATACGTGACAAGTCAATCTGCGAGAGACTCTGTCTAAGGTAAGTATTTAATGTTGTTTTTGAGTAATGTAGATACAATCTCCCGGGGAGGGACATGAAAACTCATAGACAACATTATTTTTGCATAAAAGTATTTATAAGGATATTGTTGGTATAATTAACTATTCATAAGTATATTGTTGGTATATATATTAAGTTAGATATTTTAAATTTATTGTTGTAGACGATAAATCTTAGGTCTTTCTTTGGATCATTGAGTTATATGTATCCGGGAAATATGTTTTTAATTACTTTTTCAACCTGTTTATAATTAGGATGCATTTAGTTACGATAGAAAAGATTCTGCCCAAAGTTCATGCTTTGTTCGATTTTGTTTAAAAACTGTTTCTTGTCAATATGTTGTCAATATAACAGTCAATATGTTGTCAATATGGCAGTCAATATGTTGTCAATATGACTGTCAATATGTTGTTAATATGTCAGTAAATATGTTGTCAATATATTGTCAATATGGCTGTCAATATTGCAGTCAATTTGTTATCAATATGGCAGTCAATATGCTGTCAATATAGCAGTCAATATGTTGTCAATATGGCAGTAA
The DNA here is from genome assembly GCA_903632075.3 of Acanthosepion pharaonis. Lineage (NCBI taxonomy): Eukaryota > Metazoa > Mollusca > Cephalopoda > Sepiida > Sepiidae > Acanthosepion > Acanthosepion pharaonis. The sequence goes on from CAHIKZ030002212.1 coordinate 1,473,875, forward strand.
ATATGTTGTTAATATGACAGTCACTTTTCTTGTCTAAATTCTGACATTTTTTTAATTTGAATTTCAGAGTTCGAAAAATGAAACTGAACATGAAAATGTACACTTGGTACAGTTTTTTTTTTATTCCAAATTTTGGTTAATCTTCCCACCCACGCCCAACTCTCGGCAAACGATCTGGCCACAAACATAATTCACTGATTCTCTTGGATCTCGTCGGTTTGTCAATTTTCTAGATAGTGTAAAGCCTTCATGTACCATCCCCACCCCTACATCATAGAGTGGTAGTTTTATTTTATTAGTTCATGAGACGAATGCCTAATAAAATGAACCGAAGTAAAAACGATTGCACAAATAATAAACATTTTCTACATATATTTAGAAAAGATTCCCATAAATATTTTCATAACAATTCTTCTGGTGAGATTTCCTCTTTGGCATCCCGACTTCACGAATTTAAGCGCAGTACCAGATTGGCAGTTAGGTCTCATCGTTTTACTGTTAAAATTGCTAGATGTAACCGTAAGTTCTATGTTAATAGTTTCTTTTCTATCGCACTTCTTGCTTGTGGAACTCTCTTACGGCCTCTTTGTTTTTTTTCTTTCAAGTGGTATCATCAACAATTTAAATGCAATGTTAATCATTATCTGTCTAATTGAATCCTGTTCTTTTATTGTCTTCTTTCCCCAATAACATTTTCTCAGTTTTCCTTCAAACTCAGTAAAACTCCTTTGCGTCTAAGTGGCTTTATCGCTTTGTTTGAGGGGGGGGAGGATTAAAATAAAAATAAAAACTTTGATTACAAAGTCGACTTTGAATTTTCTTTAACGTTGTGCAAAAATTAACGTTACAACTTAATTTAAATTGATTTAACTTAATTTACATAATTAGGAACGTTTATCAATATTTGTTGATTTGGCAACAATTTATATATATCGACAGACCATCTCGGTGTGGGTATAATCATTACCGAGATTTAGCCTGACTAACCATTAATTTTGGGTAATGAATTCGATCCTCACTGCGTGCCACATACAAAAATTCGACTTAAAAAAAAACAAAGCGTTAACGTGTCATAAAGTCTATTCAGCAGCATTTTTTTTACAATATATTTAGTTGTTATTAAGCATTTCCCAGAAAATGCTAGCTACGTCATGAAAAGAATTTCGATTGCAACCCCTGAGTTTTCATTTTTTGAATGTTAAAGAATTTCCAAAGCAGTAGAATTATTTCCAGCTCTTATTCTACTATTTGTGCTTTCCAAAATACAAGCATGCCGCAAAATATTTTAGAGGTCAAAGATCAGAAAAGCTGAGACTGAATGCTGTATCGCTTCTAGCCTGGCGTCATAATTTCGGAAGCCATCTTGAGATGTTTGCCGAGAATGATTCCATCTGCAAATAATGGTAACGGACCTCAGACATCAGACACTGAGTCTGTGTTTGGAATTACCAGGTGCGCTCCGAAAACTAGAGAAGAAAAGAATGGATAAGCCATGTTTATTCTCTTCTGTCAGAGGTCAGCATTCGGACCGAGGTTCAAAGCATTTCAAATTCCCACATCCACCCAAACACTTACTCAGACGCAACTCCACATTGATTAAGATTTGGCCTTGTGCCAGGCTAAGCTAAGCAGATTGAATAGGGATAAACGAAATTTAGCGTGTGAGGACGGTAATGTTTATGTCTGTTCTTGAACCAAATGCGAGATCTCGATTAGTGACGGTTGGCTTTATACGTGTTTAACAGATGCCGTGTTCTCAGTACTTATCACGTGATGTATGCGTGGATATAACAGACAGACAATATAAATTGAAATCTGCTTCTATCGAGTTAGATATCTATGTTAATTCGAACAAAATGTTTTCAGTCTGTTCACCTATCTCTTTCAATCTGTTAATATCTATTTATCTATCTCTGTTCATTTTCAAACACACAATCCCACAAAAAATGTGCACTAACACACACACACACACGCGCGCGCGCGCGCCACGTGCACATTGAAAAGAATAACATGAAATGTAATTTTATTGCTAAAATATTTGTTTTTCGAAAAAAAGATAAATCATTTTGCTATAATTTTCTTTTGTACACTTGACAGAACCGGAAATATTAGTGAAAAATTTGAGTGCGAAAATCTGTTTATTTGTATAGAAAAATAATCATAATAATTTGCATTAGAAAATTTGTCCTCAAAAATATTGATTTTTAAAATGTGCTAAAAATCAATCTTTCATTGGATTTTAATAAAAAAAACTTTCGTTTTGTATTTAACAAAAGGACTAAGTTTTTTTTAAATATGCTTTCCTTCATAATTTTGTTTAAAAAGGAAGAGTGCCAACGAACGACAGACAATTCTCAAATAATAAGTGCAAGAGAAAGGATAAAGTTCTGTGAAATGGCGGCTGGATACAATGGCATGTCTAGGTCCGCTTAAGATCCACTTTTGCGCACAAAACGTGGCAAATTCTGATTTTTAAAAATATTTTACATCTTAATTTGGTTAAATACAAATTATGAATATGAACATAAATAGATAGATAGATAGAGAGAGACAGAGAGAGAAAGAGAGAGATACATGTTTCAACATTTATCGCCAGACTTTGACCATATGACTGATATGAATGAATTCACGTGTTTTCTGACTCAGAAATAGTTTTTATTGCCTGTTGCCATGTTTTTATTTCTTTCCCTTTTCATAAAAAAAAGGCTGGCAATGAAGTCTGCAAAGAGGATGTCATGATTTAATGATTGCTTTCTCCTAACAACTTTACCAGACATTGACGTAAGATGACCAGTTTTAATTCAGTCACAAGTTGATTTCATCGAGATACTTTTACTGGTCAACTCTCAAATGCAATATTTTTTTTTTTTTTTTTTTGGATGAAGGAGATTAAATGAGTCCTTAATTTTTTTTCATTTACTCTTAAACCTTTTTTTTTATTGTTGTTATTCATAAAGTTTTTATAATCTAATATTGACGGAATACCTGTGGATATTCTGCGCGAATTTTAATTTGAACACATTATTTTATCAGGTTAGGATAAAAGGAAATGTTTATATTTCTTGATTATTTCATGTGTATTTATTGTGATGAAATGGATATCAACTTGGAATGAGAAATCTGAGAAATCGTCACTTATAAGCAAATAGCTTTGGGAATGTTATAAATCCCCCTCCCCTAATCAATTACGGGTTAAATAGCTGGGTAGACTGGCTCCTATGGCCTTGATTGACAACCAGTATACCGCAGAAAGAAACGGTAGCCTACTACGGGAATATCTTCTGTGTAGTCATTCACGAATCGAAAGAGACATGACTGTCCAAGCGTGTATCACGGAGGGCACTTAATTAATTGTCTGAATTCAACGCTACAATATTTCTGTTTATGAAATATTTCTTTAATTAAACGAGACAAATTTTTAAGGAAAATATTTGACTGAAATCTTTGAAGCAACTCGTAACACAGAAATGGAGACAGAGCTTTATTAAGAACGCTTCATGTTTTTTCTCTTATTCGGGTACAGTTGATTTCTTTGTTCAGACATCTCTATTTTTGCTAACTTGAACCCTTCTCCCCAAAATGACACACCAATTGGAATGAAATGTTTGGGCTGATGCAGAGCAAAATCCTTCTAAAGATTCTCCAAGATGTTCTCATTCCAACATCCAAGACATGTCTGATCAATTGATGTAAAGGGACGTTGGGGAAAATCTAAGAAGTATTTTTGAAGTTCAGTCAGCTCTTGCAGTTGGTCAACTATGGAACGTCGTTAATAATTCTTGGACATTGTCAAAAGCTAGGTAGATAATTTTCGCATTAAATTTAATGAAAAGAAGATTAATCAGAATTTAAAATCATTACTTTCTCTGCGTTTAAAACATAGAAAATATATCATTGAAACTTTAAAAAAAAAAATGAATTTGTTATAAGAATAGAAAATAATCACTCGATCCAGGGCAGCAATCAACATCCGAATAAAATGTCGTGAGAAAAGGTTTTGCTTCAATGTGTGATGCATTACATAAATAAATGATGCATTATATGCATAAGTGGAACTTTAACAAATTGTAATTGCATAACACTAATGGACCCGTTTTGAAAAGTGTGATTTTCTTCTCTGACAACAGATGCCCTCAGGTTACGACGAGGTACAATATCTTGAAGCTGGTATGGCAAGTTCTTGACAGACTATCCTGTAGATTTGTTATTTTCTGACTATCACTTGCTTCTCTCTACGTAACTCACCTTATTTGGTCAATATCCCCCGTAAGTTTGACATATCGAAAAAAAAACAACTCAAACCCGGAATATTTATGTTATAGTGGAACGCAAAATTTAGCTGAAGGTTGGCGGAAGGCCATAGAGATCCGATAAAACCAATTTCATAAATGAAGAATCATTCTTTAAGATTATATGAATAAACGATTTTGTCAAAATATGCCCGAAATTTGTAACGACGTAAATATATATGTGCGTGTGTGTGTGTGTGTGTGAATATAAACAAAAGGAAAATTATTCTTTACCAACGCGAATGACTTTAACAGGGCAAGTATAAGGATTTTATATTGCAATATGAATTTATAAACAGAAGTAAAAACATCGTTAGGTTTTCAAAATATTTCAATTTAAGAACACTCAAGGAATAATTTTCATTTTGCCTTTTTTACACATGTATTTTTATTTATATCTGAATATTTAGATATATTTGGAGAACTTGGGGAGGGAAGATAACTGATAACTGACATCCATTAGACATGGCACGTGGAACTAGAACAGTCTACCCCAGTGAGCGAAATAAAGAGTTCAGTTCGATATTCCATCTACCTGAAGAAGGCCTGAGTGTACAACGGCCGAAACGTTGTAATAAATATGGCGGCAAAGATGAGAACAATGTGTAGATAGTGTCCAATGATCTTATTTTAATATTTCAAATAAAATCCATCCTATCAAATACTATCCATAATTGTATCTGTAGAGAGATCTGTATCTAACAAATATATTTGTCAAGAAAATTGTTTTGATAATTGTAAACTCCCTGGCAACATTGTCATTTTATGTTTCTAACTGCTATGAACTACACCCCCCACACACTTTTTCATTCTTTTTCCACTGTTACGTGTCGTCGAGTACTTCTTTTCCCCTCGAATTTTATATTTCTATTAATTTATTTCATTTTTTTCTGTTTCCAACCAACGCAGTTATTTAATTATTTTATAGGCGTTGTTGAGTAACCATTCGGCGCCATCATTTGACGTCCAGGCAGAGACTGTAATCAGTCACAGCCAATCACAACGAGCCACACTATTGAATCAAAGATGGCGTATCGCGACAAATTCATTTTATTGTACGTAAATGGTAAATAAATACAGATATCGTAAGCCTGTCTTTGCCCAGAGGAGTCAAATCTCAACGCGCCAAATATATATATTTATAAATTAAAGGAAGATATGAAAGTAAGAAAAAAAATATATAACTTACAAAACTAAATAGAAAACGTTACAAAAAAACATATTGATATCTTCTCCGGTTTATCTACTCACAATAATTTTCACTTCAGTCGACAAAAACACAAGCTCAGAACAGATTGTGTCTTCAATGAGCTAATTTTTCTATCTATGATGGCGGCAATGTAAACTAACAAAAGCAAAACTTCGAAAATTGAATTTTAAAAAAGAAAAGGTGTTATTTCCTTACTTGCAAAATATATCAAACAATTCATTAATTTTCCCTTCTATGTTTCGTCTCCCCTCAGGATGTAAGCGATCATGGCTCTCCTCAGCTTCCTATCCTTTGTAGCTCTTAGTAATGTTTGTCTTTTCACCGTACCTCCTACTGCCTGTTATGCCATCCACTTACACAAGATTGTTAGCTAGGTTACTTGATGCTTTCTTCTGTCCTTCTTTCATTCAGGATGTGGATGATCATGGCTCTTCACAGCTTCCTATCCTTTTTAGCTCTTAGTAAAGTTTGTCTTTTCACTATCACTCCCGTTTTTTTTTGTTCCGCCATCCATTTACACAAGATTGTTATGTAGGTTACTTGCTGATTTCCTCTGTCCTTCTTGCATTCAGTATGTGGATGATCATAGCTCTTCACAGCTTCCTATCCTTTGTTGCTCTTAGTAAAGTTCGTCTTTTCATCATACCTCCCTCTCTCCCTGGTATGCCATCCATTTACACAAGATTGTTAGCTAGATTACTTGCTGTTTCCCTCTTACCTTTAATATCTCCTATGAGTGTCGAATTTTCCAAACCCTCTTTCCTCATTATGTGTCTGAGAAATTACAAGAGTCTCTTTCTGGTATAATTGGTTCTTTGTTTCCATTATCATTAAAACTTCCTAGTTAGTCAGATGTTCAGTCGATGGTATTCTCAACATCTGTATAATTACATCTCACTTGTCTCAAGTCTGTAAGGAGATTGTCCAGTAATCAATGCCGTGTTAGAACGGAAGTTATAGAGCAGAGTTCATCGCTCTTTTCTTTGTGTTTGACGAATTTTTCTTCTTTCACAGTTACACTCTGCTAAGATTTTCTAATACGCAATGATTTCCCAATGATTTTGATACTTGATATAGAATCTCATAGTTTCGCATCTTGGTATGTTTTCCTCATGTTAACAATTATTGCTGTTTTCACTTTCCTATATTTAAGTTGTCTCGGATTTCCAGCAGTTTCCTTTCTGTGTTTGATATCAGCACGATTTAATCTCCACCCACAATGTTAATTCATGAACTAAAGATTATAAATGACGTTTGTACGTCATCGCCACCATAAGACCAAACCAAATGATTTTATTACCACTTAGGCAGAAATTCACTTTTGCCAACAGTCGAAAAAATGAGATCAAGGCTCACTACAAATACAGAAACTGAACAATGAAACACTTAAAGAACATTAGGAAATTTTCCCCTAGAAAGACGGACACAGGTTCGAATCATGCCGGAGGACGTCTTTTTTTCTTTAATAAGATTTCTGAAATATTGAGCTCCGTAGACGAAAATAAATATCTTCTATGAAATGAACTGAGCGTCTACTCAAACATAGATATCAACTAAAAAGAAAGTTTAAAGTGATTTATATATATATATATATATATATATATATATATATATATATATTGGCGTGTGGTCACGTGCCCGTTACGAAATAACATTGATATATTTGTCGATGACACAAAGGGGAATTCAAAAAGTAAATTGCCCCCCATATATATATACACACAAATACACACATATATATATGTATACACGCACACACACACACATATACACACACATACACACACACACATATATGTATACTCACACACGCACATACATATATATTTTTCTTTTCATTTTTTGTTTGGAAGTAAAGTCTGATGATCCGCAGTCCTTTAAAAGGGCTGTGGTGAAATAATTTATTACATGGAACCTTAAAGTGGTCTGTTTTTATTTCAAATATATATATATATATATATAAATTTGAATAAATATTATTAGCTCTCGGTATTGAGCACTCTCTTAAGAATAGTGTTTTGGTTATTGAATTTTATTTCATGTGTACCAACCTGTACTTGAAATATATATATATATATATATATATATATATATATATATATATATATATATATAGGCATCGCATAATTGACCAGAGTTTTTTAACGGACAAATAAACGTGGGAACCACTTTTCACTGACGTTATAAATCATCTGATTTTTATTTCAACAACAACAACAGCAACAAGAACTAGCCCAAAAGAAATGTCAAGTCTTTCCTGAACGTGTTCTCACACGTAAAGACAACAGCAACAATAAAAAAATAAAGGCATTCGATTTCGATATGCCCTCTCTCCCACATGAGTCACGCTGTGTCTTGGCGATACATTTTTTCCGTTGATCTGCCCACACGTTTCTAAAATATATGATGATTATTTATTAATTGTAGTTTAATTTGTAACAAGTGTATTTCCCTGACATTAAAATAGTAGCAGGCATTCTAAATGCTCCAGGACTTTCCTTAGTAGAATTAGCGATTTTTATAAAACTACCATTTCGAATTTTCTATTTCTTTTGCAAGGTTTTTTTTATTGGAGATCAAGTGACAACAAATCTCTTTAGTATTCCGACACTGTTCTTGATGAATTCTAATAGTGAATTTTTCATTCAAGCTCTCTATTTATGATTAATATAATTGTTTCCTTTAAAATCCGCAATATTTCAGCTATTCTCTAGAAATATATAGCATTTTTATTGATTGATTTTTTCTTTACGGCTTATCAACCCTTTGCAGGTTATTTAAAGTCAGAAAATATTATAATCTGTAAGAATATTTTTAAGATAATAATCGTTTAGTGATACAAGTCTTACTAATTAACCCATAGCTGGAGGGAGAAGAGGTGGATTCATACCGCCCCCAAGATTATTTGCTCGTCAGTGAATATAACGAAGCCAACGGGAATCCATTAACACCCCCCAACACGCACACACACACCTTCCAAATGGTCACCCATCTAGGTACTGACTAGGTTTGGCGTTGCTTACCTTCGATTACCGTACAGGAACTGGTGTTTCAACGTGATGTGGCAGCAAGCTTTAAGTTAGTGTTGATATTTAGATCGGGCCACTAGACATATGAGATACAAGATATAGTTGTTTTGTTTTGTTTTTTATTGGGAAGTACTTTTTCTCGGTGATGTATAATATGACTCAGATTTTACATATTAGGCACACACACACACACACACACACACACACACACACAAAGATAGGGTTGAGGAACACTTATAGAAAACTGAAAGGCCGGCTGGTATTTCCTGACCCAGATTTCATCGAACAGTTTCTATTTAAATCCCACTCCTATGTGAGTAATTGTACAAGGAATAGAAATGGTAAACCCACCCACCGCAAAACGACATCATATCCTTCTTTTTTTGTCGCTATCGTCAAAGGTGATTTGATTCAATTTATCGCCTACGAAAAAAAAAAAAAAAGAAAAGCTCTCCTTATAGCCTGACATAGTAACATGTTTCCCACTCTGATGTCACTGATGTTGGAATCCAGGTAAAAGGCAGAGGTTTTGAACGATGATTTTCAAAATACTCGTCAAGGCAAGACGTATTCTTTATCTGAACACGGCAAGAAATAGTTTGTCTCGTACAGCTTTGTTCGAAAATTAGTGACTATTCGACTGGGCAGAAAGTTCAGCCTGTCTTTCTAATTTTAGATGTCACCAGAAGAATTTTATTCAACCTAATTTCATTCGAAAAGTGAATTTTAATTATACAATATTATAAGAGTTCTTTTTTTTAATTCAAAATCGGTTTTGCTTATTGAGACTGACATTGGGAGAAAAAGCAATATTTCGGTTTAAGAAAGATGCAACAGTAACGTGAAAAAGGAACATTCATATATTTCATGCTAGAATTCACCAAACAGAAGGTACAAGACCCACCCAAAAGCAAGAGGAGGTACTGCTAAAATGGTAATGCTAAATAAAGTGTGTGTAATATGAAATAAAAGGGAGAAGTGGTAGGAAGTGAAGATTATGAAGAAAAAGAAAATATACCAACCGACATTTGAAGTGAACAGCTTTAGGTTGTAGTGTTCAGGGGAAAGCACCCACTTCGATGTCTATTCCACAACGTTCTTGGGGAATAGCTATCCGAATGGAACTTTTCTTACATTTGGTACACGGGGGAAATGAACGTGTTTTGATTACGTGGATGTAGTAGGGTGTGCCCTAGCTTTAAAGGTTTGAAGTGGTGAAACTAAGTTGAGCAGCTTATCTGAGCTTTTGCCATGGAAATAGCGATAGAGCAACGATAGGCTTGCAACGTTGCGTTTGTAGAAAAGGAGAAAATGGAGAAGTTATTATTAATGATCGAAACTATCAAAAATGTTTTGGAAAGTTTCTCACTAAACAGTGTTCCCCAATTAAGTCGATAAGTTGTGGTTGATAGTGCGATCAAATAAAGGCATTATTAGTAGATAATATTTTATATCATGGAGGGTCACCAAAATGCTCAGAATATCCAAATCAATCATTGAATATTATTTGTACTTCTTTGATTATGTTAGTCAATTTGATGGATGGCTTCCACATAAACAGAAAATATAATTACATCATATTTTCGTGTACGATGATTAAAAGTGATATATTGTAAAACAAAAAAAAAAAAAAAACATGCTTATGTTAGAAACACATTGAAACGAGTTCATAAGTCAAGCAAAATTTGCAATTACTAATTATACCAAAAGCCAAAGAAAGTAGTTTACTTTTCTAGAAAACTGAAAAAGCTCTATATGGAGAAGGGAGGACTGAATTGTGAAATTAACTGAAAAGTGGCAGAAAATAATAAATAAAATTCATGTCGAAAAATTTTAAAGCTTATTTAATAAAACTAAGTTTTAATTAACTAAAATATATTGTTTAAAAAGAAAAAAAGTACTACTTTTATGCACTGATTTAGTTGAAATAGTTATCCTCATTTGAATTGTTTTTGTCACAACATCATATCCCCTGATTTAGTGGAAGACGTTTTAATAAATATCACAAAAGAACGAATTAACTCAGAAAAACGAATACATGAGAGTTATCTCCCCTGGAATGAACAATAATAGAATGGGAATAATTCATCCCTGTTGATTGAATAAAGGGTTCGCTTCGGATGTTACTATCAACAACAGACGACTGAGAAAATCGGAAAGTACAACGGTCGAAACGTTGCGACTAACACACAAAACCAGGACACTCACCCCAGTAAATTGAATAATAATGTCGTATGTCCAGAAGTCGCTTTCTGTCTGCAATCCGTCTAGTCTCGCCGAAGCCTAGAAAAGCAGTGGCCTCCCACGTCCACTCGCCGGGTTTTTAATCGGTAGCGTGGTTCTCTTATGCAAATAAGTCTGCTGCATAAAAATGGCAGTAGGCGCACGCGCGACCGACTCTCAGAGAATGGTTCGACACGCGAGGCAACAATTCGCTTTGCTCCTGGTAAGTCACTGTCACTCCTATTACACTCCCCCTGATCGTATGATCACATAAGTGACAGTGAGGGGCTGGTCGTTTCACCCTTGCACTTCTTCGCGGTGGTATAACCATGACTTCCTCCCCGGCTGAATCGTCAGATATGTCCTGGTCTGAATCATATTCCGGGGGATCATTAAGGTTCAAGTCTACTTCTTTCTCGCTTTCAGATGAGGTGTCGCTGCTGCTTGCACTGGAGCTTGGTTCTTGCCATTCATTACTCCCTGACGTTGTGTCACCGCCATCATCCGTTGGTAACAATGAAGTGAGCCGTGGACGTACATCTCCCACGTGTCGCGGTATCCCGTCGATGACTACCGACTGCGGACTGTTTATTCCCGTGACACGACCTTTCACAAACTTTGACGTGCAGCGTCCGTGCAGATTTTTTACCCAAACTGCGTCTCCTTCTTTATACCGAGTCGAAGTCGCCCGGTTAGGCGAGGGCACAATGTCAATTCCTTTTATTTGAATTTTGTACGAATGCAGCAGATTGGCGGTCGCAGAAGAGGCAGACACATCATCCCTGGGTGTAATGTTATACCAATACACGGCCTCCATAATAGAGCAGCTCTTTCGCGCAGCAATCCGTTTGATTGTCCGATGACACCTCTCTACAATACCATTTCCAGATGGTTTGTACGCGCAGCGCGGTCGGAATCGGACGCCCCATTCTTCCATGAATTGTTTAAATTGCTGACTGCGGAATGCAGTGTCATTATCAGCCAGGATTTCTACCTATCGGCGACGCCACATCCTCGTTGATATATATATCATCAATATATGCAGACGTTGCTCTATTTATAGTTTCATTCTGTGCTAACACAGCATTAAGCACAGCTCGCATTATCAGGGGCGCCACATTCAGGCCGAACCTCAGCCTGGTCAAACAATATCGCTTCCCTTTAAACGCAACTGTTTGATATGGCCACAGGGATTTTTCAACACGAATCTGTAGATATGCTTTCCTGAGGTCCAGAATGGACACGTTCGCACCCTGCTGTCTCCAGTCTCGCAGTTTTTCTGCGCAAACATCACCGGCACCTGTGAATGTTTCAACGTAGGTATTTAGTTCCCTATAGTCCATCACAGGACGCACCTTATGCTTGTTGGTCTGCAGCACGGCCATCAGTGGTATCAGTCCCTTGGGCGGGCCAAACTCCTTGTTACTGTACGGTACCAACCAACCATTGTCCATCCATGTTTGTAATTCATGCTCGTACTCCTCTCTCATCTCGATGGATACTGGATACTCAGAGATCCGATTCTGAAGTTTCCCTGGTGCATGACCTGCCGATCACTTCCAGGCTGCGACCCAAACTCCCTGCCGTTCATTGAATTTCGCACTGAAATCGGCTTCGCTGATACGAATCGCTGCACAGACGGACCGTGGTTTTTCAAACTCCACGCTTCCATGCTGCGTGATGCGAACTCCACCGAGTGCCTTAATGGCGTCGATGCCAAGCAACAGGTCGAAATCCAGGGGCTTCCCTCGCATAACCAGCACATCGATTGTAGCAGTATTACCAGTTGCTGTGCAAATTCTGACGGTGCCCCTTCCACAGCAAGCCTGCGTGGCTCCGGTTAAGGTAGATACCGCCATACCCTGCTTCGACCAAGACCGACATAAACTCGCGCTCAAGATTGACCATGAGCACCCTGAGTCAAGGAGAGCCGAGCATGGTGTGCCGTCAACACACACAGTAATGATGGGTAGCACCGAGTTTACTTGCTGTTTGGGAGTGGACCGGCGCTGAAGTCGTCCCCGCCTCCGTTTCCCGGACAATTTTTTGGCCAGATGACCGGTCTTGTTGCATCGATAGCAACGTGCGTTGTTTGCCCTTCGCCTCTTCATGCAGTCCCTCGCGAAGTGATTGGGCCCATTACATTCATAGCATGTGACAAGTGGGCCCATGTCTGGGGAAGAACGGGGAATCTGGGAGGGCTGCACCGCAGCGACGACTGGTTCCCTCTCTGCTGTCTCGTCCTTTTATGATTGCCCGAGCTCGGGCCAATAGCTCCTCGAGAGACATATCATCCGCCCTGGCCGAGGACCGCAGGAGCCTTTTCACAGGATCAGGAAGCCCCGCACGAACACGCATGCCATCGCACTGTCTGGCACTCCTCCAAAAGGACGGAGAGCTTCCGTAGATCAGCCAAATATACATCTACGGTCTCACCCGGACGTAATATACGAATTGTGCCTCGAAGTGATTTGTCGACAGCCGTGAATTTATCAGGGGCAAATGCTGTCATCAATGCTCCCCTTGATTGAGCCACGTCCGATTTCTCTTCCGTAGATAGTTGCTGGTAAACCGCGAATGCTCCCCTGGTTAAGCGAAGGGGATGACACGATCAACGCGCCGCTTCACTCCCGATAGGTCGCACACCAATTCCAATTTCTCGAGCCATTCAACCACAGATCCAGTCCCGTCAAACTCGGGAATTATCTTTAAATCAAACCGGCCGTCCATGTTCGCCGAAATAGCTTTTCTAGGCTTCGGCGAGACTAGACGGATTGCAGACAAAAAAGCGACTTCTGGACATACGACAAGCTATTTCGGCCACAGATCCAGTCTCCGGGGTCCGTCAAACTCGGGAATTATCTTTGCAAAAATTCAAACCGGCCGTCCATAGGGGAAACACAATGGAAATCAGCCAAAATGTCCAAAGTCGAGGGTCTTGCAATCCGCCATTCTATGTGAGCAGTGAAGCCTAGAAAAGCAGTGGCCTCCCACGTCCACTCGCCGGGTTTTTAATCGGTAGCGTGGTTCTCTTATGCAAATAAGTCTGCTGCATAAAAATGGCAGTAGGCGCACGCGCGACCGACTCTCAGAGAATGGTTCGACACGCGAGGCAACGAATTCGCTTTGCTCCTGGTAAGTCACTGTCACTCCTATTACAAATAATAATAATAATAATAATTTCTGATTTCGAAAATTGAGACAATTTTTTATTTCTTTTACTTAAATGAAATAATATTGTGCCACCTACGATCAGGCAAAGAAAAGGTTTCCCCCACCGCAAAACTACATTTACGGTTTTTGTCGATGAGTAACTGCCGTTATATCACTATGAAAGGTGATATGTCTTACTGCAGGAAAAGGGAGAATCCCGTTTGGTGACTGTGTTAGTTGCTATTTTCGTTTGTATAATCCTTAACCTAATTTCGTTAAACATAGAAAAAATTTCTACCAATCGGAAAAAGAGGATGTTGTAACACTTTATTCACTTCAATATGTTTTAGCTTTCTTTATTTTGAAGGATTTCCTTTTCTTATTTCGAATATATAATCACTAGTTTCACCTATCCTATTACTTTTCTTCTGGGTACCTTGAGGTGGTGTAAGGGCTAACCAACTTGTCTCACTGGAACAATTACGACTGATTAGTGAGTTCGATCCTCACTGGGTGCCCCCTACTTTCGGCCTCGTTCCACATCTAAGCTACGCTTGGAAAATCACTATTCTATTGCTTTTCTTTTTTTATTTCAGTATTCTGGAAAGAAAAATGGCGTAGATAAATGAAAATGAAGAAGGGTTACAAAGAAATCGATATGACGCATCACATAATTATGGACGCTTTTAGAGGCAACGACCATCGTTAAATAACGACCATGGTTAAGGAAACAATTTTAGGTTCGATTTGCAAACTATTTGTTTTTTCAGTTGTGGAAAGGATGAACCCTGGAACAATAATAATAATAAAATGGAGTAAAGATCGATTGTATTGACTCAGAGTGTTGTAATGAAAAGTAACAGTAATAAAATAGCATCAAATTCATAATAACGTAATAACGGAAAAGCTTCAACTAGAAATTTCATAAAATGGCGTCATACTTAAAAATCATTCGTTAAATATATTTCAAGAATAATACATTTTCAATTTTAAAAATAAAGAAGTTAATTTTGTATTTAACATAATTTCTTCCTGTCAACATAATGTTAAACTTTATTTTACAGCTCCATATATGGACAGTCCTGATAAGTTTCAATTGATATTAAATCCTTTAAATGTATTCCTTCGTGTCTGCTTTCTCGAGTGCTGAACTGCAATGTGGGTAATTAAATAATTGTATATTATAAAGTTTACACAATGGAAATTGTCTTAAATACCAGCGGCATCGAATGGTAACCGGCATTTAACGATAAAAAGCACACAGATTAAAATTAATGGAACGAGTTCAAATTCCGTTTAAAGCGGTTTGTTTATTTCTGGGGGAAGGCATGAATCCAAGTTTTCCTCAACGTTACACATCACCGGTATGTTTTTGTTTCATCGGCGTTTTTCTTATGATAACAGTAGCTTTAATTTTCCTCGTCCACAAATATTTTCCGCCAGTATTTGATTTTCGGAAATATAAATATATAATCTATAAAACTGCTAGCTTAATTTTCCCTTACTTTATAAAAGAAATTTTTCTCTCTTTTCTTAGTATTAGGTTGGTGCAAAAATAATGACGTAATAATGTCGTTTTTGACGTTAAAAATACGTCCAAAAACGACATTATTACGTCATTATTTTTGCACCAACCTAATATTTATGGTAACTACATTTCTGCTTGTTTAGAGTAATTAAAGGTATTGGTGGGCAAATTTCTATATTAAACAAGTCTTTAAAAAAATGGTAACTTCAAAAAAATTATCAGAGGTACGCAATTATCCAGGTACACATTTGTCTTGGGACGCAAATGTCCAGGGACGCAATTGTCTTGTATACAATTGTCTAGGAGGAAAAATTTCTAGTACGAAACTGTCTGTCCACTCATGAATCGAACGTACTTCGTATTGCCACCATCCACCCACCTATTAATAAGACATGGGAAAACCGTTTAGAATTTTAATGAAGAAATAGAAAGATTTTTATACTGAAATTCACGCAATGTAAGGCTTGAGAGCCACTCAAGGCACACTGTTACTGTTAAAGGGATAATAATGAATGAGTTATGTTATATGAATGAAAGAGTGAGAAAGTAGGAATTTAAGAATAAGGACAGTAGATAATGATTGACATTCGACTTAAAGATGTTAAGTTTGTAATCTTCGGGGAAGCAACTAATCGGAGTCTCTTCCATAAAATGAAAATTCTTTGAAAAAAAAAACTGCCTGTTAAACTTTTTCTACGAGCCCAAAAAAAAAAAAGAATGGAGTACATATAGGAATTTTCCATGGAAATAACGATAGAGAAGCAATAGGCTAGTGAAATGATGTCTATGTGAAAGAGGCTACAGGATGAAGAATAAGCCTTCCTTCACAAGACCCATGCGACACTGAGATCTAAAGACGTATTGGGATGACCAATAACGCATTCCAAAAACTGGGCAGAGTATTGCGAGACAGGAGGTTTTCTTTGGTAACAATAAAAAGATTTTTGTTTTACGGCATATCAACCTCAATGTGTTATTTAATGCCGACAAAATTTTTAGGATAGATTCGTATGAATAAAATATGTATTCTTTGGTTTAGATTGGTTTGGTTTATTTTGTTTTACGGCATATCAACTTCAATGGGTTATTTAACGCCGACAACATTTTTAGGATAGATTCGTATGAATAGAATATGTATACTTTGGTTTAGATTGGTTTGGTTTATTTTGTTTTACGGCATATCGACCTCAATGGGTTTTTTAATGCCGACAACATTTTTAGGATTCGTTTGAATAGAGTATGTATACTTTGGTTTAATTTGGTTTAGTCTGTTTTGTATCAACTTCAATAGGTTATTTAATGCTGACAAAAAATTTTATTGCTGGTAATATTTTGTTTTATCAAAAATCTGTTTGTGGTAATACATTTCCTTCAAAATTGTATTGCTGGTAATAGTTAACTATTTGCCCATAGCTGGGACCCTAACAGGTGCTACCACTCCGGGTCAGGGTGGACCTGGGAACACCAGCAATTAAGAGGTGGTTCCACGCTCCTCAAAACCTCCTGATCAGAGGCCTTGCTGCTGGACGTAGTTTAACGTCTTACCCAGGACGCGGATGTAGTTTAACGTCTTACCCAGGACGCCAACGAATGTTGGATGGTCTCCTCAAAGATGAAGAAGAGACAGGAGGTGACGGGGGCATGATTCTACAGAAAGATGCTGAGGATATCATGGACCGAGCGTGGGGACAACGATGAGGTTTTAGAGAGGATGCAAACAAAAGAGGAAGCTTATACTTAACATCCGGAAAAGGCAGATTAAATTTCTGGGACAATGAAGAAGGAGGGCTTGGAGAATCTGATACTCACAGGTCGAATAGAGGGAAAGGGAGACAAGGGAAAGCAACGCATGACATACCTGGTGGGATTAAGAAAGTGGATCACAGAACGTGGTCTGGAGAAGGTGGCAGAGGGATGAAACTTATTTAGAACTACAAGGGATAGGGAGAAGTGGAGAGCCATGACCGCATACGTCCTGAAAGGACACGACACATAAAAAGAAAAAGACTCAAGGCTGAAAAGTGGGGATCATATTGCGCTAAACTTCCAACTTCGACTCTAACCTGTCCGCCTTGAAAATCAACATTTGAAATAAATGGTTTTTAATTGCATTAAAACATAGATGACTCTTCCTAGTGAGATGTACGAGAGAGGAGACTGATGGAATGACAAAGAGATTAATATCAAAGAGACAAGAAAGAGGGAAGATGTGAAAGAATGAGAGTGCGTATGCACTTTTGGTCATTTATTCAAATCATCTTTATGAGTTATTGATCGAGAACTTTTCAGCCTCTTTCTGACCTGAATTTATTCAATGGCGACGGATTTGTTTCTCGGTCTTTTTTTGGAACTCGTTAACAGCTTGATTTCCTGAAGGCGAAGAGTATCTTTGAAACACGTCTGGTCTCATCTACCAATACTGGTTCATAAAATAAGAATTCTCTTAAGCATTGCAGACATAACCCCACACAACTCCCTCTCCGTCTGGCACCAGGAGTCCGGCTCTCTGTCCGTTTATCTCTCTCGTGCATTTAGTGTTTCGCGAACTCTTTAGAATCATCCCCGCCTAAAGATTTTTCTTAGTTCTGCGTCTTGTCTCCTCGGCGTTCTATTATTAAATCATGTTCGCACCAAACATTCAATGACTTCTTCCAAATTGAAATATCGAGAGGCTTTTCAATTCTCTTTGTTTTATTTTTCTTCATATATATTATAAAGTTGCGTCTACTGTTGAAATGACTTAATAATTAAATAGTAGCTCACCTACACGGTACCGATGGGTCAGAGATAGATAGATAGATAGATAGATAGATAGATAGATAGATAGATAGATATTCTGTTCATACCTTATTTTTATAATACTTTTTAATGTATTTGAAATAGTAATATTTTAATACTGTTTGTATCAATGAAAATAACGTTTCAACAGAAAATATATTAAAACAATTGTTGGACTTATATATATATATTAAGACATTTTTATGTTTATACATTATTTTTATTTTTTTAATTTTGCCGTTTTTAAACTACAATTTTCCATGATTGTCTAACGTACATTCATATCTGGTCGATGCGTATCCAAATGTAAACAAATGACGTCACACGTTATGAAATGAAAGTCCGACGATATGTAAATAATAGATTCCCAAAATGTCTGTAAGTAATACCAAAACACCCAATGGAATAAATCATGATGTACAACACACACATACGCACACAACACACACATAGTTCACGGATTTGTCTTCTACTTTCAATGGTCACTCTGGAAATTTGTAGACTGGTTGGTTTTGCTTCTCACCCCAGAATTGCTTCGGAGTAGAACAAGATTGGTGCACTACTTCAGTTTTCTTTATGCTATGTGTAAGACCAAAGGCTTTACATGCAGCAGAGAAACGATTTATTAAATGTTGGGCTACAAGAGCAGCATCATCAGCAAACAACAAATCATGAATAATTTGCATATAAAGGTGGGTCTTGGTTTTGAAGCCCTGATGATTGAAGAGACCACCAGTTTATCGAAACTGAAACTTGACACCACTCTCTGTGTCTGCGAATGCATATTTCAGCATCACCGAGAAGAAAAGGGCAAAAAGGACAGGGGCCATGACACACACTTACTTGGTACCGTTTGTGACATTAAAGGATTCTGACGTCATACTATCAGACACGATATTAATTTTCATTCCTTCATGAAAGGAGATGATCACTTTTAGCTTTTTTTTTTATCTTTTCTGGGATGCCGAGTTTCCTCAAGACTTGCCAAAGAGTCTCTCGATTCACAGTGTCAAAGGCCTTTTCCAAGGCCACAAACACCATGTACAACTCTTGGTTTTTCTCACGAACCTTCTCTGCAACTTGACGAAGAGAAAATATGTCAATGATGCCACGACCCGACCGAAAACCACACTGTGATTCAGGATAGATGTCGTCAACAAGGTGTATAATGATTCTGTTTCGAATCAGTCTAGCTAGGATTTTGCCTGCAATAGATAGGAGTGATATCCCCTGATGATTATCACAGACACTCCTGATACCCTTGTTTTTGTAGAGGTGTTTGATAGAGGCGTCTTTATAATCCTATAAGACACAGACTACCTTCCTTATCTCCACGAAAAGGAGATGCAACTTTTCTACCAACTTTTGGCCACCTGGTTATGCATTTCAGGTAGAATAGGATCCTTAGGAGAAGGTGATTTTCCAAGTGGGATCTGCTTGATGGTGTCACTTACCTCTTGATAGGTAGGTTCAAAAGACAACTCCGGACTTTCTGGATTGTGTACAATTAATGAGATGAATTCCCCGTCAGTAACCGAAGTGGTGTTTAAAAGTTTAAAAATGCCCTTTCCAGTGATCCAAAATGTCTGACATATCCGTGGAGATTGGAGCAACACCACTTTTCTGAGGACCGAAAAAGTTCTTGAGGCCAGCATTAGAGAGCCTTTCTATCTGAAGCTTCTTTCATGGCTCGTTGAACCTGACTTTTGCTCTTCTTGTAAGCGATCTTCTTATCGGACGAATTCTTGTCCTCAATCCATGATTTATGAGAAGAGTGCAATTGATCTCTAAGCTGCTGGACCTCTGTATTATTGTCATCAAACCAGTCTTGAGATTTACGATGTGGCAGGCCGAGAACCTCCAAGGATGTAGACTATGTTGCATCCCGAAGAGCCTTCCAAGATAATTCAATATCATTGGTAATGTTTACAGAATCAAGAGCAGTATCAAGTTTATCAGAGAGCTCAATTTTCGTTTCAGTCGATTTAAGAGGCAGTACGTTAATGCACTTGGGCACTGTAGATTTTATAATCCTTCGTTTTTACGGACACAGTGTAGACTTATTCTGAAGTAGAGCGTGATCTGACAGATAGCAAGTTGCGTGGAATGAAAGCGTGATTTTAAAATCTTTTATATCCCTTCTTTTGGTGACGATGTAGTAGATCTGATGTCTGTTTTTCGACCGAGAATGCATCCACGTGGTCTTAGGTTGGTGATAGAAGGTATTAGTAATACTAAGGTCAAATTGCTTGATAGTGAGAAGACATAATCCATTCGAGTTCACAGGACGAATACCATGGCGACCTAAAACCAAGAATGATAATCATTGCCAACACGAGCATTGAAGTCACCTGTGAGGATTAATTTATCATTATGTTGGACTTTGGAGATGACATCCCCAAGGACATCGTAAAAATCATGTTCTTGCTCTGAACTTACCAAAGGTTGGAAAGAAACGGCTAACCAGCGTTACACGTGTGTTGCACTCCAGATCAAGGGTTTGTGTCATTATACGATCTGATAAACCTTTAGGTAAGGAAGGCAGTAAGCTAGCAAGATCTGAATTGATGGCAATGCCAACACCAGATTGACGTGGCTCTTTCTTAATCTTGTCAGCCCATAAAAACACTTATCCACTTTTTTCTTCCCTAAGTTGAGAATGGCCGCTATGTCGATGTTATACTTCTTCAACTCGAGACACACAAGAACTGTTTTTACGCTCTGGTGCAGAATAATTGTCCTGAAGAGTGCGAACATTCCAGTATCCAAAATGAAAATTCTTCTTATATTTCTTTTGATCTTTCTTGCTGTTTCGACTGCGTTACATGATAACCAGACAGCAGCAGCGGGCTATAAGTCTCTGTGTAAGCAATATACACACACACAAACACACACACACACACATATATATATATATATATATATATATATATATATGTGTGTATATATATATATATATATATATATATATATATATGTATATGTATGAATGTATATACTACTTTGGATATCCTTGTTTGAATAAATGCTCTGTTTGAATTACGTCTATTGACCTGCGCCATCGATAGATTTAATAAAGTGCTCTGAGTCTAACCAGCGCCTCTCTTTGTCGGAGAAGCCATCGTCTAAAACGCCACTCGGCCACAGAAAGCAAAAGCTAAGCAATGTTCAGTTAATCTTTTTGAAAATTGCACACATCCTCCTCTTCAGATCTTCTCGAAAATTTATATTTTCTACTCATTTTTTGTATCCGAAAAATATAGAAAATGATTTCTAAAGAATCAATCGATTCTATATCGAACATTATTTCCTATTAGTCTAAACGTTGTTTTTGTGGATGCCTAAGATTGAATAGTTGTGTTTTTTATCTATTATGGCATTAGAGAAACCATAAGTCACTTTTAGTACCTTTCTACTAAATATTTTGTGGAGAATGCTTTATGGGGTAAGAGTTTGTGAATGAGATTAACAAATATTTTTTCTTTTACAGTATTTACATTAGTCGGACTATTGTCCTCATCTTTGTCGCCATATTTGTCACAACGTTTCGGCCGTTGTACGCTCCGGCCTTCTTCAGGTGGTTGGAATTTCGAACTGAACCCTTTATTTCGATCACTGGGGTAGACTGTTCTAATTCCACGTGCCATGTTTGATGGATATCAGTTATCAGTTATCTCCTGCTAATTTTCCCTCTGAAAGTTCTCCACTGCCTTAACCAGGAATTGAACTCACCTTCTTTGGGTCTGTCACTGGATCTAACCAACGCCTTTATCCACTGTGCCATGTGTCCTTGAGGACATCTGGGTATGAACTTCTGAGTATTATAAACCTAATGTTTTCAGCATCATTTTTTACCAGTGCTCAATTTTTTTTGTTATCATTGCATGTCTTTACCCGAGTTCATATTGCAACTTTGTTATCATTGCTTTTCTCTGGCACTCCTTATTACTGGTTCCCATATTGTATTTATTTCTATGCTTGGTCGGCTCAGGAGATTTTTGTGGCCTAGCATATGCTGATTCCTTAAGTTTACGAATTTTCCAATGGTTTTCCCTGTCTATGATCTCAACATGATCCCACAGGGGCGGTGATCTCCTTCTCTCTCCATATGTGGTCAGCCACGCCTGATTTTTCTACTTCCCCCCTCGCGTTACAGCTTTTTCTGGTGTTCTTGAAGCCTTACCTTGAGGGGGGCGGCCTGTCTCTCCTTTATATTCCTTTCCGCAGCTGCATGGGATAGCGTACACACAGTCTTTAGTCATGTTCCTCTCTATGGGGGTCTCACTCGTGAGAGATACCTGCGAAGTGTTGTCCCGCTTTTGAAGGTTGTCCTGATGTTATATGGACCGCAGATCCTTTGTATTTTCTCTGACAACCCCCTTCACATAAGGCAGGCAGACTGTTTTCTGAGTGTTGTTGTCCTCCTCCTCCTCCTCCTCTTGTACCCGCCTATCCCAGTTTGGGGGGGCTGCTGCCATGTACCCAGGGTAGTTGTTGCGTTGTAGGGTACTACTTATACTGACCAATTCCTTATCTAACGTCTCTGGATCGCCACTTATGACTTTTGCTCGGTGTTGTAAGCATCGGACGATCCCTTTCTTTACGCTGTATGGATGGTGGGAGTTGAAATTGACGTACTGTCCGGTGAATGTTGGTTTACGGTATACGGATGTCTTGAACCCATTCTCTGTTCGAGATATTAGTACATCCAGGAATGGGAATGAGTTGTTACTCTCTTTCTCCATTGTGAACTGTATCGAAGGTCTTATTGAGTTCACATGATCCAGAAGAACCTGGACTTCTTCCTGATGTGGCCAGAGTATTAAAGTGTCATCTACGTACCGTAACCATATAGTTGGCTTTAGCGATATAGACTCTAATGCCATTTCTTCAAAGTATTCCATGTATATATTCGCCATTGCTGGTGATAATGGCGAGCCCATTGCTAAGCCCTCATCCTGTCGATATATGTGAGATTCCATTCCGAAGTGTGTTGTTTGTGTACAGAAAGTCAACAGACCCAAAGAAGGTGAGTTCAATTCCTGGTTAAGGCAGTGGAGAACTTTCAGAGGGAAAATTAGCTGGAGATAACTGATAACTGACATCCATCAAACATGGCACGTGGAATTAGAACAGTCTACCCCAGTGATCGAAATAAAGGGTTCAGTTCGAAATTCCAACCACCTGAAGAAGGCCGGAGCGTACAACGGCCGAAACGTTGTGACAAATATGGCGACAAAGATGAGGACAATAGTCCGACTAATGTAAATACTGTACATAATACCTCATCTCAGAAATATAGACAAATTTTTTCTTTTGTTTTAATTTTTACTCTACGGTAGTTTAAACCATATTATGATAATTCTTCTGTTGGTCTTTTGATTCTGTGGTGTATATGTGAAAGACTACTATGCTTTAGAGCCATTTAATTTTTATTTATTTGTTGGGCTGCGGAGCGTTCTTCGTTAAGGTTGGTTTCATCGGCAGAGTTGTGGGATAATCTGCGGTTAACAGATTGTTAGATCTTGTTGATTATCGTGGGTGCCTGCTTGGAAGACGTGAGATATAAAGTCGTTTACGGTGTTGTTACCTATGTCCACACTGCTTATATTTACAGATGCCATCTCGCTGATATTGAGCACTTTCATCACCCCATAAATATAGCACACCCTAAAAACTTTGTAAAAGTTTTATCTCCAAACTTAGTATAAAGATAACGAGAAATGAGAAAAGTGGCTGTCAAATATTGAAACCTCCTGACGATTGGACTGAGCAATTACGGAAAATATTGTCTACGCAGTTCTAGGGTCGAGGTGCTGAATATTACATCAGTTAGCTAACTGACAAATTGTATTTGTATTAATGTTATACATATACACACACATATATATATATATATATATATATATATATATATATATATATATATATATATATATATATATATTGCAGGTAATAAATCCGTTGTTATATAATTCAAGTGGATCCTAATAATGTAAAATATTAAAACTGATCCACAAAAAGAGCTCAATGTATTTTTTACAACAGAACATATAAATTTCACAACAAAATCCCAAATTACCTCATATGGGGGAGGGATAGATCTATTTCAGTCGACGAGAAGCACGTCAGTTCTATTCAACCCCGGTGTCTAGAATTGAATAAGACTGACTTACTTGTCGTCGGTTGAAACAGATCTATCCCCAATCCATATGAGGTAATTCTATTTTGGATTTTTTTTTTTGTTATATTATATATATATATATATATATATATATATATATATATATGTGTGTGTGTGTGTGTGTGTGTGTGTGTGTGTGTGTGTGTGTAGTAGTAGTAGTAGTAGTAGTAGTAGAGTAGATCAATAATATAAAGTCAAATAAAAGGGTACCGATGAAATCAGTACGAAAAACTTATTAATATTAACCAGGTGACTAAAATGAAGCACGGAGATTGAGGTTCCAAGTTCGGAATGTTCTTCATCAGCGGATGCGAGAAATAAATTGAGGGACGGTGGAAACTATCCAACATTAGTTTTTTGAGGTGGGTAGAGTTCGCTTGTAAGTAGAATTATTAGAAAAATCCGTTCCCTGTTTGATTTCTCGCTGTGCGAAAGTTAATGTGAAAATAACTTCAGATTTAAAAATTATGATTGGCAGTGGGTGGTAGGAGAGTGAGACGTTGAACATAGGTGAAAAGTGTTGTCTTTTTTCTAATTATATATATATATATATATATATACATATATATATATATATATATATATATATATATATATATATGATTGCGTCTAGCATGAAACAGTCAGTCGGCTCTGAGTGTTGACTTCAATGTTCACTTTTATATTTACATACGCTCTATCCCTGATATTGAGCACTTTGTTCCATAAATATAGCACGCCTTAAAACTATATTTCTTCATATATATATATATGTGTGTGTGTGTGTTCGCAGCAATCTTTCTTTTGTGCATGTTTTGTTAAATATAACAGACAAGAGAAAGTTTCGCCATATTTTTACTCATTTTTGCTTGTATCCTGACAAACAAAATCTTCGTAGACAATACGATATAAGAAGATACAGATATTAAAAACTGTTTGAAGATATTAGAATCATATCATAGAATAAAAAAAAACAAGTGAACATCCCTTGGTAGCATTTAGTTTGTACGGGGCCAAGGAGTTTTTGGCTGTGCAGAGAAACTCCACAAAAACTCCACTAAGAAAACATTACTTCTACAATAATGTTTCTGACACAACACTGTATTGGAAACAAGTCGGAAATATTATCTAAAAGTCATCGTTACGAGAAAAATAAATCTCTACTGAAAAGGGCTACACTATTAGTCAAAAGTAGTTTGGACAATAAACGCTATGGACAATGAAGAAGTAAAGGATAATGGAAAAAATTGAATAAAAATCTTACAAAATATTCCTTGCCAGTCATACTTGAAAAATGAGTGAAAGAAAAGCATAGCCAAGAAATGCAGATTAAAAAAATATTCACATGTGTCAAGGCTCATTTATATCAACACTGGTCATGTACAGTAACTGAGTAACAGTATTTTAGTAGCGTAAAGAAATACAAAATTGAACTCATTTTGGAGGAAAAATCATTCTGTGAATTTGCTTTTTTCAAGCAGACATTTTTTTTCTTGTTCGGGTATTAATAATAGCATCGAATTTCTGATTTTAAACAGGTTGGTTAGAAAAGATAAGTGTTATTGTGATATATAAACCCCATATAAAGTGAAAGAGAAAAACACTATCTTGATAACGAATCTTGATTTTATGTTTCCCAGAAGTCCAATAAGTCGGCCTACATTTAGCGGGTGAACACGTCAGACCTTAAAACCAGCTACTCTTAATTATATAAAGAGATTATAGAGAAAGAATATTATCATTTCTACAGACAGATTATCATTTAATTCCAACATTTGCATGAAGGAATCTGACATCTTAAAGCATAGCAAGATGACAGAAATATCTGCAGTTATTGCATTAATATTTTAGGCTATGGATTTCTTTTGTTACGTCATGACCGTTACCTGCGGGTTGGGCTTACGAATAAAATATTCATTCGAATAAAAGCAAGATATACGACGACTTAACGCCCGAGGAATTTCGGGAACTATACACTTTATATTTGTCAAGTTGGCTTTGGGTGTTGAAAAGCAAATCGTGTGGGAGGAAAAGTCGATAATGTCAAAAAGAGAAAGAAAAAAAAAACAATAAAATATTCATTTTGACTCGTAATTTTTTATCATTTTTATCGCAACTTTACTCGAACCTTCGATTTATGCTTGTGAATAGACAAAAAGGATCGATAATAAATAATCTCTCAGTGAGGTTCAAACTCAAATGAATTTTGCCTGAGAGAAACCCTCTTAAATGCCCAGGTGCTCTAACCGGCTTAGCCCCCCTCTCAACAGTTTGAGAGATGTTCCATTCCGCAAATGCTTAAGAATGCTTAACTCTATTCGGTATTTTCTTCGCGTTGCTTCTGAAGCATTCATTCGGCACATCTAGAGAAGGGATTTACCTGCGTACGAGATCAGATGGAGGGTTGTTCAATTTCGCCTGCCTCAGGCCAGGAGAGCCAGGCCCAAAGGACGCTTTTTGATAGCGACTCACACCCAGTGCGAACTGATGAACCGTTTCTCCGAGGCCTGCAGGGCACTTCGGGCTGACCATCAGCCTGAAAAAGACAAACGTACGGTGGGACAAACGTACCAAAACACCACCAGCTATCACCATTGATTCATCTAATGAAAATAAAATCAATTCTGCTTCCTGTCGCAATGTATTTTTTCCTAATCTCCGGAAAAATTAATGAATGGATTCATGGAAATATTTACAGAATATTTCTCATGATAAGTATGCGACCTGTGTGGATACATTTTCGGCCGGTAATTTGATCAGGTCCGCGGTTGAGCCGGGGTCCGTCGCCCGGGACGCAAAGATAAAAAAAAAAATAGTTAAATATTCTTCTCTTGCTGATAGATTTTTTTTTTTACTCCTGTGGCAGTGGAGACTTCTGGGGTTATTGGCCCTCGTTCGATGGCGTTCCTTCGGAGGATTGGCGCAATGGCGTCTCGATTAAGGGACGAGCTTCGGGAAACGGAGTGGCTCTTGTAGCGTGTCTCACTGGCGATGGCTTTCGCCATCATTGTGGCTGGCAGACGATAGCAAAAAAAAATTGTTTATAGTTACTTTGTTCAAACTTTTTTTTCAGTAAATAAATTTCTCTCTGTTTAAGTATTTCAATTCTAATAGATTTCATGTCATTCTGACGTCATTGCAACAGTTTTATGAATTTTACTGGATCTTTCAAGTTTCATATTATTGCTCAAGTAACGACAACCCCACAAAACATTATTTGTAATATAAAATTTTAATTACAGAATATGTTTCAAGATTACAAAGACAAATATTTGGGGCAAATCATTCAAATCAGTGTCATTCTAATGATGAAAAATTATACAGACAGATTTAATGGGAAATGTAATCTCCGTGTTCTAAAATTAGCTTTACAAGTCATTCATCCACTGAATTTACAAAATGCTATATTTCTTAATATGTAACCGGTTACAAATCATTGAGAATAGTATTTCAAAATTCTTTTTTGCTGGTAAATTTCTATCCGCCAATACAGACTTTCGTTTTCATAATGTTCCACATGTTCTCAATCTAGTTAATGTCAAACGAGCAAGCTGTTCACTTCATCAAAACGATTGTCTTGAAAATAATTTGATTCATTAATTTGCTTCGCCGAATTTAATGGAGCTTGCATTAAATATCTTTATAAAACTTTTTAGACTCTGACTGAACTATGACTCCACGTGTGCCTTCAAAACATCACCATATCCCTGAACTCACCATTTACAACTGTCCATGAGCACACCATTTAACTAAGTATAATCTAATTCCAAAAGAACACTTTGGCCTTGTTGATATCTCAAACTGTTAGGGCGGTTTTAGTCAATCTGGCCTATTGAGGATATGACGTCAATCTTTGATGAAAAGAATGGTCGAAAAACAACTCTTCATGTCTTCCGTTGTCCATTTCATTTGATTGTACTACTGGATGTTTTAAACACAGACTTGTGCTCAAATCTCACGTTCTGCAATTTGATTTGGGAGCCGATATTTCTTGCTTTTCAAAACACTACCTCGATATTGCAAAACCTTAAAATATTCTATTTTGAAAAAGATGAATATTTTATCATTTCTCTCTCAATACGGGACAAAGATAGACGTTGGTTTACCTTTTACAAGCCCTGAAGTTATTAAGCATTTCTATTTATGTGTCCAGTCAGCCTTTATGGCGTATTTCAAAGCTTCACAGTCGAAATGCGGCTTTTAATTAGAAAATCCGGAAATGTCATATAAATGACTGCCATTTGTTTACATGCGAGTCAAATCATTTCCGATCCAAAGGAATTGCGCCCCCACCAACTGCGCAAATGTATTTCTCCATTCAGCAAGTAAGCGTTTACATTCCAATAAGCATTTATTTTATATATCAATACGACATGAAAGGACTAGTAACATGAAATGTAGATTATAAATAATACTGCACTTATCAATACTAATTGTCTGGAATTACATATAACGTCAAGAGATGTTGTGGAATGAAGTATGGATTCAAAAGCTAGATTTGATCTTGTGTAAATCCATCATTTTTTTTTTTAATTCAGTCGGCGAAGGCGATGGATGCGTTTTATTAGGTTTCCCTTAAGCAAAAGGAATATTATTTCGAACTTTGCCGAAAAGTAATTCTGTATTTCCGATATACGATGTCTACTCACCGTTTCACTTATTTCCAGGATCACGAAATCGTGTGATTTTTCCCAAGTTTAAGAAAGAAAGCTTAAGATGACAACTTCTACACATGCTGTGAACTCGATAAGAATTGAACTCGCTTTGAATGGCGTTCGAGGCTTCCATACTAGCAACTGGACTCACACTAACGCTTTATATTTACTTTCAAATGAGTGAATCTTCTATACAAAATTAAGGGTCAGAGGTTAAGTAATAAAATAACCGTGAGAAAGCTGTAATGTTTTTAGCCTGATAATGTCCGGTCATTTTTTTTCTAATAAGGAAAGATATAATGGGAGCTGATTTCTGACTGACTTTGCTGGCGCTTAACCATTTCTCTGGAGGCTATTTGTCTGCGAGTGATAAGAAATGGATGGAACTGCTACCAATAGGGAAGCCAGATGCAGTGGCATAAAAGAAAAAAGATTAAGGTTTTATATATGAGATATATATATATATATATATATATATATATATATATATATATATATATATATTAATAAATGTTTCATTAAATAATATAGAAAAGTTTTGTCTATTTATTTTAAGTAAGTGCTTTCATATTGTCTGATAAGCTTAATAACATTATCATTGAAAGACGAAAGGAAATAACCATATTGATACATATTTAAATCCAATCTAAGCTTTCCGCTTACATAAGCCATTATCAAAGATGACAATTACTTTTCAATATATCAACCAATACACGGACGAAACAATAATGAGAGTCTGTTCTTGTTGCATGAAAAATTTCAAAGCAACGACTTCCCATACTTAATAATTCTCGTTTTCACTCTCGCGTGGTCATGTGTGACGTCACGAGCTGCGACGCGATTTTCGCTTCCGCGTCTCGGATACACGAATTAGTCGTTGCATACATTAATGAAAAATTGCTGCCCAAAATATATATATATATATATATATATATGTGTGTGTATGTGTGTGTGTGTGTGTGTATGATAAAAAAAGGTTTTATGGTATACTATGTTTAAAGTGCTCAACATCAGGGATAGAGCGTATGTATATATAAAAGTGGGCGTTGAGTTCAACACCCAGAGACGACAGTCTGTTTCATGCTTAAATGCAATCGTCAAGCCATGTGCACTCTGTTTGGGCTCGACTATTTATATATGCTGGCCAGTGATGCATTATGGGTAGATCTATTTTTCTAAAGGTTATTGGGTGGGCGGTAACGGTTATGTTTCAACTTATTCTCGAAATTAGAGTAGAAATAACTGTAGAACCGATTGCAGTTTTTCTAGCTATTTTATAGTCTTGCTTGTTAATCTTATTGATTGCTTTGTTATTCACTGTTGGTTTTTATTATGTTTACTTATGTTTATTAGTTCATTCGTAGTTTGTTAATTTGTTTATTATTTAGTTAATTTATTTACATATTTATTGATTTTGGTTAATTTTTTATACTTATTTATTTTTATTAATTTAATTTTTATTTTATTTTTAGTTATATTTTTGTTTGTTTTTAGCTTGTGTTTTTTTAATTCTGATCATTTATTTAGTAGTTTGTATTGGTTTAGGAAGGTAATTATAGCTCCATACAGAGTTTACAGTTTGGGGATTTTTTGTTATAGGCTGATGCCGTTTTCCTTATTAGTTTAAATGTTAATATATAATTTAGGAACCTTCATTAATTTTCGATACCTACGATTTAAAATGATTCTTTATAAATGAAAAAGCTTTCTTGAAATTTTCATTTTAGCTTTAATTGAAAGTTAAAGGGTTAAATTTACTATTTCCATTAAGCAAAATACTCTGTATTTCAAACAGAAACTCTATTTGATTGGAATCGATATTTTTTTTCTGCAATGCTGGTTAGCGTCCTTTTTAGTTGTCTTTCATCGCAATGTAATTCTCTTTATTAAAAATTCTTCTAAAAATAAAATATAGTTTTCTGAAACTTTATTTGAGGAATATTAACTTATTTAAAGTATAATTAATCTGATTTAAAAAAAAATATATTATTTACTTTTAAGTTTAAAATAACACAGAAATATATTTTAAAAAACAAATCAGTAGCTGTGTTTTAACCGGCATCACAATGTGTGCGATGGGCAAATTATCACCATTTTTAATCTCGCACCGTCAGTTCACTTCGCCATAAATTTGAAAACGGCATGTTGTACTACTTGGCATTCGCTCCGGAAGCTACAATATGTACATTTCAGAGTGTTTGGATGTCAATATGAGTAGAGTGCAGAAGATTCGGAAACGAAGGAATCTAAGTCTGAGTAAGAAGGTACAACGGTTCGGAAAACTCACTCTGATCACTCTAAGAACTCCCGAATTTGTTGGTGAGGGCCTGAGATTCAACACGGAGGCCTACACCAAATACCTTGAGGAGATAGTGTTGCCCTTGGTCAAGACAGGGGCTACTAAATGATCCTATGTCTGAAAACAGGACTCTGTACCATGCTATCCAAGAAGGAGAACACTGTCATGACTGTCAGACAATTTCTGTGACCGCAAGGCCCCTTACATCTGGCCACATAACTTTCCGGATTTCAGCACCCTTGATTATTTTGTGTGGGGCGCAGTTGAGCGAGAGACCAACAAAGTTTATGGCAGCATTCACCAGCTTAAACATGGAGATATTCCAGAAGAGTTGCAGGAGATTCTGAAGTCGTCTGGCCGTAGTTTCTTTGTAGTATTTCAAGATATTTTTAGGTTCCTTAAGCAAAGGAATAATTGTGCGTTAAATATATCTGTTAAAATGAAATATCAGAGGTTATTATTTTAGAAAGCTGTAATATTTTTTGATAATGTCCAATTTTTTTTATATAATGGGGAGCTGAATTTATTCATCATTACTCTTCTGTATATATTCCTATATACATATGTAGATAGATAGATAGATAGATAGATAGATATAGATGGAGTGTTGGTAATATATTAATAAATGTTTCATTAAATAATATAAACTATTTTTCAGAGGCTTTGATGTTGTGAAATGTGTAGAGTTTGAAGCTTTCATGCCAATAACCCAAGATGTTCTTTCAATTTCTTAGAGATAGAATTTCTGTCAATTTAGCATCTGGTACGAAATTGCCTACAGGATGTACCTGATCCATCATTTATTTCTTTTGCACAAAATATTCTGCCCATTGACATTCATCGACACATTTACGGAGACCAAATAGCGCATATAAGTACAGTTCGGCGAAGAATAATGTGTTTCAGCAACAATGTGATAAAGCATTATCCATTTTTTGGCAATTTAGGCATCGCTACCCAGACCCCGAGTGAATAGATTAAAATGCAAGACAATGAATAGATAGATAGATAATTAGGCAATGGAAAATTTATAATTATGTAGCCAAAACCCGTTCTTGTCTTTCTGTAGTCTGTCAATTTAGCATCTGGTACGAAATTGCCTACGATGCTGATGTTCATTGTATTCCTCTATGCACAAAATATTCTATTGACATTCTCGACATTTACGGAGACCAAATAGCGCATATAAGTCAGTTCCGAAGAATAATAATGTTTCAACAATGTTAAAGCATCGGCCGTTGTTAGGCACGTTCCGACCCGAAACGTTGTGATAAATATGGCGTATTTTCATTATTTAATTATTCGGATGTCCTCATCTTTGTCAATATTTATCCGAATAATACGTTAAATAATCCCAATCATCTCAGAAATATAGACAGATACTGAAGGGCCGAAGCGTTGTAATAAATATGGCGACAAAGATGAGGACAATAATCCGAATAATGTAAATAGTGTACATAGTACCTTATCTCAGAAATATAGACAGACTCTGCTGTATTTTCCATGAACATAAAGAAAGAGTATTACTTTCAGATTCTTATATATATAATCATCCACAGACTGTTTCGCTGTATCACAGCTCATCAGTGCGGTTAGACGTCCGGTTGCCTCTAGATAGTATCGAAACCCGACTGAATTGGCGTCATTTGGAGAATCTACCTCTAAGCCGTTGGCGCACGGCAGGGATGAAGGTGAATTTATTTTTAGATATACGCCCTTGTGCAAATTAACTGAAACAGCCGCTTAAGTTTCCTTTCTTTCATCATAAGATCAGTTTTATGGCCCAATGGATTGACAGGGTGTAATCGATTTCTATTTTTTCCTCAGATTAGGTCATTTGCAGTGGTCTGGAGTAATATGAATCTATTTTCGGGGTGTATGATGAAATTTTCTTGTCCTTGAAAAATATTGCGTCATTCGTGTTTGCATCTGATTTTTATCACACCCAGACACTATTGTCTCGACGTCGATTAGGATCGCGACTGACTTGAGGAACCCAGACGAGGCTCTGCCTATGGTTAGAATCGCGTCTAGGGAGGTAGATAAACCTGATCACATGTATGCGGGGTCTAAGAGGAATTTTTTCACCGAGGCTACGCGCTCGGAATCGCCCCATATAAAAATCGGCCTTGTGCCATACCCTGCCTTGTGGGGAGGGGGTTGTAAAATACCAATCCGTAGGGGTCAGTCCGTAGGTGTCAGTCCGTAGGGTTCAGTCCGTAGGGGTCAATCGGAGAGAATTCTAATGATGTCATGGCGCGTAGCTAAGCAAGACTAATATTAAAATCGCTATGCGTGACTTATAATAGTGGCGACCGGGGATCGAAACTCATACGGGGAAAATACCTTTTGCTTCGGCCCACATGATGACAGTAATGACAAAAAATTAGAACCACGTTAGTTTAATTTTTTTTTTTCTTCAGTGGATGTAAAAAAAAGAAAAAAGTAGAAAAACGGAAAAAAAAACAGATAAAAATACAACAACAGCAACAACTGTAGGATTTGGAACTCCAGAAGAAAACAACATTTAATTCAAATAATGCGGAAGAAAACAGAAAATTGCCTAAGTTCTTTTCCTCTTGACGAAGTGACAAATTCCATATCTGAATTCAACCATTCAGATGATTACCTTTACTGCTTATTATAGAAAATACGAGCAAATGTTTAGAGAAGAATGCAGCGACAGGGAAGACGAGAAAAAAAAAAGATTTTTTGGAGAAAGTTAGCACCGGTAGAAATGAAAATACTGTAATTCTGTATTAGCGAAAAAAAATAGACGGAAGAAATTTGCATTGAAAAAACAGTAAAATTTCTGACTAAAATTTTTAGCGAGAAAAGTTCGTTATTCAATCCTCGTTGGAAGTGTATGAATCTTACGAAAAAAGACAAAGATTTTGTCACATATGCTGGAATCGTTAACAAGGATTGTGAAAGATTCAAGTTAAATGAACTGTCTCCGGATATGTTTAAAGTATTAATAATCGTTCAAGGGTTAAAGGCGAAAAGGGAGACACAGAAATACGCGATAGAATACTAACGAAATTTGCACATAATCCAGAACTAAAACGACAAGAAATGGTCTCAAGTGCTTGTTACTATGGGTAGAGGAGCGCGGTAATTCTACATAGATATTATGATGGTAACATGAAAGTCTTCGCACTCATGTGCGTTTGTTACTACCAGCAGGAAAAAAAACTACAGTCAGATCGAATAAAAGACGTTAGTAATAATATTTGCTGTGAAAAAATTTCACAAATTTATAATAATGGATAGCGGCTTGGATTGAGGATTCGGAGAGCCGAGTTCGAATTCCAATCGAATCCAATACAATCACTTTAGGAAAGGAATGAATCCTCCTCTTCTACCCCCCCCCACAAGCTATGGGTAAATAGCAGGATAGACCTGGTTCTAGAGCCTTGGATGGCAGCTGGTCTCCCGCAGAAAGAAATGGCAACCTACTGCGGGAAGAATATGCCTCGTCACTCATGTATCGACAGATATATGATCGCCTACGCGTGTATCACGCATGACACATAACTGACTGGTTCTATAGCACCTAGACTCTATGAATTTAAACGCAGTAGTAGA
Organism: Acanthosepion pharaonis; assembly: GCA_903632075.3. Classification (NCBI taxonomy): domain Eukaryota; kingdom Metazoa; phylum Mollusca; class Cephalopoda; order Sepiida; family Sepiidae; genus Acanthosepion; species Acanthosepion pharaonis. Next base: position 1,508,790 of record CAHIKZ030002212.1, read on the forward strand.
TTGGAAACAAGGTACCATTATTGGAAACAAGGTACCATTATTTTACAGTTGAAATGATTAGATGGTACCGTAAGTTCTATGCTAAGAGTTTCTTCTCTCGCACTTCACATTTGTGGAACTCTTTTTCCGCTTTGTTACTTTCCAGTCAAATTTGATCCTCAAATATTTAAACACAATTTCGATCGTTATGTTCTGTCTTTTTAATTTTTATTATTGTATTGTCCTTGCTGCTTAATAATGTTTTTTTTTTTCATATATATTCTTTCATATTCAATAACTCTCTGCGTTTTTGTGGCTTTGTTACCTTTCTTGGGGTGAAATGATTCAAAAGAAATATATGATTTCTTCATAGCTGTTATTATATAAGTGTTATATATTTTTCCTTTTCACATGTATGGTAGAATAAAAGAGACAAGAATTTTTTTTTTATCTGTTTTCTTTTCTTGTTTTCGTTCAAAGGAAAGAATGATTAGTTGAAGACCAACAGAAATTGTCTAGAATTTCCATCGTTATTTCTAGCGATTTCAACCATTCTCCAGTCACCCACAGGAGAAGATGAGTTAAAAGTGATGTCATATTAGCTTTTCTGTTAGAGGAAGCTATAATGTAAGAATTTTTTGCATTAGGTGTCATTGGAGAACGAGAGAGTGTGTGTGTGTGTGTTACAACTTACATCTAGGAAGGCATCATCTTTCGCCCTGTAATATGGATTTTGAACAATATTTTTCAGTTAGTTTTTTATGAATTATTGAAAATACTGAAAACTCGATTTTCTAAACTCGAGGATTTCTTATTTAATGTATTTCTTGTGATTATTTTTTTACTTCTTTGAAAATTTGGAGTTTCTGTTTACAATCAATATTGATCCGAGACTGATAGGAATAATGTGTTTAAGATAAGTGCTAGGTTAATCGACGCGACAGTATTGCAGTGGTATAACCACCATAAAAAGAATTTTGATTGATAATTTGTTAATATCTAGAAACAGACTAAAAAAAGTCATTATGGCGTCTGATTATTATATTACATAATCTCACTTCGAAAACTGAGATTTTTAAAATCAAGTTAAACTCACATCCTTTATAAGATACGTCGATGACATTTTTATATTAGTCAAAATAAACAGCGTCAAAGAAACTTTCAAAATAAGAAGAAAGAAAAGATTATCGAAGAAGAGAAGAAATTACGAAAAAGCGGAGTGGAAAATAGTGGTGAAGACAGAGAAAAGGAAAACTGAAAAGAGAAAAAAAAAATAAAGAGATACGAGAAACAGAATCAGAAATGGAAAAAAAAAAGAAAATAAACAAGAAGAAATGTAGAAGAATAAAAAACAAAGAGAAAGAAGATAGCTCATAAGAAGAAGAAAAAGTAGACATTGATGAAAAGGCAAAGAGGAAAGAGATCTTATTTACCGACCCACACCCCAAGGAAGAGTTTGATGAGTAGTCCCATTCCCTAACCATTTCCATTTTCGTCAGGGATTGACCTTTGTCCCTTTTAAGTGCAATCGTAAAAGATTCAACTAGGACGGGGACAAACACCTGGATGTGGACTTTGGTTAATTTCTGCCTCGGGGGTCACACAAAGGGTAAGAGAGGCGATGGACAAGAAGGAAATGATGAATGAGATTTCGGCCGGTGTGTCTGGGGAAATGGTAAAGATCTTTCTGCGACGGGCCATTAGGAGTGCAAAGAACAGCCGTGTGATGAAAAGACTCTAGCCCTAACCAATCTCTCAAAACTAACCCGATAGCGAAATATCAAAATTTAGTAGTACCGACAATTTTTCAACACCCCCCCCCCTCCATGTCGTTATCAGTTATGACAGAATCGTTTCCGTTCAAAAGAGAATCTTTTAATGTTAAATTCCTTCAAGACATAGACGGTCATGACTCTCCATAGTTTCCTTTTCTTTCTGTGAATTGTGACTTTTCTTGGGGAAGCATAGTGCTATGATTTCGCATTGCCTTCTCCATCACATGAGAAACAAGTATGGGAAACGTAAATTAACCCGTTAACAGATAAGATGCTACCTGCATAAGAAAAAGATTTTTTTCTTTCTTTTTCCCTCCAATTACTCATTTGAAAAGGTCATTTGCTATTCGTTTTTTGTGGTTTGATTAATATATTTCTTTTTCTCCTTCATCGATCTTTCGCTGTCCGCTGAAAATATTGCGTGAGGAAAATCTCTCTTTTTATCACCTCGACTCTCTCTTGTCTTACGTCGATTAGGAGGAAAAAGCAGATATAAAGCAGCAAGCCACTCAAGCAATCAATGAAGCCGCTCTACTTACCAAGTTCCTCACTCAGCGGCTGAACGAAATAGCAAAACGTTTCGGGGGGAAAAGCAGCGATAGATTTTTCATCATGAGGTAACATTACCGATCGATATAAATGCACCGGAGGATATAGCTGCTGTTAATGCACTTTGTGGGCGGGGGTAAATACAGCGGCTCATATAAGAAGAACGTTCGTCGTTATCCACTATACAGGAACCCAAGATAAGCAGTTTGAATTCATAGCAATCCCCTTTCATTAAAAAATATCATCTTGTTATCCCGAAGTCATTTTTTTTAATCAATTCAGCCCAAATAAGGCTATAATGCCACTAAGAAGCAAGGCGGGGGGTACTGAGGGTGAAAGGGAATGAAAAGACCAATGACCGGAAACACAATCCTAAATAAGGAAAACTTCTGCTCCTGTTTAAAAAAACGGCAAGTAGTTTTCCCGAGAAAGTAGAATTTCTCTTCTGCTTTCAAGCCATCATCTATACATTCTATAATAGGTTATAAAGATATATTCGTAGGTACGGACGAGATAGCTATTGTTTGGGTAATTCTTTAACACATCATATTGGGAAGGTGACTTTCTGAAAGTGTATGGAGCGTTTGCTAATAACTTACTAGACGCCAAAAGCAAAGATTTACCCCGCAAGGCTATGACATATATCAGCCCAAACCATAAGAAAGTTATTAAGAGAAAATGCAAGGCACTGGTAAATAGGATCAGAGATTTGTTATCGATCTGTCGATTTAAATGTGTTTCGATCTTTCATATTGATGCTTGGCGTCAAATGTCAAAATGAAATCAAAAGAGAAATTTTAAAACACTGTAAGACTGTTAATGTTTAATAGCTTTTTTTTTGTTCATTGTCGTTGTTATAATTTTTGAGTCATTCGAAATAATATTTATCAATCACTATATTTTGTTTGGTTCCTTTTACGAACGCCTTTTTTTCTGAAAAAAAACTTTTAACATGACGTGAATTATTCAACTAGTATCTTTGCTTTTGGTTCAAATCGTTAGGTTTTGGACAGCGAATCGGCTGCCAATTTTGTTAGGCTCAAATCTTGAAATAATGAAGGACAATAGCGTGGATATCCGTTGGAAATTCGAGATAATCCACGAGTTAATTTGGCAAGAGAAAAATAAAACAATGTATTGAAAAAAGTGTATTTAGAAAATAATCCTTAAATGACGATATTTGTTTGTTTCACTTTAAATATTATTAAACTAGGCATCTCCACTACTTCGATATACGTAAGTTTTAAAACGATTTTTTTTTAAATTAAAAAACTTTCTTAAAGCTTTCATTTTAACTTTAATTGAAACCTAAAATATACTATTTCCAGTAAGCAAAATACTCTGCAGTGTATTTCAAACAGAAATTATATTGATTAAAGATTTTTTTCTCACTGAAAGAAAAAAAAACGGCCATTTTGACACATTTGTAGACAAAAGTTAGCACTCGGTTTAAAACCTTGCAAAAATAAAATATATTTCTGAAAACGTTATTTGAGGAAAAGTTAAAGTAAAATTAATCTGATCTGAAACAAATATTACTTATAGCATAAAATATTATATACAAGAATTTCTTCACTACAGGTTTTGTTTTTCTGACGTGTTGATCGATTTATTGACAGCTGATCGACAGCCGAACGTGTTCATAGTTAAGTATGGTAGAGCAGACGATAAGCTTTATAAGGAAGACAACCCTTAAATCACGTGACCTTTTAATGATAGAACTATCGGTTTGCATATCCATAGAAAATTCTGCACGTAATCACACAAATAAAACAAATCGAAATTCTTTTTTAAAATATTCGGGGTCGTCAGATTGTTATAAGCTTTATACGATTAGTAAATATAGTATTACTTAACAATATTTCTAAGAATTATCACATTGAAAATGAATTTTGAAAGATTTAAAAACTTTATAACTTATATAATTTAAAATTGTAAAAAATGAAAACAAATCTTGTAAAATTTCATTTTTTGTCTATTTTTTTCTTCAGTCAATATTGTCTTTAATATATATTATTAATGAATGCAATTAAAACTTCTCTAATTAAATATTGTCCTAGTTTTTTTGAGTTTTTTTTTTATTTTTCGATTCAGAAGAGATTTTCGCTAAGACCGGGTTCGATTTTGAAAAAAAAATTCGGTGATTTAAATTCTTAAAGAATTCTGCTTTTAACTAATATAGTCACTAAAAATTATCAAGTTGAATTTCTTAAGTTTTGATAAAATTAAGTAAAGGACTGAAACACATGTAATAACTATTTTTACCAAGTTTTTCTAATTAAAATATTTCAAAATAATTTTATTCATTTGTGAATGAGTCCTGAAAATTTCATTAAGTTCTAACAAATATTTGATTTTTGAAAGAATTTCTAAATTAATGTCTGTCACAGTAAAAAGAATTTCTAAATTAATGTCTGTCACCGTAAAAAGAGGCCAAAATTTGCTATGCTGAAAGTTACTACAACCGCTGACGTCAGAAAAACAAGTTTTTTTTATCAAAATTTAGAATGTTCTAAAAAAGAGTAAAAAATTTAAATATTTATTCAAAAAATACTTTGATCGTTCTTCTTAATAATGAAAAGGATTTTGACGATAAAATTTTGCTTTCATTACGTTTAGAGCGCAATGTTTTCAGCACAATTTTTTAATGTTTTGGTGCTGATACCTCCATTAAACTGGTTTTAGAGATGATTAATAAATCATCCCAATGTGGCCATGGGGTAAAACTTGGCTTTGAGTGACAAAAATCAAAAAGAAAAACTAAATTTAAGATGTCATATTAAAATGAAAAAAATCACCCTCACCGTCCACCTCCCCCAAAAGGCTTTTTTTTGCTGTTATTTTTACAGCGATGTTCACCCTTTACAAAGACCAGGGGTCACTAGAGGGTTACTTTTGAGGTCTAGTTGTGTGTATAGAAGTGGAAGATGCCGGTTAACCCTGGTTTTGAACAGGTTAAGATTGTAGTGATCGAGGAAACATCCTGTTGGGAGTCGGTTCCACAGGGCAGTGGTTTGCAGGAAGAAGCTCTCTGAATGGAAATTACTTCTGACCGATGGAATACGGATGGAATGTGGATGGTTTCCTACTAAGTGGCATGTTGTGTTCTTACTGTGAAGGTTTTCCTCGGCAGGTCCAGGAAATGGAGATCGTTTGAGTACCTTCCGTGGACGCAATGAAAAAGCAGCAAGAGATTTGCAACATCCTGCCTGTGGGAGAGAGGTTGAAAGGTGGAGAATAATTCGTCTCCCACAATGGGCTTAGAGACGCTTTTGAATTCTATCAAGGCTGGAGAGTGAGATCTGGGCAGCACCCGCCCAAATATAACAACAGTACTCCATTTTAGGCCTGATCTGTCTGTTATGAAGATAGAGGCTATCAGGAGGTGTCAGGTACTTACAGGATCGGCACAGAGAGCCGACAATTTTATGTGCTTCATTAGCAATAGGTCCTATGTTCCACTTCAGGTCGAGTGTGAGTTTGAGGCCCAATAGTCCACGAAAGGACCTCTGTTCATCCTGTTCGGTGGTAGTTGGGGTCAGATCGGCGATGATGGAATGCAATTAGCTTGGTCTTCAAGGCATTGAATGCAATCAGCCAGTTTTTACCCGATTCTGTAGTTTGTGCAAGATCGGAAGAGTGATCAGTCGCCAATGTTTTTTTAGAGGTGTGCCTGTATAATCATATCGTCAGCATAAATGTTTACAAATGATCTGAATATATTCTTAGGCAGATCATTTATGTAGATAAAAAAAAGGGTTGGTCTAGGAGTGACCCCTGGGCAACGCCTGCCTTGACATCTAGGGCTCCAGAGGACTGTCCATTGATAACTATCTTCAGTGACCTGTCTTCTAGGAAGGAGTTTATGATCGAAAAAAGCCTTCCGGTAATTCCCTAACTGAAGAGCTTATGTAGTAAGTTTTGTGCCATTCCTTGTCGAAGGCCTTTGAGATATGTAATGATAAACTCTGACCTATACTTTTTTTTTAAATAGTATAAATTTTAGAGTTTAGGTGGAAACGTTAGAATTATAGAGTTGAAGTAGAATTTAGAACGAACCGAAAAACTCAATCTTAGATAGAAATCAAAGGACAACACTTTACTCCTGTTCAAAGACCGAGGGAAAATATGATCAAAAAACCGGGGAAGAATATATATATATAGATAGATAGATAGATAGATAGATAGATAGATAGATAGGAAGGGAATATAACTTAGTTTCAATTTTAAAGTCTATTTTAGGTTCAACGTTGTTCATTGATATGATCTAACGAGTAGTTTGTGGATATATGTGTGTGTTCTGAAATAGGAACATCTGGCGGGGGGGTCACTTTTAGAAATTCTAAAAAAAATAGACAAAAAGAACACCGCTGAGAGAAGATATTGGTAAACCAAATTTTTGTCTGTAAAAAGGACAATATTTTGTCTATTTTAGTTTTAGAAATGACCCATTCAAAAATTCCTGCCTCCAAACTCTTGCTATTTCAGAATTTTCGACGTCTCTATTAATATATCCATTTTCAACAAACTCAACGATTTACAACAGATTTCTTTTTAAACTGAAACCAACTACACTATTTCCTTTCCTATATATATTATTTTATACGAATTCATTTAGGGTCATTTGTCTGGAGTTTGCTTGTTTTTCTTTTATCTTGATGGACACAATGGGACCATTTTGTTGTTTCATTCCAGGATACACGTGCAAACGAACAACGTACTACTTAATCGACACGTCATTTACGATTTCAGAGGATTAAAAGTTTACATTGATGCGACTACACATGCGCACAAACGAGAAACACGGAGAATTTAAAATTAAAAAATATTTTTCTTTAATATCTGACTATATAATCTAGAATTTGAAAAAAGTTATATACCCAAAACACATGTTTAAGAAAAACTGTCTATGTAAAGACCGGCAATGAAAATGTTTTTGAACTGATTTTAAAAAGCGATTTTATGCATCGATCTATACTTTCATTAAGATACATAAAAACAATGTTGACTTTTTTAGTATTATCTGAATATATAACACACACAGACAACAACACACACATATATATATATATATATATATATATATATATATATATATATAAATACAATTATACAAGGAAGAACAGATTGAAAATATATAAAAGAATAATAATGTAAAGAAAATAAATATAAAGTAAATAATAATGTAAAGAAAATTTATATATATATATATATATATATATATATATATATATAAAAATTACACAAATATATGTATGATTAGAATATACGGTGTGTGAAGCACCAATTGTCGTTTAAATTAAAAAATGAAACAAATACCGACATCTCATTTTAACAGATATATTTTCCTAAATTACACAAAAATATCTTGAAATACTAGAGTAAATTTATTCAATAAATTCGCCATTGGCTTCAACCACGGCCTTTCAAACGACTTCGGAATCTCCTGCAACTCTTCTGGACGGTCTCCTTGTTTAAGTTGGTGAATGCTGCCATAATCCTTGCCGTCTGTTCATCTTTGGTGTTACAAGGAATTTTGTTTGTCACTCGCTCAACTGCACCCACACAAAATAATCAAGGGTGTTGCTGTCTGGGAAATATAGGTGACTAGATGTAAGGGGTGATGTGGTCGCAGAAATTATCTGACAGCCATGACTGTTTTTTTCTGCTTGTGTAACATGGTGCAGAGTCCTGTTACTCGGCATATGGTTTTCCAGGGCTGCACTACCTCCTCAAGGTACTTGATGTAGTCTTCTGTGCTGAGTCTAAGCCCCTGTGGGGAGATGAATAGAGGTATAACGCTGCCATGACTACTGATCATTCCGAACACCTTCGTAATCACCATTAGACTCATCTAACTCTTTCCAAATCCTCTGCACTGTCTTCAGATCGACACTCAAATACTTTGAAATATTCGTATTGGAGCTTCCGGTGGCAATGCTAAGCAGTACAGCATGACGTTTCTAAATTTCTGGCCGAGAGAATTACGTTATTGTTGTAATTTTCTCAAAGATGGTTCCCAACTGATCTTACTATACAGTGCAGTTGACAAAATTTAAAAAAAAAGAAGAAAAAACGCCGAGCATGCACGAAATTAAAAAATAGAATATGGCGAAAATTTACCCATCGCACTCTGTATATATATATATATATATATATATATATATATATATATATATATATATATTCTTTGTTTCACGCGTAGAGAACGAGTGGCAACTTAAAATTCTCCTAAACATAAATCTTTTGATTAAAATAATTTCTAATAAATTGTTTATTTCACAAGTCGATTACTACTATTTGTGACATTTGAAGCAGGTAAAATCTTCTCAGTAATAGTCAAAATCAATTTATAGCTCATGCTGCCGAAATTTATGTCATAAAATCTGTCTTTTGAAGTTCTTATAT
>CAHIKZ030002212.1:1525000-1657500 GCA_903632075.3 Acanthosepion pharaonis
TTATTCTAAGAATTTAGATATAGAATAACTTTGTTTAATGCTCGACGCAATGGATTCTATGCATTGACAAGGAAGGAAATATTTATTTTATAAAATAGATTCTTTTTTATCATTGGCTATCGAGTCCTGTTCCTGTGTAGAAAGGATTCCTGGGTGTGGCGATAAACTACATCTGGCAGCAAGCCTCTGGCCGGAAGAATGGAGCTTTTGAGGGACGTGGAACAACCTCTTAATTGCCAGAAACAGATTTTATATAAAAATAGACGAACGTATAAAAAGATAAATTTAAAAACAGATAGATAGTTACGAAAAGACTGATAGATAGATAGATAGATAGATAGATAGATAGATAGATAGATAGATAGATAGATAGATAGATAGATAGAAACAGATTGATCTAGCTAGATAATGAATAGACTGAAATAGATAGATAGATAGATAGATAGATAGATAGATAGATAGATAGATAGATAGATAGATAGATACGAACAGATTGAGCTAGCTAGATAATAGATAGATAGATAGATAGATAGATAGATAGATAGATAGATAGATAGATAGATAGATAGATGGCGTCCACTACTGTGGTAAACCAATGACAATTTATCAGAATATTTTGCAATGGAAAAAAAGGAAAATTAATAATTGTGGCTTTCAGGTCTTTACCCAAGGGCAATAAAATTAGTGCTAAATAAAGTCAAGCGGTAATCAGGTTATATATATATATATATATATATATATATATATATATATATATATATATATATAGTGTTGTTCGGAGGAGTAGATAGAGTGTGATGAGGAAAGAAGCGAAGGTGGAGGGATGGCGCCGTGCTAACGAGCACCTCAATTCGTTTATCAAAGTCTTATATAATTATTCGTTTATTTTTTATTTATTTTTTACACCATTGGCCTTTACCGAAAGGCAAGCGAGTTGTGTGTAAAAGTCGGTCAAGGCAGCATTTCAGCTGAATATCACAGTCAGGAGATGAGGCTGTCTCGTTTGTCATCATCATCTCGCTAGGAGCACAACAGCATCCCATTCTATCGTTCACTCTCTCTCTCTCTCTCTCTCTCTATCTCTCTCTCTCTCTTTCTCTATCTCATTCTCTCCCTCATCTCATTCTCTGTCTCTCTCTCTCATACATACACTTCTTCCATTGCGTTTTTCCTTCTTAATCCCTCCCTCTCTCCTACGCTCGCATATGCTCTATCTCGCATTTCTTTCTCTCTCCCTCTCTCTCTGACACACATATTCACAATACTTCCTTCCTTTCGCTCTCTCTCTCTCTCTCTCTCTCGCTCTAGCTCTCTCTCTTTCGTATTACTCTCTCATTCTCTCTATTCATATTTCTTGCTCTGATACATAAACTAAAACGTAAAAAAACAGTCTCTCTCCTTTTATCATTTGTATTTAGTTCTGTCACCCTCTCTCTCTCTCTCTCTCTCTCACACACACACACACGCACACACACACATACGCCCGAGCTCGCGCACGTACGCTCTGTGGGGTTTTCCTTTCAATGATCTTTTCGTATTTCTTCCTGTTTATATTATAATTTTACCATTTTAATTTACTTCCTATTTATATATAACTTTCTGTCTGTTCATATCTATCTATCTATCTATCTATCTATCTATCTATCTATATATATATATATATATATATATATATATATATATATATATATAATAAAAAAGGCTTAAACACTAATATTCCATGGTCATATATTATCTATCTATCTATCTATCTATCTATCTATCTATCTATCTATCTATGCATTTCTTTATAGATTACGTAAATATTATGTACATCACGCCCGTTCCTTTTCTAGAACAGATAGATAGATAGATAGATAGATAGATAGATAGATAGATAGATAGATATATAGATAGATAGATAGATGCGAACAGACTGAGATAGATAGATTAACGAATGTTGTGTGAACTGATTCACTGCCTCATCTCGTTCAGAGTTTACGCGCACTAAACTCATTTTGACTCACCCAAAATTGTTTTGTAAACTTACTGTTTGACATTAAGAAACCCGATAAACGCCCACTGGCCTCGCTTTGGTTTCTCTATTTTGAAGCCGTATTATCAGACTCTCATCTCCTTTGGAAACTTAGATCTGCTATGAATACCAATTGGATACAGAAAAAAGGTTTTATATAAAGAAAAAATATATATATATTTATCAAGAGGAAAAGAAACTTCTATCGTTTGCAAATATCGTTTATAGTATAACAGTTCGAATTTGTAACCTTTCTGTGTAAGACTATAACTATTATATTTTAATATCTGCATAAGAAAATATTTATGTGCTTTGAAAAAACTATTTAACTGTACAATTTTCACTCTGTTATATTTTTCTGTTGGAAATTTATTAGAAGAAATTTTTGCATTCGACTTGAACAAGTCACTTTAATATTCCTCTCGATTACTTTTTTTTTCTTTTAATTCTTAATGACAGGTTTAAACAACAAAATAAAGAGGTTGCTCCGATATATAAATTTTATCTTTAATAAGTGTTGTCAATAACCAAAAGGAAAAATACGCAGAGGTACCATTTATAATGGTACACAGAGGTACCATTTATAATGGTACACAGAGGTAGTAAAAATTCTTATAGCCATTCTCCTAATATGAAACCGAGGCCAGATTTTGTATTTTCAGTGCAACTTTTTTCAGTTATGTCAAAAAGGCTGAAAATTTGACAAAGTCAATGCCAGAAAGAACAAAAATCTTTCATTCGGACAATAAAAATTTAACTTGATCTAATTTGCCTAATAGAATATCAGTGAATGTAATGGATTCGACTTACATTCAAGCTCGGCACTCCGATTCCTCAATCGGAGAGCCGAGTTCAAATTCCAGTCGAATCCATTACATTCACTTATGTGCTAATACTCTTGGGAAAGGTATGAATACTATTTTTCTCCCCCCCCCCCAGCTATGGGTAAATAGCAGGACAGACCGGGTTCTATAGCTTTGCATGGCAACTGGTCTACAGCAGAAAGAAATGGCAACCTACTGCGGGAAAACAATCTGCCTCGTCAGTTATGTATCGAAAGATACATGATCGCCTAAGCGTGTAGCATGCATAACACATAACTGATCGGTCTGTAAATTGATGAAAATCTTTTATTCTCAGAGTTGTTCAGACATTTGAACTCATTTTTTTCGTTATTTTAGTTCAGTGATTTTCAACGTAAGCCCTTAGGCACAGAGGTTAGCCTGAAAAACTTTTTTAAAGGGCCTGGAATTGGGAAATTTTAATGTCGTTTGAAAGAAAGGAAACTTACGCCTGAAGTTGAATCAAGGTTTGGAAGTTCAGCCTGGCAAGTTGATAGTCAAATGGACACCAGGAGCAGTTTAATCATTAGTCAAGATTTATATTTTCTATTAAATTTTGCTTTTATAAATAAAATGTATTTCCTGATACATGGCATTTCTATTTGTGCTTATGTGGACCTGAAATTATTTTGACTCCAAAAATGAGCCACAAGAAAGAAAATCTTGAGTAATATTGCTTTAGATGTAACCATTTTTCGGTCGATCCAATTTATAGCCTTCTTCAGATATGCAATCAGTATAGAAAGAGAAGGAATATATAACGCAATTGGGAAGATGAGAAAATGCCTAAAAGTGAATAGTTTCTTTTCTGGAAAGTGAAAAAACGAAAGTTTATTTTATACATGAAATATTGTTATATTTCAGAGACGAACAAAACACATTTGCCACGCGTGTTTACTGATGCGTCAGGAAATACGAGATAGACTGAAACAGATTCAATGTTCAATAAGGAACCTTTGTTGCAAGAGACGTCTATCTGTTGTATGTAAAGCGGGGAGGCTCGCCCTAACAGTAGATTTTGCTTTCAGTGTCACACCAGGTGCATCAGAGGATTGACACGGGAAGGTAACGTCATTACCACTAGGTACATACTCGCGCCTCACAGGATGCCACTGACATTTAGACAAGTGGTCGAACCCAGCTGCGGTTAGGATGTGCACAAATGAGACAACCGGATAAGAAAGAAGTTATATCAGTACCCAACCCGAAAAGGCAAAATAACAGAGTCTCTCTCACATACGTGATTCGAAAATTATTTTAATGAGCATCTGGGGATGTTAGCCAAACGCAAGCTGATGACTAGAAATAATTTTAGTAAACAATAATATGAAGCAAATGCTGCGCAAAAACTGATCTGTTTCTCTGTACTATGACCTTTCAAAACGATAGCGATCACGGCTCTCCACAAGTTCCTGCTTTTATTATTCTATGTAATTCTTTCTAATTTATGATTCCACTTCTTCTTTGTGGGACTTGTTCCTCCGTCCATTTGCTCAAACTTGTCAGGTTATTCACAGCTTTCTTATAATTATCTTGCCTTTCATGTGCCCTGTGAGTATTCAATTCTCCTAGTCTTCTTTCCTCATCACAAAAATTTATTTCTGATTGTTAGCGACAATTTCCTCCTATTGCCTCTTCTCCCTAAAACTTCCTCATTTGTCAAATGTTTTGTCTGTGATATTTTCAACATTTTTCGCTCTAACCACATCTCTAACGTTCAAAGATTTTTTCGCTTATCACGAAATTGTTCAGCATTTATTTCCATAAAGTAAATTCGACATAACAGCCCAACCCTCTTTTCTTTGTTTCCAATAATTTTCGATCCATTTTTCTTAGAAGAATCCTTCGCTATGATTATTTCTTCTAAATTTTAATTTCACACTTTCTGGTGTCTGTTACGATGCCACCTAGTTAGTTAAATTACTACATCTGCTTGATTTCGACATCCCCAATGTTCAACTTAACTTTTTGTTTGTCCATTTTGCTAACCACCAAGCATCTTCTTACCGTTAAAGTTTATTCCTTTCGCTTGCTTCCATCGATTACTTAGTACAATATTGTTTTTAGCAGTTTCTCTTCTGAATCGGTCATCCGCGTAGCGTCTGTTGTTCAATTTCGATGTTTTAATTCTATAAGAAACATCTTGCTGTGAACGATGAATAAATCGTTGTTACAATCCTCGTTCTATGTTGAGTCTGTTTGGAAACTAATACTTCAGAAGCAGCAATAGTCATAAGAAAAGTGAAGTCGTAATGAATACGGCCAAGCGTGACAGTTCAAGGGTCAAGATTAAGCTTCAGGATAGGCTTTAAGGCTATTAAATTAAAACGTTGGTGACATTGTTATTGTGAGATTAATCCCTGAATCGGGTAGGTCAGACTCAGAAACTATGGAAAAAGGACTTACAAGTACTTACTGAGAAGCACTAATATATATTTCTAAACATTGAACAGAAAGACGAAGTCTACCCCCATAGATTGAATAAAGTGTTTAGTTCAAAATTCTGTGCAGGCTAACGGGATCGACAGACCAGAGGACCGGACCAGAGTTGACAACAATCAATAACAATGATGAAGACATCAGTACGGATGTAAATAATGACAATTCCGTATCCCAGAAATTCGGACAGAAAACATGTAAATGTCGAAAAGTATACACTTTAGCCTTATCGGGAGTCTTTTCGTCCGCAATCAGAGACAAGACGATTTTGATTTCTTGACCAATAAAACATAATTTTCATTTCATTTCATCGTGTTTTGATTGTCTCACCAATGCTGCAACTTTACTTTCCAAGCACAAGGGGCTAGTAGTTACCACATTAGAAATGTTGAATTAAGACGAGAAAAGAAGAAATTGTTTTCATCTCTTCCAGGAAGATTTTAAAATAACATACATAGAATCTTTTTTCATCGTAGCCAGATTACGACGAAAGAAATAAATAGAAAGAAAGAGAGTTGTTGTCGATATTAAACAAAGACGTGTTCTGTGGCTTCCTTTCAAAAGGCTTTCTCTCAACTGAAGGAACTTGTCTATATAGATAAGAAATGGCCGAATCATTTTTCTCTTTCCTGTTCTGACCTTCAGATCTCCGAAACCAAAGTCATTAAAAAATGAATAGCAAGGAACCTGGAAATTCCATGGTGGCTCTTTGTACTTGACGAAGAGAATACGAAATATATCAGATATTTTTCCTAATACAAGTTGAAAGAAAAGAAAATATCTAACATTATTTAATCCTTTTCCCCTTAGATTATATGATGAATTTTTGATATGTAATTATTTTGTGGGTTCGGGGAAATTTTCACCTGAAGAAGTTTGGAAACTATGGAGACTGAAACTTTGCAAAGTAAAAAATAAGGCTGCAGCAAAATCTAAGAATAAAAATCTGACGTATAGTCTAATAAAGTTACCATGATTTCCGTGGATGCTAAAGGTTATCTATTCAAAAGCTAGAACTTTAAATGCTGATTTTCGAAGCAGGCATCCAGACACCCCCCCCACTCACTTGGGTGGTTACTACGTTCATTTCTTCATTTATCGGTTTTTAATTTCATACTGAATATTTTAATTGGTATTTACTAAGCTTATATTCTGACTAAAGTCAAGAATGTGGAGCACACCCAGTAAGACTTATTTCCTAAGCTTACATAAAAAATAAATTCTTCCCATAGATGGAAAATTGTTTTCTAAAGTGGAATGTTATTTTTAAGACAAGACAATATGTCCGTTCACAATGCAAAGGCTAATAAAAATTGTTGGAAGAACAAGTCAATGAGGTTCACGTTTTGGTCAGATTCGAAGAATATTTGGTATCGCATTAAACAAAACAAAAATAACCGGGGAACCATTTTTCTATTGCTTATCAATTCTCAAATGAATTTGGAAGAAATGGCTAAGTAGTTTTAAAGATCCGATATCAGGCTCAAAAATATCCGCACAGTAGAATCAATTCTATTTAAAATAATATCATTTAATTTTCTAATATTGAAACATGATTTTCCATCCCGTATAAAAGAATAGAATGTCTAATATCGAAGAAATACTTAGAATCCTTTTAAGAAATATTCAATATCAAATACAATAAAAGGGCCAAAGTAACCGTGAATCAGAAAATAATTTGAATTATAAAATCCATGCTCTTCATATCATGTTATGATAAGGCTATAGCTGTGTGTTGGACATTTTAAAAGAATTTAAGTCAATTGTAATGCGCATATTTAAAATACATTTTTTAAAGTGAAAAATCTTTCTTGAAATTTTTATTTTAGTTTTACTTTCTAATAGATTAGATTTAATATTTACAATAAGCAAAATACTTTGCTGTATTTCAAGCTGAATTTAATTTGATTAAAATGAATTTTTTTTATTATCAGCAAAAACGTTAAAATCGCCCATATTTACAAATTTGTCAACACAGCTTAATTCTCTTTATTTTAAAAATCTTTCAAAAAGATGTACTTTTGTGAAACTTTATTTGAAGAAGTTTAGTGATTTAAAATTTAATTAATCTGATTTGAAACAAAAATTACATTTAAAGTTTAGCAGAAAACCATTTTTCAATACCAACATATGTGTTTTTATGAGGTATTGAAAACTTTCTCGACAGACATGTTTACGAAATTTTTCTAAGGGGGACATAACTGTAATAATTACTTGAATATAATGTGAACGCCTATTTTATATAACTTTTTAACGACGCAGTAATTCATTAAATTTAAGAAAATATTCTAAACAATCTAATATTTTATTGGATTTCAGTTATTTTGGGCTTTATAGTCTTACTTACGACGACGCTTATTAAGGAAATGCTAGAAAATTACCAATAAATTTTAAGTTTCATATAGTTGCCACTTTTATTTTCTGATAATGTTGCATTTAGTCATCCGTATTTACGAAATTCGACACGTTTATCTCTATCTATAAAAGGCAGGTGTGTGTGTGTGTGTGTGTGTGTGTGTGTGTGTGTGTGTGTGTGTGTGTGTAACGAATGCACGGTCGCAATTTTCGACGGATTTGCACCAAAATTTACATGCACATGGTCAGAAGTTCGCGGAAGGCCAAGACCGACTTTGCATTTCCCAACTCCCCATCGATAGTGGAAATAATCGATTTTTCATGCTTCTGGCAGTTTTCATGTAGTTTACGGCCATTTCATACTGGGCAGAGTGAGAGCCAATAGCTGGCTGCCACGAATAGGCTGGGGGAAGATTCTATTGGCCAGCGTGAGAGCCAACAGTTGACTGATACGAATGTTAACTAGCATGCTAGCATGCAAAAAAAAATCGATAGCTGCATTCGTCACAAGTGGGAAAAATTTAAATCTGCATGGCACTTTAATCCAATTGGCTCATTCGCTTGCTTAAACTCAACGTTGATTCTGATTCCGCAGAACTGGGTTGGGTGTGAAAATGTATTTGTTGTTAACATTCTTTGTTTCATTCGGTTTTTCCAGTTACGAGTCCTTTTTTAAAGCTGATCGTTTTGTGTTCATTTTGTTTAGTTCTTTTCTCGCAACAGATTTAATGTTTAGTATAGAGCTTAGAAAAAATTCGCAGTATGAGATAGGCAAAAAAAAGTAAGACATATGTGACGGTTACACACCTGGCCCAGGGTCGAATCCCATGGTTATTGGGCGCCAACTGTGACGTCGCTCCTCCTGGTCGCTCCTCCTGGTTCCAAGCGTGCCGCTCCAACCCCTTGGTTGGATGATCACCAACCTCGCCTTTCCCAACTCGCTTCAATACCTGGTTACTGAAGCAACTGTACTGATCTCGGTCTGTCTACCCACGCTGTGTTTAGATCTTAGACAGACAGGACCAGCAGGGATTGGGGCCGATACAAGTTGAGTCCGACAGGGGTGGCAAAACACAAGTAAAAGAAAAAAAAACTCACGAGACAAAAATTACTGATAAAAAAAGGGTGACAACCTTTTATATCTAATGTCCGTTACATAAAGAAAATTGTTCTTATTTCCCGACCCGCTTTGTGGACTATGGCAACAAGCCTCTATCCTACAACTTAAAGATTTCGAGTTGTCTACTCTTCAGAATTATGTATGTCGGAGTGTGGTCTAGTTCGACACTGGGGCTAATTTCTATCGATCATTCGCAGTTGATTCTTCTCTTCGACTTGAGTTGTATTTCTTCTTCTTCGTCGACTAAGAGGAACTTCTCTTGTCTTCGACTTGGCTGCAACTTCTCTTGTCTTCGACTTGGCTGCAACTTCTCTTGTCTTCGACTTGGCTGCAACTTCTCTGCGGCTCTCGAGTAATCTTCTTCTTCGTCTGCTTAGGCTGGAAGTTCTCTTGTCTTCGACTTGGGTGCAACTTCTCTGCGGCTTTCGGGTAATCTTCTTCGTCTGCTTGGGCTGGAAGTTCTCTTGTCTTCGACTTGGGCTGGAAGGATTTCTTGTCTGAGATTTTTTTGCCCGCAAGGGGCAGTGAATCGGGATGATGCCCGCGTTCAGGCTCTATCCCCTGCCCGCGGTCCAGCTGCAACTCTCAACTCCAACTGATTTCTGTCGACTGGGGTCCTGCTTTTATTGACGCCGCAACAAACCGGGGTGGGTCTGTCGGCGTCAGGGGTTTCTCTCAATAATTCCAATAGCTGCCTTATTTCTGTCTTCTCATTATCGCTATTGTTTTCACCCCTACTTCCTCACAGTGCCCTTGGTGTGGAGGCGCACACCCATCTTTCCCGGTCCCTCGTATGTCAGGTGACCGCTCTCGACCAATGATTCCTGATCGAGCACTTCTTTCTCTTCTTTTCCGCATGCCACGTGACCGTTTCCGACCAACTGTTATTGATCGAGCATCCTTTCTCCTCTTTTCGGGCGTGGTTACATCGTTCTTGTTTTAAAAAAAAACAAAATCAATTTGCCCTTTTGCACGTACGAAAAATTGACAATCTTGGCTTTTTTCTCACCTGGGCTCTGTCAAACAGCTGCCGCTAATTAGATGTGACTTCAGGGAAGAATATTGGCGCTATCTGTGAACTGAGGACAATCGTTTTTTCACCTCTTGTTTTTTGTCAGACCCGACAGTCAGAAAATCTTAATTATCTACATTGAAAATGTCCCCACTTTGTTATCATGGGTTTCCAATTCTTAATAGGTCAGAATCTGTATATAGTCCCACCGGTCCTCCCCTCAACCCAAAAGACACTTTTTTCTCCGATTAAAAAAAATTTCGTTTCTATTGTTCTAAAAAGAATTTCCCTTTCTCCAATTTGACAATGGTCTTTCCACGCAAAAGTAGGCTAGGTGCTTTGACCGATTTTTTCTTATCAATTGCCAAAACACTGTCTTCAAGCCTGGTTTTTCTCCCTCTTAATGATTTTCATTTCAAATAACAATTTCTATTGTCCTTTAAAATTCGGCCACACGCAGGCCAAAGATATCTTTCTGACACTTATCTTCGCTTATGACTGGGTCATGCATCATCCAACTCTTTCTTTCTTTTTTTTTTTCTTCCTCTTTCTTTCTTTTTTTCTTTTAGGATCGTCTAAGTACAATCTTAGTGAATTATTTTCAACTCAATTATTTTCCGTTAAAAAAATCAACAACCTGTTTAGTAAACCAGTAAAAAAATTAAATCATATTTCTATGAATATTTCTAATAATGCAAGGTACCACACATGTAGTAACATTAGCATGGCAAAGGGCACTCCTTTAAAGGCAAGGAAGAGCAAAAATATTTTAAGTCAAGTGATAGCGATTGCTGTATGAGTCGTACGATTTTTGAATCAAGCACGGGCAACGCCGGGTCATGCTGCTAGTAGATACATAAAATAAATTCATTTTTTTTTAATATTGAAAGTCATTGAATTGCAGTGAGCTTTTCCATTTATGATTAATAAATGCAGTCTTAATTTAATAACAATGTAACTTGACCGCTACAAATTAATACAGAATTTTGAATGATAATAAATATCTTAGTTCGATTGTATTTTTTATTTTAAGATTCATAGCAGATTTTTGTAAGTGGGAGTTCTTTTTAACCAAAAACATTCGATAATTTAAATTCTCTTGAGATGTCCTTTTAAGTAATAAAATAAATATTAAGCACTAGAAAGTAGAATTTTCCAAAATTTCATAAAATTAAATAAAGTGGTGGTGGGGGGGGGGTAAAAAGGATAAAAAAAAGTATTTTTGAAAAGATTTTCTAAAAAATAAACAATTCAAAAATAATTTCATTCATTTGGGAATAATTTCTGAAAGTTTCATTAAAATCCGACACTGATTTTTGGAAGAATTTCCAAATCAGTCCCCGTATTGCACGGCAAAAAGACGCTCAAATGTAACAATTTATAGTCACCCGCTGATTCAAAAAAAATTTTTTAGATATCCAAGATTTCGAAGGTTCTAAAAAGGATAGAAATAATTAATTTATTAATCAAAAAATCCTTTGCTTTTTCCCCTTAATAATAACAAAAATTTTGACGATGAAACTAGACATTTTTTCTTCATATCTCTTAATTTTCCAGCAAATCTTTAAAAGGTACCTATAATATATATATATATATATATATATATATATATATATATATATATATATATATATAATTATTTATTTAAAATTATAACATAAATATGTTATAAAATCACTACAAAAATAGCCATTTTGTTTCAACACCTCTGGCGTCTTATCAAGTGATGATGTTGAATGTAGATTGTAGAATAAAGAGTTTTAAAAGGTTCAAATTAATTAACCCCCCCCCTATCGCAAGGGGAAACGCTGTCACATGAGCTGAAATGACCAATCAAAATACTCCTATACAAGAATTCAAAAAACTTGACAACAGACATCTTCAGGTATAGAATAGATGTTGTTCTTGTTTTTTCTCTTAGTAATAAGAGGACAATATTATTGAACAATATAGTTCATGCCACTTTGACAGAAAATTTACCAGTAAAAAATTCGTTCATCACCATAGTTGTACATAGAACACAACTTTACAAAAATTCAAATTAAACTTAGCGTTGCTACTGCGCGCTCCAAAAACAATAACTCATTTTCAATAGCATTTTTCGGATACAACAATACATATATTTTCGTTGTCCTCTTATTACTAAAGAGAAAAAAAAGAACAACATCTATTCTATACCTGAAGATGTCTGTAGGAACAGACGAAAGCTTGTAGTAAAAATAAGAACTAATACGGCAGAAATTTATGGAAACAAGGATCTTTACATTCATAACGGATTCGGAGGTTTTGTATATTATTTGAATTGTTTGCGATGATGGATTTCTCGCCAATTAAATCATTAACCTTTGCATTTGTTTTGTGTGAATAATTCATGAATTTATAAATTGATTGCACGTTTATCTCTAATATATATATATGTATGTATATATATATATATATATATATATATATATATATATATATATATATATATATATATATATGTTCGTAAATAAGAACGAATACAATACAATTCCAACGTTCGTAGCATTTAATTTAAAGAGGTCTCAATACAAAAGAAAATATTCTTTATTTTAGGATATTACATCGAAAAACATGGCAAAATCGTTACACAATTGCAGTCATGTATCAATTGCATCTCATCAGATGATTATAAATTTATATATATATATATATATATATATATATATATATATATATATATATATATATATATACACTACATTTGTTTGAGTTGGTCTGATGCCAGCGTGAATATATACTTTGAAACTAGCGATCAACGATTACAAGTGTTAAATCTATATCCAGATATAATTATGACACTGGGTGTTTTTTAATAAACCGAGATGAGCCGACATTTAAAAAAAGATGAAATATCTGAGATCAATATGGAGAGATGAAATAAAATGTTTCATGTGAATGAACAACAATGTGTTTAACAATAACAATAAAAGAAAGCATTTAAAACGATGCGTTCATATGAGTTTCATTCAAAGTGATTGATTGAAAAGTCTGATTCGCATTTAGTTTTTGTCGGAAGTCCTTTTTTTTTTACTTCACTGCCGATATGAAAAGTAACAATAATAAAATGTAGAAAACTAGTAATGAAAATTATAATGAAGAATAAACTGAATCCGTTGAACACACGCTTCACTCGACCTATTCAGTGGAAGGGAATTAAATTAATCTCTATAAATTACCTATAAATTAGTCCCTATAAAGGAAGAGGATATTAAAGTGATCCCAGGAAACATTCAAAACAAAACCGTTAACTGTTCACTAAATTGTGTGAACAAAAGATGGTTAGAAAAAGAAACGATCAAAAATCACATTGGAACAAATAAAAGTCCCGAATAAAAACAGGTGCATGTCTTGAGGTTTAAAGAAAAACCGGCAATCCTTTATATTGCTTAACAAATTTGGTGATAGTGAATTTTAAAAGCGTTCGTATGAGTGTTTTTATTATTAAGGTTGTCAGAAAAATAGACAATTGAAATTTTCCTTCCAAAAGCTAAGCAAAGTATTAAGAAACGGGAAAATTTAGTTAGAGACAAAAAAAAAAAAAAAAGAGTACGGAACTGCTATGTCATAGAAATCCTCTTAGATGACAGTGAATTCTGGACAATTCTGAAGAGGGAATTTGATACAACAAAGATTGTGTTCAACAGAAGGATGCTGAGGATGGGACCCGTGAGCAACATTTTAAGGAAAATGAAAAAGAAAAGGACATTTATATTTAGAATCAAATAGACACGGTAGACATTTTGGGAACATTTGACACTCACAGGATAGGTTGAAGGCAAGAGGAATAGACGGAATCAGGGAATAAGAAGAACAGTAAAAAAAAAAAAGCCATCATTGGTAACAGATACAAAAAACAGGAAGTCGTGGAAAACCATGATCGCCCACGTGCTGAAAGGAAATAGGATGTTAAGGAAAGAAGATTCGTAAAGTAAAGAATATCTGTAATTTTAACAAAAAAATAAAACAATTCCTATGTCTTTTCCCTTTCTCCTTAACTTTGTCTAAATTACAAAAAATAGTTTTAAACTAAGCGCCCTCTTTAAACTTCTCTCGGATGAAGAATGTTTAAAAGGAAAAAAACTTTGATATGGCGGATGTTGAAAATAGACATTTTAAAGATGGGGGGGGGATGTTAAAGTGAGGCAATAACATTTTTCCTTCCAATGAAATAAAGTATGAAGTAAATGAGTGGCTTTGAGAAGACACCCCCGCAATCAGCCAACTTCACACTTCCTCCCCCGCCAAAAAGAAAGAGTCGAATTCTATAGAAAAAATAGGAAGAAAAGTTATGGGCAGATAAAAACTGTTTTTAAACTAAATCCATAATAGAATTCTTTTTCCTTTTTTTTTTTTTTTTTTTTTGACTAATTTCCACTCAATACAAGGCACAAGAGGCCCTCCATGTGAACTGATAATGAATTAAATATAAAATAAAAATGTACGAAGAGAAAGTAGAAAGTAAATAGAGAGAATGAAGATTTACACTTAACTTGAAATATTGTAGTGTTCGAGGAAGCATCCACAAAGCACCCTTTCTTAGAAAAATTCTGAGTGGAACTTCTTCCTTACAAATGGAATAGGAAGGGAATGAGGTTTGTTCGACTTTGTGGATATTGCATGAAGAGAGCTGAACTACTAAATCTAAAGAATAGATCTTATCTGAACATTTAACTTGGAAATAGTAACAAAATAGTGACAGTTTTGCCAAATTGCATCTGTGAGGGAAATGAGAGTAGAAAATAAGTCATTGTGAAGACATAATGGCGGAACAGTAAGACTGAAGATTTCAGACTTTGGCTGGTAAGACGAGAATGACTGCCTTCCTGCAGTTGTTGACGTGGCGGTTGTGGGTGTCTAAACAAAAATTGATGCTGTTAGCGTGTTATCAGAGATAAGAAGGTTATTTGAGTCACACTGAAAAGGAGATGAATGCCTGTAACATCGCTGAGGTTTCTTTGAAGAGCTTTACACCAAACGGATTTACCTTGTCAAAAGAAAATATCGCTCGCAGTTTCATTTCCAAGAAATTCGTGAATCAGCATATGTGGCAACATGAAATCATAATAAGCAGATAAATGCAAGATTATCTCCACCCGGGGTGTAGTTAATTAAAGAAAAGAAAAAGAAATGGTTTTAACAGTGATACGCAAAAGTCTACATCTTCCGTTTGAGAAACACACCTACGAAATAAAATTGCTCACACATTTTATCGAAATGGAAAAGTTTTAATTTCAGTTCATTTTTTCTTCGTCATCATCAAATGTTCATAGCCATTATTTTTTTTAGTTGTTATTGTCGGCACCGTTCGCATATGATCAATCGGGATCGTCGTCATCTCTGTTTCCGGTCTCTCCCTATTCCCTTCCCCCCTGTCCCCCCTGTCCCCCTCCCCCGTCCCCTTTCTCTCTTCGTTCCCTTTCTTTCCCTATTTCCTTTCTCTCCGTTCCCGTTATATATATATATATAAATTGCCAAGAGAAGAGAATCCAGGTAGAACTCAATGTCCAGGACAGAACAAGAATATAATATAAAAGGCCCAAACACTAATATTCCATGGTTATAATTTATTACATTGGAATCGTAATCACGATCCAATTCATCAGACCTACAAATTCAAAAAGAAATCTGAAAATATAACTCCGGGTATAAAAAACAAAATTTTAGTGAGAGTGTATGTGTGGGAGTGGAAAACAAGTGTGAGAGAGAAATGTAATGTTAATTTTTTAATATTTTAATTTTAATTTTTTAATTATTTAATATTTTTTTATTGATCAAAACATATATATATACATATATATATATATATGTGTGTGTGTTTTGAACAATAAAATTATTAAAAAATTAAAATCGTCAGACAGACTGGGTTGTATATTAATTTTCTTTTTTATTATTTCAGTTAGATTCCTCGACTAGTTTCGGCCAACATGGCCATCATCAGGAGAGAAAAAATTCTGCTAGCTGGTAGCAGTGAACTACGGAAATGAATGTCTTGATGGAGAAAATTAACTTTTGTCTGTAGTCTTCATTTATTTTTTGTAATTTTTTAACGTGAATTTTTGCCAGTGCTTGTGTTGGTCAAACAGTCTCTTTTAAGTTGTTATTTAAGATAAGAGCTGGATGGATTCATGCTGCTCTGAATTAGTCAGTTTGACAGTTTTGGATTCTGGAAAGGGTTTTTTGTTAACGTGTGTTATTTGTTCTTTTTTGAATTGATTCCTGGAATGTGTGGAGTTTTGTCCCTGTTATGTCTGTCTTGTGTTATTTGGTCCTGATTTGTGGGGTTATACATTAATTCTATCTATGTTGTTAAATTTGTGAATATATAAAGACATGTTTAACGTTCTTTTATAGATAGTTTGTATTTATAAATGCTCTATTTTAATTATAACATTGTGAATGAGAAATTTTATAGAAAATAGTTCTTTGATTGAGGTCTCGGAACCGTCACCTCCGATCGGCCATACTTGTATCTATAAAAGAACGTTAAACATAAAAATGTCTTTAATAAATAAATTGTGACTTTGTCCATTTCCTTTTTATATATATATATATATATATAAAACTTCCAAACTAAAATGGATAAATTTACACTGGGAAATTCCTCACCTGGGTCTTTAGGTCGTCTGAAAATTCACTTCCATTCTGGGGTTAAACCCACTAAACTAGATGAAGCCTTTTACTTTAAATCTCAAAACACTCCACCAAACAATAAAATTAGAACCTTTTGAACAAGATTTAATTGAGTTAATTAAGAAAATATTCCAGAAAAAATACAACCGATTAAGCCAAAAAGACATCACAAATATAAGAAATTATATATATATAAAAAATATATATATATTATATATAAGAAGGACAACAATATAGACTCCATAAACTGCGAAATTAGCATTTAAATATAAAATTTGATAGAATGTTTAACGCCTACCTCTTTTTATAGACCATAAAGTAATTTCAAAAAATAATTTCCAGACTAATAATCCCCTCCAAATCAGAGTTTATAAAAAATAAAACGGTAAACACATCTAAATTAAAATACCGTTAAACCTTTGGAAAGATTCATCGGACACCATTAACTGGTTCCAAAAATAAAGAATAAAAAAACTACTTTTTTACAACTTGATAAAATATTCGTTCTTTGATCCAGGATTGACGAAGAAATAAAAACCTTTAGACATCCATACGGAACAATTTTGATGTCATCTTTTACGCTCAAATGACTAATAGGTATATACATTTTAATATCTTAGATTCCGATCGGATTATACATACGGGTTAGTTTGTACATAATCTAATAAAAAAAGAAAATTAGGGCCTTCAAATTTCTAGGATTTAGAATCGAGATTTCTTCCAACTTAAAATAGTAAACTTCCTAGACGTTACATTTAATCTGAACAATAATACTTATAAACCCTTCCAAAAGGAAAACCAATCACCCATATATATAAATATCCACTCCAATCACCCGAAATCAATAATTAAACAAATCCCAAATACAGTAAATGCTAGAATAAATAAACTTTCCTCCAGTAAAACCATTTTTTAACCAGAATAAATCGGAATACAATAAAGCCCTGTTAAAAAAGTAATTTTAAGCAAACACTAAATTACATAGATAAGTCAGTAAGTAAAAAAAATCCACTAAACCCAAAAAATAGAAAAGGAAAATTATATGGTTCAACCCACCTTTTTTGTAACCTCTCCAATATTAATATAGGTAAATACTTCATAAAACTGAGAAAAAACACTTTAGCAAAATGCATCTCTGAAAAAAATATTCAACAAGATGAATCTAAAGATCAGCTATTCTTGCATGAACAATATGGAAAGAATTATTAGCTCACACAACAGTAAAATTTTAAAAGACCTTCAGGATAATCTAAGACAAAAATCAGGATACAACACGAATGGAAAAATCAACATGCAACTGCAGGACAGGATCAGAGTGCCCAGTTGAAGGAATATGCATGGCAGAGAACACAATATATGAAGCAACAATTTTCCCCAAAGAAAAGCTTGAAGAGAAAAAGATATACATTGGAATATCAGCGGGAGATTGGAAACACCGACTATAAAACCATCGCCAATCCTTCAAAAATAAATGTAAAAAAAACAAACAGCACTATCAAATCATTATTGATTTTTGTTGGAGAGTGGCCTAACACCACAAATAAAGTGGAGAATAAGATCAAGAGCCAGAACTCCCAAAAACTTCAGAGACAGATGCAACTTATGTTTGAAGGAGAAAATCTTCATAATCAAACATAAAGATCCAGACATACTACTAAATAGACACAATGAACTAGTTTTTTTAAATGCCGGCACAAAAACAACCTAAACCTAAGCAAGTACACTAAGAAATAATTCATATAGGAACAGCAATTTTGAATGTTTTATATTCCCTTTGTTTTAGAAATATTACTATGCACACAGGAACGCTAACACATGACTGTATGTATACAACTATGATAATGTATTTGCACACTGAGACGCCTGTTGATATGTACATGTATATGTTTTTATACGGAAAAGAAGCATACCAGTTTTTTTTGTTTTTGTTTTGTTTTTTTTTTTGTGAGTGTGGAGATGTACAATTAGTTAGGTACTTATATGTTTTGCCATAAATATGAAAGATCGGGTAATATTATATGTGTAAAGACATAGATAATGTAATTAAATACTGAGATAGTCTTCGAACGCAGGCATAAGTGGATACACGGGTGGGCATGAGAATAGGGACAAATAAGTGGGTAGATATATGTAAGTGCAAATTAACGCATATGTGGGTATGTAGATATTCTGCAGGTTGCGTATGCATATGTGTGTGTATATATATATATGTATGTACGTATGCATATATGGGTGTGTGTGTATGTATGTGTATATGTGTATACGTATGGATGTGTAGATATATATATGTGCGTATGAGTATATATGGATATTCAGATGTCCTTGTGTGTATATGTATATATGTAAGTATAAGTATACATGGAGATAGGTATGGAGACATGGATGTGCGTTTTTCTGCAGGTGTATATGTGTAAAGATGGAAATATACATATATCGTTTCGTGTGAATGTGTGTGTGTAGGTGTATATAGGAACTCATAGGCATATAAGACGATATAGGTATGTGGTTACAAATAGGGTTTAAGACATGTGTAGATAAGAAAATGTAAAAGAAGGGCCTAATTTTCTGCTAGTGACATCTCTTCCAAATTTCTCCTCTAATATTCTCCAATTGGAAGTGAATTTTAAATAGCACGAAGGGAAAGTTTTACATTAGTATTTTAATTGAGATTGAAAGATACTACCCCAATGTGGAAAATAAAATTATTTAAATGGGAATAACTGTTGATAATTGGATACATAAAAACAACCACGAGTTTACTCAATGAACAAAAATCAAAAACAATCACGAGTTTACTTAATGAACAAAAATCAAACGAATAAATGTCAACCTAACAAGCTATAAGATAAAAGTTTTAGTGGAAAAAGTACTAAATATAAATTGGATTACTCTTTCAATGGTCTGTCTATGGATTTTTCCAATCGACTGCTTCATAGAAAATACCCAAAACTCCAACGAATTTCAGATTAATTTCTTCGTAGATTGTTTTAAAATTTAGATATTTATCAAACCTTAACCTCCCCAATATGCACGTTAAAGTAACGCGAACTGACAGCGTCTAAGAATTTGAATGAAACCTGTCGTGTAATTTATTGGGGTTGTTGTAACGTCTTCCTTAATGTAGTCCTTATCGCTCACACCTTAACCACCTTTATCTAGAGACGAGACGCGTTAGATTTGAGCAACATCCAGCCGACACACTGGGGTTAAAATAGGAAACTAAAATGATACATATGAAACACTCAAATCCTCTCCCACCTCACTTCCTCACTTCGTTAACTTTGCGTATACTTGATGAGGTCCGTAGAAAACGTGTGAATTTCTTTTCATTTTCATTTCAGCTTTTTGGAAGTAAAGTCTGATGATCAGAACCCTGTTAATGGGGTTATGGTGAAATAACTTATTACATGAAATCTTAACGTGGTCTGTCTTTTATTCAAATATATATATATATATATATATATATATATATATATATATATATATATATATATATATATATATATACCCTCTTCTGGCAAAAGCTGAAAACTGGTGTATCAGCATTTTACTGACAATACTTATTGGGGTAAGTAATGTAAACATAGTCATTTAGAGAATGTATCTAGAAAAGCTACCTTTGATGTAAGCATGGTAAGTTGATGGGTCGGTACAGTTAATTAGAGAAATGTGAAAACTATGTTCAGTCTAAGGTCAGCTGCTACTACTGTGAATGATGGTTACGGTTAAAGAGTCCGATGCTCTCATTACAGCTGATAAAAGAATCAAAACTCAGTCGGGGTTAGAGATATTCGATAAATCCATTATAATTATTCCAGACCTGCTAGAGGATGTACCCCTGCTAATATGAAGACTCGTGTGGTTCATGCATGATGGATCCCCAGCATATTTTAGTCCCATTGTTCGCGATGCACTGGGTGACATCTTCCATGAAAGATGGATTGGTAGGGGAGGATTGGTTCCAAGGCCAGCAGGTTCCCCGACCTCAATCCTTTCGATTTTTATCTGTGGGGTCACATAAAACAATTGGTTTATGCCGCTGACATAGATAATGCAGAGATGCTTCATCAACGTGTCATAAGGGCATGCGAAACCATTCTATACCGTGTGGGAGTATTTGAAAGGGTTCGCTAGTCAATGATCTGACGACTCCATGTGTGGGTAGAAACAAGCGGGAGACATTTTGAATATATGTTATGAGTTAAGATACAGTCATGCGAACGTATGTTTATATGAATATTTATCATTGTGTGAGGAACCCGCTCCAAAATTTGTAAAAGTTATTTTGATAATCCTACCTGTATACAGGACGCGAGGCGTAAATTGTCGCCATTTTATATTTTTAATTTCGCGCATGAGCATTGTTTGTTGTTTTGCCTATTTTTATCTGATTCTACTAACGATTCATGGCGTCAGTCTACATGTATTTGGTTGAGTCCAATGGAACAATTGAAAGACTTTTCATGTTTTTTTCTTCATTCAGTGTTAATATCATTTTTTCTGCTTTTGTAACACACACACAAAGAGCATATAAAAATCGGATCAACATTATTTATTTTTAAACAAATCACTCCAAGCAAGGCAATAAAGTCACTAAGACGCAAGAGACAACTGAGAATGAAATAGAAGGAAAAAACTTTAAAAGAAATCGGGAGCTCAATGTAACAAGACATAAACTTCTGTTCAATCAGCGCGAACCCTAACCGCACACTTTTATTATTAATTTGTAAATTGTACTGGAAAATGATTTATCCGACGAGCTTGAATCTTTTAACTGCATTGCCCCACCAAAAGACTCACTAAGATGTGCCATTTTTTACCCCCCCCCCACTGAATCAGGTTGTGACACAAGGTCGGTTTTTAGCGTGGGGACCCGAGTGTCTTCACTCGGTCAGCTGGTCTTAGCTTGTCATAGCTTGTCCAAGCTGGTCAGAGCTATTCTAAGCTAGTCATAGCTGGTCTTAGCTAGTCCAAGCCGGTTCAAGCTAGTCATAGCTGTGATACTACCAGCGCAGGGATGGATCCCTGTGACGGGTAAGTATCTGAATGTGTATAGCCCTCGAGAGAGTAGTTTAAACTTCCTGTAGCGTTGTAGTTAAATGGCGAATCGAACAGTTGAACCGTACGTATGGCTTTGGACCATTTAAGCAACAGAAAATTATTTTTCATTTTCGGATCCGACAGAAATAGAATAATCTAAGGCGACATTGGCCATTTCATAGGCGTCATTAGGATTCCTTCGGCTTCAAAAGAATGAAACAATTGTTATTGTATCGGAAACCCACGTGGTATACCAAAAGTCACGAATAAATACACTCCATTTAGAAACATTAAGATGTAATGGGTTTATGGATTTATTATTGAATTTTATATGGTTTAGTTATAAAATAAGTTTTATTTAACAACAGTGCACAAGCACTTAAAAAACAGATTCAATGACAGAAAATAGCAAAGTATCGCGGCAACAGGACAGCATATACATACATACATACATACATATATATATATATATATATATATATATATATATATATATATATATATATATAAATTTAATAATAAAATTGTAATCCGTGTGGAATTTCCGATAGAATATAGATACAAAAGAAAGTTCTATGTCAGAGACAGAGCAAAATTATTATTAATTAATGAATATCAGTGTTTTATATTCATTAATAAATAATATATATATATATATATATATATTATTATATAATATATATATATATATATATATATATATATATATATATATATATATATATATATATATATATATTAATAAATAATATATATATATATATATATATATATATAAATCTAAAGTATTAAACAGGAGAGAGAAAGATCACGTATATATGATATATATATATATATATATATATATATATATATATATATATATATATATATATATATATATATATATATATATATTCTTGTTTAATATAAACTGTCTAAATACGATTTATTTTTAATCTTGTTATATATCTTATTTGCAAGCATATTTTGGTATTTTTTTAGTGGGGATAATTTTTAATATGATTAATAATTAAAAAATTGTTTTATAAAACTCCTTTTTTCGGCTTTCTTTTAATTTCACTTCATTTTTCTTATAACCCCAATTTGGGGTCTTAAGGTTAATATCTGGGTTGAATTTGTAGGACTTCTTTCCTTTTAAGGCAGATAACTTCCACCCTCCCCCTTACCACTACTCGAACAGTCTGTCCTGCCGAGACTTTGATATGGGTTGGTTTTGTATCAATTTTTCAACTGCTGTCTTTGTTAAATATTAAATTTTAAATCTCTAGTTCCGACACTGAATACAGTCCATCCGTCTGGATTGAATAAGTCTGACATATTCGGCGTCAGTTGAAAGAGACTATCCCTATGAGGTAATTTGGGATTTCTCTTCTGTGTAATTTATATGCTCTGTTATAATAAATATTTTGAACTCTTCTTGTAGATCAATTTTAATATTTTAAATTATTAGGACCCACTTGGATTATAGACCAACGTATTTTTTACCTATACTCTCGATAAAATAATTTAATCGGTCGAGCACTGGGGGGGGTAAACATTTACTATTACTGCTGATAATACAAGACTCTTCAATCTGATTGAGTCCTCCGTCTGACTGGTGTGTTTATGAAAAATAAATATTCGCCAAAATTCGCCTTTCTCGATTTTCCTAGGGGTTAGAACTTCCAACTGATACCAAAATAATTCGGGTTTCGGTATTGAGCACTCTTTTTAAGAATAGATCAGATGTCTAACCATATACCAATGAGCTGTGATATATATATGTATGTGGATATATATATATATATACTTTTATAAAAAAATTATTCCAAACCTCCTAACGTTTCTAAAAAAATCACTACAAAAAGAGCCACTATTTTTGTATCATTTTTATCTATCTATGGCCGAACAAAATTACGGAACCATTATGAACATTTGTTAATTTCTGGATAGGCGACAGCTTCGATAATAATTGGAAATAAAAAAATTAAACAAACAGACCTTGTCTGTAGGTTTCAACTATATTTTAAGAATGTTTTTAATTGTTTGGTTCATTGAATACTATTTTTCCGTATATACCAATTCAGTTTCAAATTCATTTATTATATATATCAATATATACTTTTTTTTATTTATATATATATATTTATATATATATATATATTTATATATATATATATATTATTTATGCAATAGACGGTAGTAAAAAAAATCAAAAGCAGTTTTATAAAAAGAATGCTAGGTTGAAGCGAATAACGACTTTTTTCTGTAATATTACTTTGATAATATTAAAATTTCTGATAATAAAACAAATGGCCGAACAAAATACTCGACACGGAACCATGTATGAACATTTGTTAATTTCTATATAGCATTGCTTCGATAATAATTGGAAATGAAAAAAATTAAACAAACAGACCTATTTCTAGTAGGCCTTAATATTTTTTCAATAAAAAAATGTTTACATATAATGTGTGATATAGAGAAAGTTTTGTTTTAATGGTGTTTTTGCAAAGGTCATGTTGCATATATAAAAAAAAATACTATTTACTTCAGAAATAGAATTATTAAGTAAAGGATTTTTTCAGTTTCAAGTTAAAATTAAATTTATTCGGTCTTAACCAATTTTTTCAAACATACTTTTTTTTTCCCTTTCACTAACTAATTGTTTTCATTTTGTCAAGGGATACTTCTCAAACTGATTCCTTTAGTAAAATTTTTTTTGCCATTCGACTGGTCGTTAATAGTTTTATTAATTTATGCAATCACCACGGTTCTAAAAATAAATAAAAACAGTTTAGTATCGAAAAATGCAACCAAGCGTTCAGTATGTCGACACTAACGACTTTCATCCGGTAATCATGGAAGGTCTTACTTTCTTGTGAAGACATTGGTTGAAAAATTTGGATCGGTCATTTGATCACACAAACAAACCCAAAGACCTAGCAAAACACCCAATTTAGAAGAGGACACTTATAAACCTAGGTGTAAATGACAGTGAAGGAACACACACACACACACACACACACACACACAACACACACAGAACATAACCTTATATATATCCAATATATTTATATATGAATATATAAATACATTTGTTCTAAAACAAATAACTATATACATCAAAAGGCTGAATAAATCAACTGGAAAGGTGGAAAGGTCTTAAATTGTGTAGACAACAAATTATTTTACTAAACATGGAAACAACAAATGACTGGATGATTTAGTTAGAAAAATATTCAATAAAAAGATTGCAGTAAATACAAACAACATTTACATTTAGTAGATTCTGTAGTAAATCAAAACAAAGAAGAACCAACTATTGCAGCAACAGAATAGTAGAAACCAAAGTGAAAGGTGTTTTTTTCTCGTTGGCAAGACAAACCTCTAAATATCCAGAAGGTCCCAATGTTAAACTTGAGCATATGGATAAAAAAATGAAACTGAATCTTTTTTCTTGCAGAAATAAGTCTTTTCACTAGAATTTGAAAATAAAACACCAAAATCCAAAAGGGTTCTGTGACAAATACCAAGAAACAATAGACCATCTAATCTCAGGATGTTTATACTATATTAAATGAAATAAAAATAAGAGTAATACTTACACTGGACAATAAAATTTTTTGGAAAATGTAATAAAACACTAATGAACATGGCCAGCGCCGGTTACAAAATAGAAGATGTCACCATTCTTGGGATTATACCATCCCACAGACAGACTGAAGCAAATTGGAAAAGATTGTCAAAAACCAGAAAGAAAAATTTGACTAATTATGGTTTGTCCAGCGGATTTCCTGGAATTTGTTCAAATACAAAGACCTGGAAATTGAAATAGAAAAAAGAAATTGAAAAAAATTGTTAATAGGTGATTTGGAATTATAAACATGGAACAAAACAACACATTGAAAGAAGAAACCCTTTAGAGATTAATTTTTTTTTTTTTTTTGTCAGTGGAGAACTTTGTCGGCAGGACGCTAGCAACTTCATCGGAGATAAAAAAAAAAAAACTAAATTAACATGAAATGTGGGACCCCACGAAAGAAAGGTCTAAACGCCAGAAATCCATAAAAAAAAAAAAAAAAAATAAAATAATAATAATAATAATAATATGATGTCCGATTGGTTAGAAAGTTCGCATTCTGACCATCTGACCCGGGTTCGAATCTCACCATGGTCGGACTGTAAAATGCCTGAAGACCATACCAAGCCTTGTGAGTGAAATTGGGTAGACGGAACCATTGATAGCTGTGCTAGCACGAAGTCACAAGTCATCGTGGTCGAGGGCTTGAGCGTGCTGGACTTGTTCAAATTGTTGATCACTCTAAATAACACGCTCTCTCCCTGAAACTGTAACTAAGGTCTGCACAGCATAATTGCAGTATAACCACAGGTGGGCTCTGGGGCTGTTGAATAAACACAAATGTGCCTGAGCAAGCGTCTGCAATAGGGATTGGCTAACCTCTCTAGTAGACGGGTATCCTCGAATACGAGTGGCCAGCTATACATATTAAATAAACTTACCAACTGAGTGATTTATTGACACCAAAAAGAATTCTATAAAGAAAACGTAAACAAAAGCTAATATAATATACAATTTTTCGCTGAATTTCTTCTGGAAAATTTCGTAAACTGAAATGACGAAAAGCAAAAAAGGTAATTGCCTATAATTTATATGTGTGAAAAGTTTGAGAGTTCCCAGACCTTACTTAATATTTTCATTCCAATTGACAGAGCTGCCGTTATTACATAAAAAAAAAAGTAATTTTTGGAATAATACAGAAAAGCTTACTTTATATTTTTCGGGTATTCTGAGTGGCTACTGCATGATAAAAAAAATATGCTTGAGTCTAAGCGGTCAAGCCAACTCTCGCTCTTCACGTTGGACATTGTAGACAGCAAAATTCGTCATCAAATTAAAAATGTCAGATCAGATCAAAAATATCTAGGATGGAGCTACCCTGACGGAGATTCAAAAAGTTCAATCGGCCTTGTGGGTGATGAATTATTTTCCACCATACAATGTCTTTTACACAGACGAAACGGTGTAATCATCACACTATTCTATTCTTATGTTCATGGTTAATCTTGAAACGACCTACATTCCTTAGTTCTACCAGTTCTGACCTTTAAAGGCTAGGACTTACCATGGCGCGTACACGGAGTCGAATCGTCATCATTTCCTACGTGTTTCATTAAGAATTCCTCCCAGAATTCTTAATTTGTGTAATAAACTCCCGAGAGGGTACTTCCCTGATCGCTTCCATCTTGATATTTTCACGTCTAGATTCAACCGTCATCTATCCTATCCCATAATATGCCCTTCTTTCTTTCTTTACGCCCTTAAAACAATCTCTTTGAGTTGTTCTTGAGCGTTATTTTGAAGGAACAATAATATTAAAAAAAAAAGATGGCATTGTTTTTTTAATTGTGTGGATGTGTTCTGTCAGTGTTCTCAAGGAACATTAGTGAAACTGGTGTCTTGTCCGGATAGGTGTGATATACACACAGGTCTTGTTGCGTGCTATGTCTATTCCTTAATACTCGTTATGATTCCCAATGCGAAGGTGTGTTCCAGAAAAATATCACGCCCTCACCCGGCCCCATAATGCACAACTGACACGAAACACAGGGGGGGGGGAATTCGAAATATTCCGCTGAACGTTATCAGATTTCCTTGCACAACGCACTAGAAGATCACAATTCAGTTATGAAAAACCTAGATAGATAAACTCACGCACCACACAGACTTCATGCCACGTCGCGTATTCTGTCGAATGGGGAGAGTTACACATTAATAGATAACTGTCTCTTTATTTCTTACTCTTTAGTTTAACTGTCGATGAATCATTTGTTAAATATTGGGTTGGTGCATAATTATCAGGCGTTTTTGTAGGCCAGTTATTTGTTAATAAAAATTGCTGTTTTGTTTACTTTTTTAATAAAAATATTATTTTACTTTCAGGTTATAAAAATGCGTGTCGATAATCATTTAAAAATGTTATTGTTGAATTGTTATGTTTCTTTTTACATAATGAATATTGTTTCAAAACGCCTGATAATTACGCACCAACCCAATATTATTGGCCTTTATTTTCTTCTAAATATTCCTTACATTATAGGGGTGTATTATACATAGATGTGTGTTATATAGTGTGAAATATGGTAAATAAAATAAAATCACATTCGACATAAATATATATTTTAAATATATCTTAAGATTGTATACGGCCGTATATATATAAATATATATACGGCCGTATACAATCGCGGATGTCGACTGTCCCAAACCTGAGTTTACAATTTATTAACTGAAATGACGCAAACGTGTTGAGTGCTAAAAATGTCCCGGATAATTCCGAATAGATTGGTTCCATTTAAAAGTCATTTGTTCCCTTCATAGCAAGAATGATGTTGAGAAATCGGCCACTTGACAGTGCAAGTCATACATCACAATGGGTTTCTTTTATAAGTTTTTTCTTTATTAAGTGACAAAGGTTTTTATAATTTTTTTTTTTTTTTTTAAGTGACGATGGTTTTAATGAAAAAGTAGAAAAAAGGGAGTGGGCATTATTACAGAAAAAAGCTTGACAAGATCATTTCGAAATGATTTTTTCTTTCAGACGAAACAAAAATATCAAACAAATTTTAACAAATATGAAACGATCAGGCTCAAAAACTGACTAGATTTAATTACAAGAGGTCTGATACCTGAAACAACAATCTGACATCAACAGAACTTGCAGAATATTTTATTTTGTATGACTGTAATTTCGATGAAAATCTTGAGGCACTCATTCTGGAAAAAATATCCAAAATCTGCCAACTTTTCAACCCTTAAATCGAATAAAGATAATTATATATGCAAATGACTAACGTCCCACATCGGGAGATGAACAAAATAACAGGATAGTTCTAAAACACTTATACAACTATTAGATTAATTGCTCTTATTAACAACTCAACTAACGGAGATTGTCAAGATAAGCCCGCATCCCATCATGTTACTTACGCTCAGTTGCATTCCATTCACGCAGCTGGAGGGCACCTCGGCTCAGTGTCACGGTTAGAAAACTTGTCAAGCTAGAAAAATTGCGAATGAATAGTGAGTTCAGTCCTCACTGTGTGCCACATACTTTCGGCCTTTTGCCACATCTAAGCTACGCTTGAAAATCACCATTCACGCTGGTTACGTTTCATTCGGATTGATTAGCAATGCAATCATTTTTCTCAAGTCAAGCATTTGTACAGACTTATTTTTTTACATATTTTTTAAAACCTATATGCAATTTTTAGATTTTTTAACCTGTATGCAATTTTTAGATTTTTTAACCTGTATGCAATTTTTAAGTTTTTTGAAGAAGACTGACATACCGTCGAAACATTGTTAAACACAGTGTCTTCTTCTTTTTTCTTAAATCGGTCCCTTCTCTAAGTGCTGCAAAATATTGGAAGAGGTACGTCAACCATTTTGTTTATTATTATTATTATTATTATTTCATTAATGATTTGAAATAATAATATATTATTATAATATATTATTATTATATATTATTATTATTATATATTATTATTCTGTTTATTCTTTCGTTAGTTCGTGCGTTACGTCCTACCATTATCTCAGATAAATAATGAACCATTCTCGTTTGATTATAAGGAAAGTCTTAAGAATTTGAATTTAGTGAGAAAGAAAAAAAAAAGAGAGAAGGAAAGAGATTATGGAGAAGGCGATAACGCTTCCATGCGTTTAATGTCTGCTTCAATGAAGTGGAAAAATTTGTCAGTTTTAAATCTTTTCATTTACACCTTCTTACTTTTTGAACAATCACTTACATTCGTATGATTTTTATTGAAATATTTTGATTCCTTTTTAAGCTCAAATATCTAACGGCGCGATGGGGGAATTTTGACGGGTATTTTATAGTCCTAGAACTCGCCATTGACTTAAGAATTACGATTCTTCAGAAAATTCAATTTACACAGCCCAACTCGTCATTTTGTTATTTTACTATACCTTTTCTTATCTTATGTTTGCTTTTTATTACAACAACTTTCGAAGTAGGGTGACGTCAGAATAATAATCAGTAAAAGTGGATTTCGACGAGCCATGAGCTCGCCTTCTATATTCTAAGAGTTCATCTTTCATGGACAACGCCTTAATCAATTTGGTCACGGTAGACAATGACTAGACAGAAAACAATCCACTACAAATCTTCACGTATTATTTGTTTTCTACATCACAATAGTCTTCAGCTATTTGAACGTGACAAAATGTAATTAGATAAACAACAAAGGACTAAGAATGAATAATTAAAGTCCTTCATCAGAATTCAATAAACATATGATGTTTTTATTTTCACATTGTTTTAACTGTTCTAGATTTAACTGTCCGTAAAAATCTCTAGGGTAATTGAAAAAAAAAATGGGATTTTGATTTGTGGGAGTCAAATAACAAATTCTACTTTTGGAATATTCAAAAATTAAATTTAAAAATGTAAAAATGCAAAATCAAACTCCGTTTTATGCTCCAGAGAGAAAACCGCAATTTATTTTAATAAGAGGAAAGGCTTTGAAAAAAAAAAAGAGGAAAGGCTTTGAAAAAAAAAAAAAAGGCTTTGAAAAAAAAAAAAAATAGGAAAGGCTTTAAAAAAAAAAAAAGAGGAAAGGCTTTGAAAAAAAAAGAGGAAAGGCTTTGAAAAAAAAAAAAGAGGAAAGGCTTTGAAAAAAAAAAGAGGAAAGGCTTTGAAAAAAAAAAAAAGGAAAGGCTTTTAAAAAAAAAAAGAAAGGCTTTGAAAAAAAAAAAAAAAGAAAGGCTTTGAAAAAAAAAAAAAGGCTTTGAAAAAAAAAAAAAAGGAAAGGCTTTGAAAAAAAAAAAAAAAAAAAAAAAAAGGCTTTTGAAAAAAAAAAAGAGGAAAAGGCTTTGAAAAAAAAGAGGAAAAAAAAAAGGAAAGGCTTTTGAAAAAAAAAAAAAAAAAAAGGAAAGGCTTTGAAAAAAAAAAAAAAAAGGCTTTTGAAAAAAAAAAAGAGGAAAGGCTTAAAAAAAAAAAAAAAAGAGGAAAGGCTTTGAAAAAAAGGCTTTGAAAAAAAAAAAAGGCTTTGAAAAAAAAAAAGGAAAGGCTTTGAAAAAAAAAAAGAAAGGCTTTGAAAAAAAAAAAAAAGAGGAAAAAAAAAAAAGGAAAGGCTTTGAAAAAAAAAAAAAAAGGAAAGGCTTTGAAAAAAAAAAGGAAAGGCTTTGAAAAAAAAAGAGAAAAAAAAAAAAGGAAAGGCTTTGAAAAAAAAAAAAAAGGCTTTGAAAAAAAAAAAAATAATAAAAAAACAAAAAACACTTCTCAACAAAAGTTTTTTTTTTTAACGAGGGAATTTGTCCTTAGAAATATTAAGTCGGTCACAAAAGTACGCATTCAGTCATACATTCTATCTTTTGTCTGTAGTTTGATGATCTCAAAACATACAAATAAAAACAATCACGCCTCGTTTTCACTAAAATAGCGACTAACAAAAACAGCTTTCATGCACATATGCAACCCACACATAAACAAACATTGTGTGTGTGTGTGTGTGTGTGTGTGTGTGTGTGTGTGTGTGTGTGTGTGTGTGTGTGTGTGTGTGTGTGTGTACTTACTTACGTGCGTGTTCATAAAACACACGCTCAAATACAAACACAACAAAACAATTACGTATCTGTCGTTAAGTTTACATCTAAAGGTGCTAATGGTTAACGAGCTTGTCTGGTTGATGAATATTATGATCGAGTCGTGAGTTCGATCCTCATCTTCTGCCATGTACATGCGGCGTTACACATTCTTAATCCTAGTATATGAAAAACTTCTCATGGGGTGGGGACAGAACTTTCCCTACACGTCATGACATTTCTTTATTTGGGTTTTGCATTCTTTTAGTTAGATATAATTCGGCCTTTTTAGTTCATTTACTAGCATAGTACCCATCAAAAATGAGGGATTATTTACATATGACTCGACATTACTTCCTAGGAGGAAAGTATCTGTGCCTTGGATCAGTGTAATATATGTGCGGTATGTGGGGAAAAAAACTTTCCATGTGAAAGTGGGCGATGGCAAAAAATTGTTTGGTAAAAGTTTGTTACTAGTTCATAAACAGATTTTATGAAATAGTAAAAATACCAAAGTGAGGTAAGAAATAACACTAATTTATGCAGTGACTGCTTCCACTATTACTGTATTAAGGAACAAACGAAAGCAAACTTGACTATTGAAAACTATATATATATATATATAATTTAGTTTTATGGCCAAGGTTATGATCAGGGTTAGCACTATAAGTGTTGACAAAAAATTAAACGATTTTTGTTCAAAATTATAAACATAAAAGAACATACACCACTAGCACCTAATAAAAATATTTTTGTTATGTATAATACTGAAGAATTATTGGAATGTTAATGACCCTTCTGAAATGATAGAAAATACCAAAATATTCCTTTTTTCCAGGAATATTTATATCTTATCCAGGAATGTGACCCATTTGTTCCCATTTAGTTTCCTGGGTTTTACACAGGTTCTTTGCCGATCTCCTTTGTATTATGGGGTCCACCCCTTTTTCATACAAGTGGACTCGCCTAGTGTGTACTTGTACTGCTGCCGGTGAATACCCAGAGAGAGAGAGTGATAGTGAGAGAGTGATACGGTGACACAGTGAGATAGTGAGAGTGTGAGGTGACCGCTTTGTAGGAGTCACAGTTGCGAGCACGTAGACTCAGAAGGAAGTCATACTTTGATACTGAATTTCCCAGATTGTATATATATTATTATTGATACTAACCGCATTTCTGGATCTACTAACCGTATTACCAATTGTATTATTACGTCAATACATTTATTTGTTATATTTCAATCCTCCGTTTGTCATTCATTTGAGACCGGATTTCATCCCGGAATCCACAACACTTTGAATATTTTTTTTTTCGGGTAGCCTATATTGAAATAGGTTTTCAATGCTCAAAATCCTATCGTTCACCAAAATTTCCAGTTGTTCACTTCCTCATCGCCCACCCAACAGTTGAAATCGCCCACTGGTGGAAGATATCGCCGAGATTGGTAAACGCTACCCTTGGTCTTGTACTCGCTTAGATTGGTCAAGTACACGCCTTTTGATAGTAATGTTGGCTTACCTGACCGCCTAAAAATCCGGAATTCCAATCTTTTGGAAGGCCTTTGGTTGTTCTATCTATATCAACATCTTCCTGTTAATATTCATTGCGACTGAGAGAATGGTATTTTTCTTTTGCTTTAACTGATGTGGATGGCGATATAAATGAAGTTCGAGATAAAGGCTATAAATAGACTGAGTTGAATTGATAAAACAACTGACAGTTATGTAAAGACTTGCGTAGATATAAACAGACTCAAATAAACAGTGAAAAGCAAAAGATATAAGCAAAATAAAGATTTCGCCATCAACAACAGTCGATGTTTATCTTACTTTGTTCATATGTAAATTGCCTTTATTTCAGTCAGATCATACAACGTGCTTACTTTCTTTATTTTGCTATTAAACTTGGTGAGCATGATGAAGCTTAGGCGACACATATGATATGGAAGGCATGTACCGAGTATCTGTATTGGTGGACCAAGGGCAAGAAGAGTTGTCTAAAGTTTGGAATTCTTATGGTTTGGAGGGAGCCAACAAATCAGAGCACTGACTGCTACTTCTATGTACTGTACTGATGCGGTATTCACCCTGGGCGGATTGAGCCGGCTTCTTCCTGTTGTGAGAAGAAGATTCTTGGGATAAATTACAGAAGTAGGGTACCCAGGCCTACTCGGATAACGTTCTTGCTTGCCGCGGGATTCTCACAGAGGCAGAGACAGGAACGACCAGAAGCCGCCGGTTACCGATGCAGACGCTCCTTGGATTTTCACCAGAGCCCTTGTTAGCCGGCGTGTGTGTCAGACCTGTCCGCCTTGGGTGGCCCTACCAGGAACGAAGTTCCGGGCGGCATAGCTCTGACACTACCGTTTACACCCCCCCACACACACACACCGACTGTGAGGTAAGGGTTGAACTTTGGGGGCTTACAGTACCAGGTGTTCCCAATCTGTCCCCCATCTAAGTACTGACCTGGCTCTACGATGCTTAACTTCGAACGAGAACCGGTGTTTCAGCGTGATTTAACCGTAAGCTACTTCTATGCTATTGATGTAACTGGGATCAACAGAAAGATCAAGAGCAACCTCAAGTATCCTGATCTCCAATTAGCACAGCGTCTTTTGTGATGAAATTCCAATACCAGTCTTTGGAGAATTTCCTGACATTAGTGAGGACGATTTCTTTAGTGTTCAAGAAAATGAAGAAGAACGAGAAGTGATTTTTGACGTTGATTCTCCACATCTTTTTTTTTTTCGCAAAAGGACCTTGTGATCTAGTTTGCAATCTCTGTTTGTCAAAGTTCTCCACCGAACTATTGGCATCAAGAGTGAATGAAAAAAAAAACTCCTCTCTGACAGTACTTGCATCACCTTCTACCTTAACAGGCATCAAGAGTACCTCTTTTTTTCTCTCTGAAGAGAAGGAATTGATGTACTATACAAATATTGCGCAGCTTCTGCACAAAAATCGAATGTCACAGTACGAACCCAAAGATTGGTAACTGTTCATTGACAGCAGCAATCGATCACTGAAAAGAGTTCTGCTGCAACTATTTTGCCACTGTACCCCTCGACTACAATGAAAGAGAAATAGGAAGCAGTGAAGTATGTGCCGAAGAAAATTTATTATGATCAGCATGTGTGGCTTATTTGCGTTAACCTGAAGATAGTGAACTTTTTGTTGGGACAAGAGTCGAGGTTCACCAAGTACAAATACTTTCTGTCCCTGAAGGAAAGTAGGGATACTGTTCAGGATTACACGAAAAGGAACTAACCTGTTCGGGAAGAATTGATGCCTTGCAAAGCGACGAGTGTCATGAATAAGCCTCTGGTGGACAGAGACAAGATACTTTTCCCACCGTTGCACATCAAGCAGTTCACCAAAGCTCTGGACAAGGATGGTGGCTGCTTCACTTCCTTGTGCCAGGATTTCCCAGGATTGACGACGGAAAAATTGAAAACTGACATTTTTGATGATCCTCAAATTCGTCATCGCATCAAAGAGTTTGAAAAGTATGGAAGGCTTTTGTTCTGGTCGGGAAGAACTTTCTTGGTAATAAAGCGAGGAATTACACAGAACTTCTCATCAATATGCTGACTGTTTTTAGCAACCTCTGATGAAACACGAGCATCAAAATGCATTATTTACTGTCACATATGGATTGAATTCCTGAGAGTCTTGGATCAATGAGCGACGAACAGGGAGAAAGAT
This sequence comes from Acanthosepion pharaonis, assembly GCA_903632075.3. NCBI lineage: Eukaryota > Metazoa > Mollusca > Cephalopoda > Sepiida > Sepiidae > Acanthosepion > Acanthosepion pharaonis. Next base: position 1,559,797 of record CAHIKZ030002212.1, read on the forward strand.
TCCATCAGGACATCGAAGAGATGGAGACCAGAGACGCTGGGATGCAATCATGATGGCTGTTTACTGCTGGACTTTAAAGAGAAACATCCCTGTCGCTGATAAATCTAAGGGTTCGAATAAACGGAATTTTAAGACCTGAATTTTGAACAATGATGACGTAACATGCAATTTACATTTACTTACATTTATCAATGTATACCATTCAATTAATTGTAATCGATGTTTGTAACATTTAATTAATAAAATGTGTCAGAAAACAATTTTTTCTATTAAAATCTTATTTCGTATGAGAAATATTCTAAAATTCAATCGATAATGTCACAAAAATGTAATCGATTTAATCATAAGATCGGATTTTTAAAAGCTCATCATAGCACAAAAGCATAATCGAGAGAAACGGATGTCATTTTCGGATTCAGCGGTGAAATATTGTCCTAAATCATTTGGAAAAACATAAACAATATTTTTGTTGCCCAGTGATCTATCTATCTATCTATCTATCTATCTATCTAACTGTTTCAGTCTGTTCATTATCAATCTATCACTCGGTTAATATCTATCTGTATGTCTGCATCTCTCACTGTTCATACTCTCTCTCTCTCTCTCTCTCTCTCTATATATATATATATATATATATATATATATATATATATATATATATACACACACACATATGCATATATGTGTATATATATAAAAGACAAAGCATTTCCACCTACCACGATTCAGAGTTTAACACCGACAAAATCGTCTCCATTGTATTGGCTAAGCTTAATACTCTATTTCTAATTTTGATTCTATTTACCCAGGTAGCACTCAGTACGTCAATGAACTTGCAAAATCCTTGATAATTACAGGAGATAAATCGCTATTTATTAGGTGTGCAAAAGTGTCCAGCACTGGAAGAAACTTTATATATTCCATTCGGCCCGTTTAATTTCCAACTCTCCACAAACCAAATAAGCAAAAGGTAAAAACAACCCAATCTCCCTGATAAGCTAATTAATCAATATACAAAGCGTCTCAGAAGACCGGCAGAAGCTACATTGTTACGTACCAGCACCAGCAGCACCAGCAGCAGCACCACCACGATCCCCTCCAATCAGCGAGCAATATACAATGATCTGCGGTTGAGAAAGGCTTTAGCTATTTGGGGAAAATCTCACCACCTGACAAGTCAAAGCCTTGATTTCGACTTAAACTATTACAATTTTTTTTTTTTTTACTTTATTGTTCTTTGCGGTCAGTCAAGTAATTTTGTACAAGAAGATTCACTTAAATCCGGCAAAGTACTGAAACGGCTTTTATATATATATATATATATATATATATATATATATATATATATATATATATATATATATATATATAAATGTGTATGTATGTGTCTGCATTGTGGAAATTGTAAGACAAAATGGAAAAAAGATTACTTGTGCAAAAATATATGTATATATTTCTTCTGTTTTATCATATGTGTATGCGTGCGTGCGTAACTCAATACGAGATATCCTTATTTTTGCCATTGTTTAAACTTTTATATATTTTAAACACACATATAATGAAATAGAGGACAATTTTCTCTTTGAAACAGACTAATATATATATGTTAAGAAATGGACAAGGTCCGACAATTTTTTTTTAAAGACATTTTTTTATTTATGTTTAACGTTGTTATTTTATAGATACAAGTATTTAACAAATGCCTGTTTAAGATAAACAGTATTAAATAACATTTACCGGCCTGAATGTCCGAGAAATTTTCATAGAAAATATTCGTTCATAAACAGGATTCGAACCTGCATCCTATACGGAACTGTCATATACGCTGACATGCCTTAACCACTCGGCCACCATGGACCTTATGGTAGACAGGGTCGAATTTACTGTTTTAGGTACCTCTATTATTTCGAAAATCTAATATAGCATGACAAGAACGGTCTGAAAATTAATATATGATAAAAGTATATTTCATTATTGAGAAGAAACACTAAAGTATTTTTTTGAGTAATTTTTGAAATTTTTACTCATTCTTAGCATGTCCGAAATTTTAGTTAAAAAAACTTGTTTACAGAAAAAACGAAAAGTTCTATATCAGCCATATTTTTAAAAATTTTAAAAAAGTTAAATTCTTCGTTTAAAATTCGTTTAAAAATGAATTATACGTATTTCAATATTTATTCGAAGAAATTTAGAAAATTTAAAGTTTATTTAAAATATTTTGAAAGAAACTTTTACTTACTTTCTTCGTAGAAAAATGTTTTTTAAAGATAAAAGAGCCGATCTTCACGTTGCCGTTGATTGACAGAGTGCCAAGGATGACATCTATAAATTATTGACAGCTGACGTGAGATTCGAGTTACACGGAAGCACAGAATGGACATATTATTTTTTTAAGCGGACTATTTTAAGTAGTAATATTTAAAGTAAAAAACTTTTCGCCATTACAATTTTTTTTTTTTTTGTTAACTACTATGTACCTTTTGTTGATACTCTCTGGAGAAATTATAAATACTATTAAAAAAATTAAAAAATACAGACTGCACTGCTGTTTGAGGGGCCCATATAGACCCCTCTAAAGTCAATTCAGATTTGCTATTATAAAAAAAAATTCTATCCCCAGTAAAATAATCAAACATAGTAAAAGTCATTTTGTCACAGCCTATATTCTCGAAAAAAAAATAAATAAATGGATTCTTATATTTTATGTAATAAAAAATTACTTATCTGGAAAAAATACCAGGTAAAGTTTATCTGAATCCCATGAAACTAGGTATTTTCTGAAAGCAAACAATATGTTTCATTTAAAAGTAAATTGGCCAGTGTAAATGACTGAAAAGTTTTTAATTTTCTAGAGGCAAATATGAATCTTACTTATTATAAAACCCAGGTTGTGTGTGTGTTACGTTTATTGGATCGAATTTCCCACATTTTCAACCAATTTCAACCAAACATTACAGGACTACGATGAAAACTAGATTACCTATTTTAACTTAATGAAAATGATGCACACGTGTTTAGTTTACTAAATTTACGTATACAGCGAAGAACAACCCTTACTAGACAGAAACTCAATCCATGTGACGTTATTTTTTATTGCACGCACCAAACTTCCGGTTTCCGTAGATTTCATTGGTAAACACATTATTGACAAATTAATTTTTTTTATATACGAAAATTAGTTTGAATTTTGGAAATTATAATCTGTAAATATATATCTACTTAAAAAACAACATCCGTTAAGCTGTACGCGCTTTTTTCCATAATTTTAGAAGAATTAACAACATAATGTAAAAATAAAACAATGGTTGCGGAAATAAAAATAATTGTAGGTAATTGTTTTAAAATTCATTTTTCATCGAAATATCTTTTGCTTTCAGACAATATTGTCCATGTTTATTGGAATAAATAAAAGCAATTAAAAGCTTTTGAAATTAAATAATATTTTTGTTTTATTGAGTTTTTGTATGTTACACTTCAGAGACGATTTTCAGGTAGAAGGCTCCAACTAAAAAAAACAAAACATGATTTTGTTTCCTCAAAGCATTGCTTTTTAACTGATATAATCACTAAACTCCTCGGAATTGAAATTATAGTTGCAATTAGTTAGAGCGGGTAAATACATATGAAAAAAAAATTTCTGCGATGACTTTACAAAAAAAAAATGTATTTATAATAAGTTCCATCATTTGTAAATAGTTTTGAAAATTTCATTAAAATCCGACAATTATTTTCATTTTTGCAAGATTTTCCAAATTAATGTTGTCAAACGGGGAAAAAAACGCGCCCAAATGTTTAACGTTAATTTATTGGATAAAAGAGAAACAAGGTCTTTTAATCAAAATTTACAATGTTCTAAAAAGAAGGAAAAATTTAAAAAAATAAGTAAAAAAATTTTGATCTTTCCTAAAAAAGTAACATAAAGCATTTAGACGCGAAAATTTTGTTTTCATCTTTGGCGTCTTTTTAATAATGCTATGCTCTTTTTTAGCGACCAACAGAAAACCTATTACAATCTTCCATGAATCTCGTACATTCATAACTGCTCTGGCGTATCGAATGTAAACAAATGACGTCATTTAAGAAATGGACAAGGTCCGACAATTTATTTTATTAAATAATGAAAAATTCTCGGACATTCAGGCCGGTAAATGTTATTTAATACTGTTTATCTTAAACAGAGTCACTTGTATCTATAAAATAACAACGTTAAACATAAATAAAAAAATGTCTTTAATAAATATATATATATATATATATAAATAGTTGTATGTTTAGGCAGCAAACTTGTTTATGCATGTTTCATTAAAAAAGACAGACAAAAGTACTACAGTTAAGGTTTTTATTTAATTTTTCTTCTGCCAGCTTTTCTTTTGTATTTGGACAGTTTTACACACCCTTTGTCCAGAAAAGAAAGCTCTAGTTCCAACACAAGAAAAATTAAATAAAAACCAACTGTAACCTTTTGTCTATTGTTTTTAATGAAATATGTATATATATATATATATATATATATATATATATATATATATATATATATATATATGTATTGTGTGTTATGTGTTATTTGTGTTTAAATGACTCCTATTAAGGTTGATAATGATTTGTCTTGCTCGGTCAGTGATAGGAATGCGAGATCCGCTTTATATATATATATATATATATATATATATCCTTATATATATTTGTGTAAGTTTAGAACGTGTCATGAGATGCCAGTGGTGACATACCTGACCAAAGAATTTGGCAGTGTCATTTTCGCCTACAAGATACTATTTAATAAACCTAAGTGTCAGTGTAAAGGCAAAATCCAGATTACACAATCCGTGCTTCTTTGTGTCTCTTTGTCGTAGAAATTCTTCTTGTGTTTAAATATCCTCGTGGGTATCGTAACCAATCGTGTCTTCTTAAATCCACTTTATTAACGTCAACTTCAAATTTGTTTTGAACTTCATTGTCTCCATTCTCCATAGGCGGTCTCGTCCTTCCATTCTCATTACAAAAATCACTCACAATTTTTACCAATACTTCAGTGCTTTGGTAAACGACCGTCACATTGATATTCATCATCGTCGTCATTCGATATCCGACCTATTTCTAATTTATTTGTTTAAAAGTTACTTTTTTTTTAATGGAGACTTATATTTGAGTAGATTCTCTGCTTTTTATTTATATATAAAACAGTATACTTCTTTATTTAATCCATTTTCCTAAAAGATTGTCTTTGTTTACCTTAGGATAGGAAACAAAGCAGACATGCATATTTTCGAAAAATTGTTCAAAAGAAGTTTTCGAGCATTATTTGATCAGCAGATCCTAAGTGGCCGTGCGGTTCAAGGGATGTCCGTTATCGAATATGTCAGATATGTTAAGCAATTATTTTTTCATCGGAATTTACTTCTTTCTACTGCAAAATGTTATATTTAGACTTTACACGAGTTTCAGTAGACAATCCTGTTTTTTTAAACAGTCACATTAAACATTTTAAATAGAGTAAACATTTTTAAATCACATTAAACATTTCTAAATAGTCACATTAAACATTTTTAAATAGTCACATTAAATATTTTTATATAATCAAAGTAAACATTTTTAAATAGTCACATTAATCATTTTTAAATAGAGTAAACATTTTTAAACAGTCACATTAAACATTTTAGTCACATTAAACATTTTAATAGTCACATTAAATATTTTTATATAATCAAAGTAAACATTTTTAAACAGTCACATTAAACATTTTAAATAGTCGAATTGAACATTTTTAAATAGTCACAGTAAACACTTTTTGAACAGTCACATTAAACATTTTTATATAATCGCAGTAAACATTTTATACAGTCACATTAAATATTTTTAAACAATCACATTAAACATTTTAAATATTCACATTAAACATTTTTAAATAGTCTCAGGAAACAGTCTCTTTAAGCATTTTTTTTAAACAGTTACATTAAACATTACAAAGCTAGCGAAGTAGAGTAAGAAACTGAAAAACTACTCAGCGCGTTGAGGGGAGAAATGTGCTTAATATGAAGTATAGAGTCGTGCCTAAAATAACAGGAGTACTTGGAAGCGTATCCAAAAACCTGACATCGTGATTGGATGAAATAGAAAGTCAAGGTGATGAGAATGTTCAGACAACGGCGTTGCTGGAAATTTGATCCCCATGTGGCGTTGGCATGAGGATATGCTTTAACAATAACAGACTGATGAGATTATGGATGAAGTTATTTCCTCCCATCATGCATACGTAGACTTTCATTTAACACTTATGATTTATCTAGCCTCCAGCACAACCTCTCTCTCTCTCTCTCTCTCTCTCTCTCTATCTATCTATCTATCTATCTATCTATCTATCTATCTATCTCGTCCGTATTAATATCTATCTCAAATACCAACACCTACCGCCTTGTGATAATACATTAACCGCCGCGCTTATATTTTAAGTTTAATTTAGTTTTGAAAGAAGGCTCCATAAGTCTGGGGAACACAATGAGGGCCGAACTCGTTATTCAGTAATAATTTCGTATGGGAGACTCGGCCGTTATCAGTTACACCAAAATCAGAGTCGTTTCCTGTGGTAGGTGTTGTTGCTGTTGAAAAGGTCGGCCATTTTAGTCAGTCTCTAATAATAACGATCAAATGAATGAAAATGTCACAAACTGACTTTACACTATTTGCCCGCTTGATTAACACTTTTCTCGACTGAAGAGACGTCGTATTAAACAATAAAAACCATATCTGCTCAAGATATGATATATTCTGCCATTGTTAAACAGAACACTTTTCAGTTAACTCACTAGTACACGTTTTAAACGTCGAAGACAGACTAGCTACAAATGTACACGATTGACACATGTAACCTAGTCTACATGGCAACAGAGTACCACCATCGTTCACCACCTGATTAGACGTCGAAACACATATGCATTTTTGTCGTGGTAGCTTGCATGTTTTAACAGTTTATAATATATGTGTGTGTGTGTGTGCGTGATGTGTTTAGGCAGCAAATTCTCTTTTAGGCATGTCTAATTGAATAAATTACACGTGAAGTAAAATTATGGAAAATAAAGCATAATATTCTTTAAAAAAAAAAATCCATATTACAACCAAAAACGTTTGCGGTTTCTCTCTTCTTTTTAATATACGCACTTTTTGGAACTACTATAACCTCTTCCTTTCATATATATATATATATATGTGTGTGTGTGTGTGTGTGTGTGTGTGTGTGTGTGTGTGTGTGTGTGTGTGTGTGTGTGTGTGCGGGTGTGTGTGTATATATATATATCTGTGTGTGTGTGTCTGTGCGTGTATGTGTTTCTATATATGTGTGTGTGTGTGTGTGTGTGTGTGTGCATATATATATGTGTGTGTGCGTGCGTGTGTGTGTGTATATATATGTGTGTGTGTGCATATATATATATATATATATATATATATATATATATATATATATATATATTGATGCATGTTTCATTAAATACTATAGAAGAAGTTACGAGGGACACAATGGAAACTCGATATAGGACTCACTAAGAGATGCATTAGTGACATCAGCAAACGAAGACATCCCAAAGGAGAATGGATGAAAAAGAAAAAAAATACGAATGGATCACTGATGAGATTTTCAACATGATGCAAAGGAGACAGAAAATTCTGCCAAGATACGGAACAGAATAGAGAAAATTATACAATAAAAATAAGGACCAAATGCAGACAGGCTAAAGAAGAGTGACTAAACAAGAAAATTGGACAAAAGTACAGAGATTGAGTAGCATCAACAAAGGAGATATGCACAAATAAACAAGGCAACTAACAGGACAGAAGACATGCTAGTCAACAGGCTGCTTAAAATCAAAGGATGGCACACTCATATTAGAGAAGGAAAAAATTCTTCAATGCTGGAGTGAATATATTGGAGAACTCTTCCACGGCAAAAGAGAACAACTAGCAATACACAGAACTACCGATGTACCTGAAATTCAAAAACCGAAGTAGAAGCTGCGCTGGCCAAATTGAACAGAAACAAGGTAGCAGGGCCAGACGGAATTGTAACAGAAATGCTGACAGCCTTAGATGACTTTGGCATAGACAAGATCACAGAAATAAGAAATGAAATCTACAACAGTGGGGACATACTGGAAGATCTAAGCAGAGCTATCTTTATAGTACTGCTTAAGAAACCAGGTGCAAATTAATGCGAGTTCCACCGAACAACCAGCCTAACGAACCATATAACAAAACACATCATCCGTATTCTGATGAATAGAGTGCGCAGCAGAATCAAGCCAGAGATAGGACAAGAACAGTACGGGTTCGTTAAAGACACCGAAACAAAGAACGCGATATTCATGCTCAGAATTTTATCAGAAAGAACAATACAAATGCAGAAGGACATGCACCTGTGTTTTATAGACTACGCAAAGGCGTTCGACAAAGTACGCCACAAGGATCTGTTGGAACTTCTCAGTAACCTTGATATATTCGGGAAAGATATTAAAATAATCAAGAACCTATACTGGCAGCAAACGCTATGCATGCGTATTGAGAATGACTTCAGCAAATATACAAAAATAGAAAGGGGCGTAAGGCAAGGATGTGTCTTCTCACCGGACTTGTTCAACCTATACAGCGAGGCAATTCTGAGAGAATTGGAGATCCTACCGGGATTCATCATTGGCGGCTACAATCTTACCAATATAACTGATGGCAGACACGGAAAAGAAACTACAAAACCTCCTACAGAAGGCAGCGAAGGAGAGCGAGAAGAGACTAAGCCTAAACCACAAGAAGGAAGAATGCATGGTCATCAGTAAAAGGATGAGTCCGAATTGGGATTTACAGGTCTGGGAAGGGTTTTGGCGGAGGACGGAAGGTGCGACGCTGAGATCCAAAGACGGATTGGAATGGCCAAGGACGCATTGCAAAAGTTGGGCAGAGTATTGCGAAAAAGGAGGATTTCTTTAGTGACAAAGAAAAAGTACTGAGCTGCTACGTGACATGTGTCCTCCTATATGCTGGACGGTGAAGAAGAGACTTGAGGCAGCGGAAATGGGGTTCTACAGAAGGATGCTAAGGATATCATGGGCCGAGCGTGTGAGCAAAAATGAGGCCTTGGAAAGAATGCAAACAAGGAGGGAGCTTATACTTAAGGAAGAGGCAGATGGAATTTCTGGGACACGTAATGAGAAAGTAGGGCTTAGAGAATCTGATACCCACAAGTCGAACAGAGGGAAAAAGAGGCAAGGGAAAACAACGCATGTTATACTTGGCGGGCTTAAGCAAGTGGATGGCGGAATGTGGTCTGGGGGGGAGTTGGCAGAGGCATGAAACTTATTGAGAGCTACAGGGGATTGGGGGAAGTGGAGAGCCACGATCGTCTACGTCCCGAAAGGACAGGGCACATAAAAAGAAAGAAGTTCAGACCTTAATGATAGGACTCTCCATGATACGTCAACAGAGTCGAAACATCCCCGTTTCCCCCGTATTTGCAAACAGAAATTTCCGCTCAGCTTTTTCTACTACTTTATGGAACATGCTCCCGTGTTGATGCTTCCCTAAATACTACAAACTTAAACTCTTTAAGTCAAAGGTTAATCACTTTCTATCCTCCTCATCCTCATAATCACTACTTCCTTCTCCCTCCTCTTATCCGTCACTCATTAAGTAACCCTCAATGTTTCTTGAAAGTTGTATTGGGTAAATTTTAGTATTTAAAAATAAAATTCTTTCTTCACACTTCTCGCCTGTGGAACTCTTTTCCAGTTTCTTATTTCATTGATACCTAAATCCTCCAGTGTCTAACATGGCTTGCTGTTAACTTAGAGATTCATTGTAAAAGAATATAGACAACAAACGTCTTAATTAGTATCAAGGCTTTGATCATAAAACGTATTGTCGACAATACTAATCATTGAACTACAATGACGTTTAAGATGTGTTGAGTTTTGCACGTCTTTGAAGGATATTTCGCGGGAAATTAGAAGTTGGGGTGTTTTTTTTAAGAACTGAAGACGCGTAGAGAGGTAAAATAAAAAGTAATCGTTGTTATTTAAAACTGTAAAGTTGAAGGCAAAGATGAGGAATGAACAAAACATGGAAATGATTAGGATTCAATGCCGTATTAGAAAACTGATAGTAAACGGCAATTCATTACCCTTTTCTTTATTTCTAACGAAATACTTCTTTGTTTTTTTTTTTACTGAGCTTACGTTTTTTAAAAACATGATTACAATTGAAGATTAAAATCTCAACAACGGCAAATGGCACACAAAAATTGATTAGCAATCGTTCTACAGCAGGGGCTCAAATCATTTATTGATAGTTTATTTTAATTTATTACAGGGACACACACCCACATGCCATTTAATGAGGATCAAAATCCCTATACAATGAATAGTCTGCGAAATTAACTTTCCAATCATCCCTAATTCAGTAGACATCCTAATATATATATATTACAACATGTTTGTCACGCAGACTCACTCTACACCTTTCTGACCATAGCTCAATGTAATTAGAGCTACGAACTATATATTAACACATACACGTTTGGTGTGCGACTTAAGTTTCGTTGATTACCCAACTCGTCGGGCACAAGATATAGCTTACTGTTTATATATATATATATATATATAATACAAATGCATATAACACCAGACTCTTAGATATAAAGAGTGATTGAAAAGTAACTCCCTATTTTATGTATGCGTCGCCAGCCAGGAGTCCTGACTTACACGTTATGACTTCTTCTTTAGGATTGGTTAAAGGAAAAAACCTACTATATCAAACCAACACTTTGGAAGAACTTGAAAGGCGAATACAAAAAGTTATGGCTTCCATAGGACAAGAGTTCATGGCGAAATCAGTCGATGCGATTCCTGGATGGCCTGAGAATCTGGTAGTGAAATCTGGTGGCCATATTGGATTTTAAATAAAACTTCATGCTAAACACTTTCCTCTTATATCCATTTCTTGTAAAATTATAATTAATGAATAAACTATAAGTATTTTAAAATGGGGGGTTACTTTTCAATCACCCTGTATATATAATATAAACACATACACACACACACACACACACACACACACACACACACACACACACACACACATATATATATATATATATATATATATATATATATATATATATATATATATATTCGTAAATAATTATATAGGCCACACTACAACATGTTTGACACGCAGACTCGCTCTACACCTTTCTGACAATAGCTCAATTAGATCTCATTTAAATATTCATGGAGACCTACCGGACACTATTCATAACATACTTGTTGACAACACAAATATAATAGCATCATCTACATGCAAAAAATGATAAAATAATGGAAGCCTTATTAATAAAAACAAAAACAACAACACTTAATAATATCAACTTTGAACATGGACATAATATCTTGACCGTGTTTTGAAAAATGAAAACATTTTATAAAACATACATACAACAAATTATTTCTTATTTAACAGTTAAATATTTGAAAATGGCTAAATGTATAGCTGAAAGCGCTGGGATAAAAAGAACATTGGGACAGTTTTTATATAATTTATCATCCGGAAAGAAAAAAATTATTAGATCGCATGAGAAATTGTATACAAAACTAAATAAAAGCTCCTTGTCTGTCGTATTCAATGAAATGTGCATGAAAGAAGGATTGCTGTAAAAAATACACACAACATATATATATATATATATATATATATATATATATATATATATATATATATATATATAATATATATATACAAAAATATCAAAAAATACTTTTACAAAAAATACGTTGTGGACGGGTTCCTCACATCAAAACACGGGCAAAAGTCCATATAAACATGTCCGCAATTGCTTCGTTTCTGATTTATTAAGTTTACGGAAATTTTACGGTAGCAGGCGCTGTGTGGCCATATAGACTAGGTTACATTTGTCCTTCGTGTACATTTGTGGCTAGTCTCTCTTCAACATTTAACGTGTGTAGTAGTGAGTTAACTGAAAAGTATTCCGTTTAACAATGGCAGGATATTTCATTTCATGAGCAGGCAAATATGAGTTTTATATACGGTCGCGTAATATGTTAATTTTTTTGTTCAAGTCTGGCAAAGTACCACAAAAGGGGAGAACTCCGTGAAAATTGAACTGATAATATTGAACTTGCCTAAGTGGGTAATATCTAGCCTACTACAGGCGCCCTAATATGTATGCAAAATTAATTCAGTTTACTTATTTTTTCAGTAAGCTTCCAAGAGATTAAATGTTTTTCTGAAGATTATTTGTTCCCGAACACAACAGACAAGCAGTCAAAATGCTGTGATAAAACAACAAAGGCGAGCATTAACTTGTAAACAATAACTGTATTGTGCTATTTAAAATATCAGATCAGGTTTGTTGAAGATATGAGAATTACTTTTTAGTGTCATATAAGATACTGCACTCTTTTTTCTGGATGAAATATTATATGGGATCTGGTAGTCTATTCCGTAGAAGATGTGTACTTGTAAGTCGCCTAACTGCAAAATGTCGCAATATTAAATATTAATAGAGTTTTTATATTCATGTTATGTAAAAGAACTCTGGTGAACCTTCTGATCCCATGTTCTACTAGTTTTTTTTTAACTCTATTTGGCAAACCTCTAGACGCTCTAATCAACTCCGAATTGGTTAAACATCTTACTTCGCACGACCTTCTTTCAAATAAACAATGTGGTTTTCATTTCTGTAGGTCATCTGCTGATGTATTAATTGTCACTAACGAATTTGCCTCACAAGATTTAGTTAATAATGGCGAGGCTCGGGCTGTGGTTTTACATATCTCGAAAGCGTTTGACAGGATTTAGTACGCTGATCATTTTTGCTTGTCTCTGGCCGAATTTTTTTTTTCATCTAATATTAACAAATCGTGTCATGAAAGTTGAGTTGAACGTCCACACTTCAGATCCTTTCTTATTAATGTGGTTTATTCCCCCCACCACGACGTTGTTTCTTATCGTCATCAATGACCTTCCCCCGGTGTCATCAGTTACAACTCGGTATTTATGATTATGACACAACAATTTACACTTGTCTTAACAGTAAGTACGATAAAATAAAACTGGGAGCTGCTCTCGAAAATGACCTTCAGTCAATTGTTAAATGGAGCAAGAAATGATTTGTAAATTTGAACGCATATAAAACGAAATTACTATCTTTTAGTCATCCTAGAGAACCTTTTTTGCCTTCCGTCAGCATGCCTGATGCTAACTTCCGTTACGCCTTAATAGTCTAACGTTTTCAATTGACGTGAAGTTGAATGATTATATCGAATCAATTCTTAGGTCTGCTAAGAAAGTTGATTCACTGTGTTATAACAAACATTTTTTCTTGATAGAATTCATCTTGCACGTTTAGTGCAGTCAATATTGTTGCCATCAATAGTCTGATGCTGCTGCTATATATCTCGAAGTTTTCAACAAAATCCAAAGGGTCTATCCTAGTCTTGAGCTGGCATCTCAAATTCAATCATTTTCCCCCGACGTGTCTTCCATGTGTCCGTTCTATAAATATTCTCATGGCAATTGTTCCTCCCTGGTACCCCGACTGCATAAATTTAAGCATACTACTAGATTGGCAGGTAGGTCTCATCATTTTATTGTTGAACTAGCTAGATGTAACCGTAAGTTCTATTCTAATAGTTTCTTCTCTCGCACTTCTCACCTGTGGAATTCCCTAACGATTTTCTGCCACCTATAATCTTCAGAAATTTAAAGGCAACATCAGTCGCCATCTTCTGTCTTCTTGAGTCCAGTTCTTTTATTATCCTGTCTCGTTTGTTCACCCCCGAATAACCTCTTGCATCTTAGTGGTATTATCACCTTGCTTGGGGTGAAATGATTAAAAATGATATTTCATCTTCGTTTTATTTACTTTTCATCACAATTCCAATCTATGGCAATCAGTAAACTGTGAATCTGATCGTAAAGCTCTTGATATAATTTAAATGGAATTCATTGCTTTTTTTTAATGTATTGCTGTATTTGATGCCGTATAAAAACCCTGCTTTAAAATGTTACCAAAATATTTCGAGTCTCTGTTAAGCGAAATTAAGGTATCCGGTCGGCTAATCCTTAACCAGACACCGTAAACCTCCATTACTTGCACCTAGTTTCACTCCATAACACTTAAATGTGGTAGGGGTCTTATATATGAAGTTGTGATACTAATATTTACCCAGACACTATCGAATACCATAATAAACTTACATAACTCTAAATAGGCGGGGGTGGTGATATGCTATCAAATCTCCTAAAAGGTTAATATGTTTGTTTTTCATGCAGAGTAAGGTAACCAGTTTGTAAAAAAACTGCTATTTTTCTCCGCACATAAAAACAAAGCCGTTTTATCTAGCATGTTTTTGTTTTTATTCATTTACCTTTTGACGGTGTCAAATTTTGTTTTTTTGTTGTTTTTTTTTTTTAAATTAAATTAGAAATTCAGAAATGGTGATTGTCTTCAAATGTCACGGCGTTTCTTATTTCTTTCTATTTTTCAAAGGTACGCGAGTGGGGAGGATACTGCATTTCTGGCGATATTTATTCACGTACGCGGCAAAGTAGGCAGAAGGCTAGGTAGCGTGGTGGTGGCGGCGGTGGTGGTGGTGGTAGCGTGGTAGTGGTAGGTATCTGTTGATGTACTGATAAATGTTTAAGACGGTTTCTTGAATTGAGAAGCGGGTGACGGAAGGGGTGGCTTACACCTTGATGATTCATGGCAATCTTTCGGGTGGAGTCTTATTTTCACAATGTTACTTTTGGCATATAAATGCACACTGCCGGAGGCAAAAGGTACCTTCATGTATATCAACCTATTTATTTATGTACAAATGCAAATCTATTGGTCGAAATACTAAAAAAAATAGTATCCACCCTTACACGCACACAAACACACACACATATATATATATATATATATATATATATATATATATATATATGTACTTTCAAGTGGATATGTTTATAGTCTATATTCGCACTTACATGTAGATAGACTTATAACATTATATATATATATATATATATATATATATATATATATATATATATATATATATGAGTTTCGAAAATCGGATCACCTTTTACTTTATTATGTTGAGTCACGAAATTGAGGTAAATGTTTTTGGCTTGACAATAAAGGTTGACCCTTCCCGACAATAAGCCATTTTCTTTTATCTTTTTACAGATTGAAACTAAACGACACTCTGGCAAAATGACGTCTGATATGAAACGTTTACACAGACCGAACATTGGGAGCATGGTGATGTGACGAGTCATGCGTTTGACTTAGTTTTTCATTAATATTAAATAATTGCACCATTTCCAGACTTCGTATATGTGTAAAAATCATTGTGTATCTGTCTATATTTCTGTGATTAGGCATTATGTACACTATTTACATTATTCAGACTATTGTCCTTATCTTTGTTGCCATATTTATTACAACGCTTCGGCCCTTCAGTATCTGTTTGTATTTCTGAGATGAGGTATTTACATTATTCGGACATTGTCCTCATCTTTGTCGCCATATTTACATTATTCGGACTATTGTAAACCATTATTCGGACATCTTTGGCGCCATATTTATTACAACGTTTCGGCCTTTCAGTATCTGTCTCTCTATTTCTGAGATGAGGTATTATGTAACACTATTTACATTATTCGAACTATTGTCCTCATCTTTGCTGCCATATTTATCACAACGTTTCGGCCGTTGTATGCTCCGGTCGTCTTCAGATGGTTGGAATGTCGAACTGAACCTTTTATTTCGCTCGCCATATCTAATGGATGTCAGTTATCAGTTATATCCTGTTAATTCACGTCTCCAAATTCTCCACTGCCTTAACCAGGTATTGAACTCACAACTCTTTGGGTCCTGTCCCTAGATCTTGAATTGTGATGTTAAAGATTTCTTGGCCCAAATAAAAAAACTTTTTCCCGAAAAACATTTGGCCATATTCTTTAAAATCGATAGGGTCGACAATTTTTCTCCACTCTCTCAAATATGCTAATAACATCTGTAAAAACAAAACCACAATAGTTAAAAGATTAATATAAACTTAAAAACTTTTCTTCTGATTTCAAATTTCGCAGGTACACTGCTCTGATATATTTTCATGAATTTAGAGGATTTATTTTACCCTGATAAGCGGTATATCTGCGAAACTTAAAGTAAGAAGATAAGTTGTTTGAATTTTTACGTACCAATTAAGTATTGTGGCTGTTTTTTAATACTTCTGTGTGCTCTGTTAGGTAGAGAGGTGTTCATACATTCGAAATGATTTATTTCTGTTTGGCACACTACTTCAGTCCGCCATTTTTTTAACAAAGTAAAACGGTCATTTTCGGATAAGATCCTCATTAACGATGGGATTTGGATGTAGCGCAGGAATCCAAATTAGGGCAACGAAGTCAATAGGTTTTATATCTTTGTATGACAACTCTTATCTTCATGTTACAAATGCGATGCAACGACAATCATCGAGTGAGGATGGGAAGTTCTTCTATATTTGACGTGTTTTTTAGACCTTCGTTTATCTTCTGCAACATTTCTTTGTCAGCGGTTCAAACAACAACTTTGTCAAATCAAAAGCAGAAGCTTTCTTTTGTGATGGAATACAGAAATCCCTCGATTAGTGCGCCTAATGTTTATATTAAAATATACGCACTAATCGAAATATAATAACCTATAGGAAATTATATAACTTATAGGAAATTATGTAATTTGTACCTCAGTCGTTATTCTCATTCACAATTCATTTCTAATTTGCGTACTTTTTAATAATAATATTTTAATTAAAATATAATTACTTTTTAATTACGTTTTAATTAAAATATAATTACATTTTAATTACTTTTAAATTAAAATATAATTACTTTTTAACTACTTTTAATTAAAATATAATTACATATAAGATGCATTAAAAATGCTATTAATTAATGTTTATTAATCTGACTTTTTATTTAAAAAAAATTATTTACAGTGGTTGGCCACATGGTATTCTTGTGTTCTTCATATACTTAGAGGTACTGAAAAATTGCCCCTTCTAATTTTCCAAGCATATCATAACCAATTGTATTTCAACCTGAAAATCTTATTTATACTCCTTCCATAGTAAATAAATACATCTTTTACCTTTCGATATTTTTTAATAAATGTAATTAAATCTTTCATTTTTAACAAAAATTCGGAAATTTCCTTTTTAAGATCTTCAAAATAAACATTAAAAATTAATAAAATGAAAATAAATACCAGTTTTTAAATTTAAGAAATTTTTTAATTAATTGTTAACTATAAAAAAGCAATTTTTAATTCCTATGGTTAAACTGAAAAATGTTCTACAGTACTAATCGAGTATTATGTATGTACTAATCGATTTTTGGTATATAAAAAGTTTAGCGCAATAATCGAAAACGCATTTTATCGAATGCGCATTTAATCGAAGGACACCAATTACATAATTTATGTGAAAGTTCAGGAAGGGTCAAAGTTAAGATAGCGTAAAACAAAACGAAGGAAAATCATTTTATGACTGAATAACAAAAAATAAAAAAAGGATTTTATCAAAAATGCTGAAAATTTTCGCATCAAAAATATTTTATCCTTACGATCGGATCTTTTTTCTTTTCTTTTTTTATATTTTTTCATATTTTTTTTTTTTTTTATAAAAGGCAGTCTGAAAGGTCGAAAAAACAGCAACTTTAATCTTTCTGGCCTTCCAGGACCGAATGACATTTTAGTGAGTTTCATACTCGTCTTCTTCCAAGCAGAACCGAATCAGAAGAATCACTTCCCGCTCGTCCTTGAGATTATGGCTGGGGTTAGGCTTTCAACGGACGTTTGGTGGTCGAAAGGTTTATATTTTGAAGTGATATGGGTAGTTGGAGAAAGACAGGAAAATAGAAAAAGAAAGAAAGAAAGCAAATTTCAGAAGGAAAGAAAGAAAGCCTAATATTTATTTAAAAAAGAAAGAAGATCGATTTATATTAAAAGAAAGAAAAGAAATACCAGACCTAAGAAAGAAAAAAAAGAAAGAAAGAAAGAAAGAAGACATCTTATAACAACAATGTTTTCAAAGGTTTTTCCTGTTTCTGACTTTTTTATTTAAAAAAATTATTTACAAGTTTTGGTATTCTTGTTTCAAGATGGCAAAAATTGCCCTCCTTGAAGTTCGTCACTTCAAAACATTTTTTTCAGAAAATGTCGAATTCAAATCTAATAATTCTAAAGCTATAAACAGTTCTTATCACTGACACACCCGATAAATTCTTAGAAAATTCTAAAGTAAAATCTGAATATCCGCCTAAAGGGACAAGTTGACATGGCGTTTTTTTTTTTTGCCTTCTTAAAAAAAAGATAAAAAAAAACTATTGTCAATCGGACGAACAGAAAAATAACATTTAGAATTTTATTAAAGTAACAATAAGATAAAAGTGTGTCATATAAAAAAGTTTTTTAATGTTTAGAATAATGTTTATCTCGGCTAGAAACATTCTTTCGATCGACGTCTTACTATATATATATATGGCCTGATGATTGCGTCTAACATGAAACTGCCTGTCGCCTCTGAGAAAAGAAAAAGAAAAAAAAGAAAGATAGATAGAAAGAAAGAAAGAAAGAAAGAAAGAAAGAAAAAAAAAAAACTTCAATGTTCACTTTTATATTTAGCGTTTCCTTTCAAGATACACTCTATTTTTTTTTCTGATATTCTAAAAGCTATAAATTTATCCCATAAATAGAAAATAGTAAACAGACCTTAAAACTATATTTATTCTCTTCTTAAAAACACAGAATTTTATTAACACACATGAAACACATATATATATATATATATATATATATATATATATATACACGTTTCATTAAAGATAACTAACAATGTAATGGGATTAAGCCTTTTATTTAATTTTTCTTGCGTTTGTATAAGTGTTTTTGGGTTTTTTTCTGGATATCAATTAGAGTAACAACTGTTCAAATTTTCTGCATATTCGAGCGCTTTCGGCTATACTTTTAGCCATTATCAAGGATGATTTTTTTTTTTTTTTTTTTAACTGGATGTATGGATTTTTAAGACACGTATCTAGAGTTATAGGAATATTTTATTTTCCAACCACGGTCAGCACATCGTGGCCATGTTCATAGTTGATATTATTGAGTGTTGTTTTTTTCTTTTTTATTATTAGGGGCTTCTATTAGTTTTAGTCTTTTTTACCTGTGAATGAGGCTACTATACTTGTATTTTCTACAAGTATGTCGCGAATCAGGGCCTGGTAGAAAAATACTAGGATAATCATAGACTCGTTCATTTTCTTTTTTCTAATTTTTTCTAAGTTCCTTTGTTTATTGGTTCTCGAATTTTATGCTTTGTCACTTTCTACTACATTCGTTTGGTAGGCTTTGGATTGGTAGAGTCGAAAGGGCAGGTTTTATAAATACGCTGTCTAGTAGTAGTAGAAATCTATTTTATACACACGCACGCACACACATATATATATACATATATATATATATGTTTGTGTGTTTGTTTGTGCGTGTATATATATATATTAGAGTGTACAGCTTATATTTTATATCATAAAGAAACAATTTATACAAAGAATTAGATAGCAATGTTAATGTGATTATTGGCGAAATCACTTCACTAACAGAACTTAATGAAACATTAACTTGCTATCAATTCCTTGAATAATAAGATTCTTATATTCGAGTTGTTGTCAGATGGAAGACACATGCCAATTACTTTCGACAATTTCAAATTGTTATCTTCAATTATCAAGTAAGACAGTGTGTATGTATGGAGAGGGGATATACACATATATACACACATGTTGACAAAAGCACACGAAAATGGAAATAGATCTAAGAACACACAGGGGTCATTAAAAGATAAGCATGCCGATAATTACTCCATCATTTCTCAGACCAATCTTCATTGTTTTATAACCCTTCACGCAAAACTTTTACTGCCAGTTCAAGAAAGACGTTTGGATCACTAACACAAAAAAGAGGATGTCTCATATCGAGAATATTTAACATCGAAAAAGATAAAGGAAAAAAATTAATTATTTTTAATGATATGTGGAAATCTCCACCCTTTGCCTGATGACGGCCACGAGACCGGAAACACGTGTAGCAAAATTATGGAAAATAAAACGTAATATTTTTTTAATCCACATTTCAACCCAAAACGTTTGCGGCGTCTCTCTTCTTTTTAATATATATATATATATATATATATATATATATATATATATCATAATATAGCATAAGGATGGGGGAAGTGTCCATCCGTATGTAGCGGCCACTTCTGCTGATATAGATGTCTAAATAATTCAGTTATGAATAGAATGTTATTTGATTTAACATTCAGAAAGTATTGAAGATAAAAAAGAAAATGTCATTTTATAAGCACGATGGAATTGCAAAATTAAAGAGTAGCGTCTTCTTTTAAAGAAATTATTGATTATTTACAGACATGACTTTCTCAGTTAACTTCAACCTTTGTTTTAAAACTACCCAATGAATTCCTTTTACGCGTCTATATATTCATTTTACAGATATCTTTGCGCATGCGTGTGCATGTGTTTGTGCATTATTATTTCACACGCTTATACACTTACTCACATATTTTGTCTCATATGGAGCATTTTCAACTTAAATAGGAGTGTACTTGGTTGTTTGTAAAATAGCCACTTGCTTGAGTATCGAGGTCAGAACATACCACTACAACTCCTTTCCGCCGCGTCAACTTGAAAACAAATAATGTGATTCTATGAACTGAAGTCCAGTGCTTAGTTTAAATTGCTATTATAAGCCAGTTTGCAATAAAATGAGGAGGCGCGAACTGGCACAGGAAGTTGCGGCTCTGAGCAGGAAAAAAAAAAACAAAAAAACACCCGAATGCAATTTTTGCCTTTTTAAGTTAATTCTTTTTGGAAAATTCATGTTTCCCCACCCCCCAAAACTGAAGCTCTGTCCATTGTCATAGGCCAATTATCTTAGCCATCTATTTGTAATAAACACATCAAAAATAGATAAGGATTGACGTTGTCTCCTTACTGCACAAACACACGGACTGAAAATGATTCACTGATAGAAATCTGATAGTATCCAAGTCTTCTTGAAAATAAAGATGTAAAGCCGAGATGAGGTATTGTAACTATTTACATTGCCCGGACTGTTATCTTCATCTTTATTGTCATATTCAAGACGTTTAGGCCGTTGTACGCTCCGGCCTTCTTCAGGTGATATACGTTGGAATTTCGAACCATTTATTTAGTCCACTTGGGTAGATTGTTCTAGTCCCACGTGCCATGCCTTTTCTGGATATCTCAGTGTCAGTTATTTCCCTTTAGTAACGCAACTTTTTCTTCACCTCTACGTTGTAAAGTTGCGTTACTAAAGGGGATTAACTGAAAACAACGTATGTCACCTGAAGAAGACCGGAGCATACAACAGCCGAAATATGACAATAAATAGGACAATAAATATGAGGACAACAGTCCGAACAATATAAATGGTGTAAATCGATTTTTATTCAGGTCCTATCACCTGTCATCATAAGGTTGTATCTCTGGTGAGAGTGATGATGTGCAATTCTTCGAAAGTATAAACTAGTGAGATAATGACTCTAAGCGTCATTCAGTCATTTCAAGACTATTATAGCAAGATTACTAATAGAAACCTTCTCAAAAAGCATTCATGATAATGACTTATCTTTTTCGCAGAAAGTCAGCCATCTTAAGACTGCTATTTCGACTTTTGATACTATATTTTAAAAAGATAGCCAAAAAGATAACATAAAAGAAAAATAACTGAAAAATTAACAGTTACCACAATCGATCCGGAGTGCCGTACCCTCTTGGATTTTGTAGGGGTAACACATATCCAGCAGATGCAGGAGCAGTAGTGGTGTTTCCTAGACAAGTTAGCTTGAGGGAGCCCAATCCTCTCCAGTTTGTTTTTGAATTTACATTTCCTTCTATTACACTAGTCGCCAACCAAGGCTATAGGATTTAGTCTGTCCTGCTATTTACCCACAACTGTATGATAGAAAAGATAGGTTTATACCTTTCATTAAGTGTACATTGTTTTGGCTGCTATCTGCTATGGGATATGGTATCTGTTGATTATTGTCTTGTGATAAGATTTTCTTTTCTAGAATCAATGTATATTTTTCCACTAACTGATACAAGGATTGAAAGTACGAGCACTATATGAAAATAACACACGTTTAATCATCGTCTACACCCACTGAACTAGTGTCTAGGTAAACTTTTGGAGTCTTTATAAGCAATGCCAATTTTTTTTTTGATAATTTTGTATTTAATTTTTAAGATGAAAAATTGTCGAGACACTTTAATATTATCCAAACTATAGATGTTCTTATAGACACACCTAACGGTCATGTACCCCTCTAGCCATCCATATATCATTTGAAAATTTTTAGGGTGTAGTGAGAACAAGACACTCATTATATACTGGCCCTAAGAACCTGCTGAAAATTACATTTTTTTAATGGACACGAACCGCTCCCTTTTAATCGGACTGGACCTTAGCAGCAGTTGGAAACGAGACCGCTTAACAGGAGTGTACTGAAAAGGCAAAACGTTTACCCATAAGTATAGGATGTATGGATAACAAAGTTGCTAAGGGCAAGTTCCCCTTCAGAGAAAGTTTTGCCAGTCCTCTCCAAGAAGCCCCAGAAAAAAAGTTTGAAAAGAAGTCCATTTGGAGTTGGAGCTAAAGCCGTTTGAGAAGGAGCAAACACGTGCGTTTCAAAAAGTATTTTACACGTGTTTAAGTAAATTTTCACCTTCAAGCGGCCGTAAAAGATAGGCGTAATTTCCAGGCGGACGGAAGGAAAATAAATGAAGAAAGAAGGAGTTTGGTCAGCAAGAAGAGAACCTTGTCTACACAAAGAAAAAAAGAAAAAAAGATAAAACTTTTGAACCATGAAAGGACTGAAAGTGTAATTGACGAGCTAAGGCTCTTCCCCCTTTTTTTTTTTTTATTGTTCTCATTGACACAGCAGATGGCCGCACTTTTTTGTGCATTGTAATTTTTAAGTTATGTTTTTCTGATATATATTTTACATTGTGTTAACCAGAGAATAGGTTATTTTATTCTCAGCAAAAAGAGACGAATTTTTGCAAGAACCCTTATTTAGCTGGTTAGAAATAAATATTTTTTCTTTGTAATTGAATCTGATTTGCATTTTTTTCTTTCTTTTTTGTGGGGCAATAGTGAAAATACTGTTGCAGCAGGTTTTATTTTCATGAAAGAAAAAATTTCCGAAAATCTGGATTGAAAGGCACCAAAAATCACATTAATGTCCTGCTGATATATATATATATATATATATAGATAGATAGATAGAGAGATGAGAGAGATGAGAGAGAGAGAGAGAGAGTGTGTGTGTGTTAAACATATGTTGATGTCATCTAGTGGTCATCAGTTCAATCTATGCATGAGGTAGTGAAATAATACAGTCTTTCAGCAGGACCGAATGAGAAACAGCATCACAGGGACAAAATGACGCGATAATCACCAGAGATCCCAAATTAGCTAAACAATGGACACCTGATGGTGGCAAAAGGGTATTTAGCCGAAACGTTAGGTGTCTATAATAAAATATCTACGTATAATATTCAAAAAGACTTTAGTTCCAATAGATTGAAATAGTTTGCAAATTGAGTGCCTTTTACAGATGACTTTTGAATTATATTCTAGTCTCTTTAGATATTTTGTGATTATGAAACTATGTCTACATTGCTTGGGTTTCCATAAATAGCTGTGTGAATTGTGATTTTTTGTCCTCCAGAAGAGAGAGTTCCAATTGTGAAAACTGTCCTGTGTGTCCTCGCCCATACGGATGTCCATTTGCAAGGCAAAACAGAAAGAGAAACAAACTAAAAGCAAAGAGAAAGAGAGGTGGAGCGTTTATTGCATGTTCAACAAGTGTTGACGCCTGACTCCATAAAGGAGCTCTTTATTAACTGATCTGATACTTGCCAAAAAAATAGCCGGTTAAAAGAAGTTGCTGAGTGAGGAGACCATTGAAGTGCCAAGCGTAGTTCTTGTTCAATACTTTTGACTAAGCGATGAAATTAAGCATCATCATTAAAACCAAACACAACAATCTTTCTTCTTCCATTTTTGGCAACGATGTTATTAAGTTTTATGCACTCGTCAACATAAGATTGCCTTTGTTCTTTTATTGAAAGAGAAAGGAGCGTCGTCATTGCTTAGTCAGGAGATGATAACTGGTATTAAATACAAAACTAGATACTCATTTGAAGTTGATTATGCTAGTAACAGAAGTAAAGTATTATTTTTCAATAGAAATACAGTGTAACCCGGATGTAAGAGAGGTTGTCGGGACCGGAGAAGAAGTCTCTTATATCCGGGTTTCTCTTATATCCGGGTTTGGTCTATTTTGCTTAGGTAACACAGGCTCTAATTTGGGACCAGAGAAAAAACTCTCTTATATCCGGGTTTCTCTTATATCCGGGTCTCTAATATCCGGGTTACACTGTAAATGGATTTTGTCTTATAATAAATATATACAAGAGAACGACGCTTGTTGGGGAGCAGCTTCGTAGACGTGGGGGCTCTAAAGCACACCGGATCTGACGTTCAGTCCTACGAAAGGGGACGAAGGTTCGAATCTGCTCGGCGAACACATTTTCTTTATTAAGGTTTCTCAAATACGTCGGTCGGTCGACGAAATAAACGCCTTTTTAAAAGGCGGGATGTCCTAGTCAAATACCGGTATCCACTTAACGTTTGAAGTTTGTTTTGTTTTTTTTAACTTATTTTTTCATATATATATATATATATATATATATATATATATATATATATATTGGGGAAAATGTATGACATAGTGGGAAAATTTTTGTGCGGCGCCTTTCGTCCTTTACGACATCATCGGAATAAATTAATTAACAAATTAAAAAAAGATAAATATATATATATATATAGAGAGAGAGAGAGACAGACAGACAGACAGAGACAAAGAGAGAGGAGTACAGGCAAAAAAAAAATTATTTCTTTTAAATTTAAAAAAAAAATTTTTTAAATGTTTTTGAAATATTTTTCTTAATATAAACTATCTACGAACGATTTATTGTTAATTTTCTTATATTTTATATGTAATAATATTCTGGTAATTTTGAGAGGTAATTTTTTTTGTTACATAATTAATAATTTCGTTTTAAAACTTTTTTCTTTTTTCTTTTTTTTTCAGCCTTCCTTGAATTTCACTCCATTTTTTTTTATGACCCCAACTTGAAGTGTTTAGGTTTGACTTTATGTAATTTCTTTTCATTCAAGCCAAACAACATCCGCCCTTCCCTTACTACCACGCGGACAGTTTTGTGTTGTCTGTTTGGTTAGCTCTCTATCAATTTTTCAACTGCTGCCGCTTTTTTAAAATATTTAATTCTAAATTGCTAGTTCCGACTAAATACAGTCTTCCATTTGAATTGAATAAAGCTGACACATTGATACTAGTTAAATAGTCTATACTCATTTGGTAATTTTTGTTTCAACACTTCTGGTGTCTTCTCAAGTGATGGTGTTGAATGTAGAATAAAGGTTTTTAAAAGGTTCAAATCAACCAATCATCCCTCGCAAGGGTAAACGCTGTTACATAAGCTGCAATGACTAATCAAAATACAAGTATATGAAAATTCAAAAAACTTGACAACGGACTTTGGTTATAATAATTAATGCCTTAATGTTAATGTTAGACTAAAATAAAAATCATTCTGCTTAATTTTAAAATTGACTATAAAACTAAAAATAAAATTACCAATTAATTTTTTTTGATTTATCATATACTTGTATTTTGATTGGTCATTGTAGCTTATGTAACATCGTTTCCCCTATTGAGGGATGTTTGGTTGATTTGAAGCTTTTAAAAAACCCTTTATTCTACATTCAACACCATCACTTGAGAAGACACCAGAAGTGAATAAACAAAACTATTTTTGAAGTTATAAAATGTTTAATAAAATAATTATATATATATATATATATATAATGGCTATTTTGAATAAAGTGCTGATGTTATAAAATGTTTCAGCAGGATGATGGCGTCTATTTTTTGAATCTGAGTGTTAATATATATATATATATATATATATATATATATATATATATATATATATATAATGTTATGGGATATATACCCATAAGAATAATAATAGAGTATTCCATACTTAATAAATACTGCGCCTCAGGATTAGGCAAGGAGTCGAGTCAGTAGTTCAGTCGATGTCGGACGACAGTCGAACTCTCTACCTTCGGGCAGACAGGAACCCGGACGAGGCTATGCCGAAGGGCAGAGTTTTGTCCTGGGAGATAGACAGACCCGATCCCGTTTATGCGTGGTCTACGGGGATTTTTTGGCCGAGCCTACGGACTCGGGAACCCCACATTCAATTCGGCCTTGTGCCACATGTGACTGTGTGGAGCAGTTACTAAATAGCGTCGAGTCAGTAGTTTGAGTCAGTAGTTCAAGTCGAGTGAGTAGTTCAAGTCGAGTCAAGAGTCGAGTCAGAGGCAGTCCGAAACAGAGTCGCGTTCAGACAATTAATGCAAGACATTAGAACAGTGATACTGGTCGAGACTACATTGTTTTCTCTACTAAACCTGATTGTTCATACTAACACTTCTACTTCTCTGTATATATTCCTGTTTGTAATATATCTGTGTTATTCCAGACCTGTGTTCGCATTCTTCTTTATTGGTTCTACCTTGGACTATCACCGTGGTACAAGGAACTGGACCATAACAATATATATATATGATGTCACACACTATGAAAATTTTTCGGAAATTCAGGCCGGTAAAGGTTGTTTAATACTGTTTAATATAAACAGAGAATTTACTTAAATATTTGTACTATAAAAAAGAATGTATAAACATAAAAATGTCTTAAAATAAAATATATATATATATATATATATATATATATATATATATATATATATATATATATATGAGAGAGAGAGAGGGGGGATATAAAAAATGAACGGCATAATAGCAGTAAGTTTCCTGTTTCAATGTTTACTTCCGAGCACGTGTTGCCCTACTCACAAGACATATTCAAATCAGGAAGGTCAGAAGAAAACAGAGTAACCTTCGTAACGAACTTGTGCAGATGGATGGCAGAAAGTGAACTGAGGAAGATAGTAAAAAGACAAACTTTGCTTAGAGCCACAAAGGATGGGAAGTTGTGAAGACCTATAATCGCCCATGGCCATGAAACACAGCATATAATAGAAATAAAAATAGCGCTTTTTTTGTTTCCGACAATCCGGTTGCGAAACAACTAAAAAGAATACAATCACATAAGTGTATTATAATTTGCCTCATTAGCTTTCAAAAGATCTTGACAATCGTCGAGGATCGTTTATTCTATCTATTCTCATCTAAGAAACAGATTTTGTATTTAATGTTTAAAAAATTCTCGAGAAGCAAAGGCATAAACAAATGTGTAAAATTAAATTAATCTTTTTCGTAATTGTCTATGTAAAGATTTATAGCTTTTTTTTTCAATGTCAGCTACATTATTTATTCCTGCTCTTGCCTTTTCCGAGGCTACTAGTGCAAAGTCGACGCTGATCATCTCAGTTGGGGTTTGCAGCCAAATCACTAATTCCATTTTCCGGATCGCTAACCGCTTGGTCACCGTCATCCCCACATCCCCTCTGGAATTTGTAAAAATTAAATTAACGTTTCTATAGATGCTTATAATAAGGCTCTTCTGATTGTGATATTAAGTAAAAGGTTTTTGCACTTTAGCTGAACAGATGACGACAAGCTTCGGAGTCACTCAAGGTTGTAATTGGTCAATTCATGCTCAAAACTGCTATAGTTTTAACCATAAATTGATCAGTGTCAACCTCGAGTGACTCCGAAACTCGTCGTCATCTATTTCATGTCCATCATTCCTTTATAGAACAATGTTAAACCCCTAGGCAGGGTTTAGTCATTTGACTAGACTAGGCATGTAAGTAGTACATGCCTAGTACATGTTAGTAACTTGTAAGGCATATACAACCAAATGTCGGTATTTTAGTAATATATTATTTTTAAAAACGAACACTACAAATGAATCGTAAAAAAACTTTTTAAGGGTGCGTGGGAATGTATTAAGAGAAAGTTATTTTTGGGAATGCCGAAAAATGCACACAGGAAAAAAATATATTTTTATTAATAAGGATGTGTGGGCAGTTATTGAATGAAAGTTATTTTTGGTGTATTGAAAATATTGGGAAAAATTGAAAACAATAGGAGTAATTGAATGCTTAAATAAAACGCAAAATATACTGTTGGGAATCGTTTACTTATAATAGGATTCAGACTTACGCTTCTATACTGTCCGTCACGTCTCCAATAGCATCTCGAGTGGTTCGCCCTGAAGATACAATGGCATTCTGTAAAATTCAGTGATGTGAGCAGATTCTGCCTTATGCAAGTGGTTACTGTTTCTGTGTGACACTTATACCTGGGGAGCGGCTTCTGAAGTGTATTCGCCGATGGCACATGGGTCCAACTTCTAACATCACAGTGTAAGGTGCTATAAATTACAACTGTCGCTAGCCTTTCATATTTGTTGAGGGAATGCTGAACGGCATGACGTAAGTCCAACCGATTCTGCAACAGGAATATGCTGTTCCGACACGATAATACCCATCTACAAAATGTCCGCACTACTCAACATGCTCGAAAACATCCCTACCCAACACAACACACAGAACATTCTACATAGAGCATTATGAGACATGATGGAACAACGCCTGACTCATTTAATTAGCCGACCTACAACACTTATTTTATTATATCTGCAGGTAGAAGAGACATAGAATAATGTGTTGCAGGGCGGTATTTGTCACCTGGATGATTGCATATATGCAAGATTAAAGATCTGTGCTAATGCACCAGAGAGAGATATACTGTATATTAAATATTAGGTGTTGATGGAGCATTTATTTTGGAACCTGTATTTCTCTTTTTATGATTTTTTGTAATTCATATATATAGTCTGAGACACATATTCAAGGAGTTGCAATCTTTGTTTTCTGTCACTGTATATGCAGAGTTTCCCAAATAATTGACATCATTTAGAATGTGAATATCTGAGTAACTACATGTCCCAAGCAAATGAAATTAAATAGGCTTCATGTTGAACAATAAATAATTTATTCATCAATCTTTTCAACAAGATATTCAAAGGGGTGTCGATTTTATAACCGATTTCCTAAAGCTTCACAAATGTTCAATAGGCGCAAAACCTGTGACACGACACATATGAAGTCGGGAGTCCAACTCTTGCCAGACACGTTGTAGCATGTCTTGCGTAACATTCTCGAAAGTGTCGTACGAGGAATCTGGGTTTCCATAGATGCTCTTCTTTCAGACATTCTGGCGCTTCGCACATATGTTTGCCGAGCCTGATTGACGATATCTTCCGATATTGGTGATCGTCCAGATTCCTCTGTTGCCCTGAACAGACAGCCTCTGCCTCTCTGACATTTTTTGTGCCATGTTCAAATCTATTTTTCCAGTTGGGGCATTTTTCTTGAATTTCCTCAAAATGACACACTCTCATTTAAGTGAGTGAATTCTAACACACAAAATGCCATTTCATTTCTAATGAATGTCATTCTTTACCTTGAAAAAGAATAAAAAAAGAATAAACATTCAACTTAGATTTACACATTTTGCTTATATTTGAGGTCATTTGAGTAAGAATCGTCCAGGTTATTAGACTGCAACATAAAGTCAATTATTATTATTCCTATTACTATATTTAATATTTAGCAAATGTCTAATTAAAACTTCTTCATACAAGACGCCTTTGATATTATCCTTTTTGTCTCCAGTCGGCATTTTTATTAAACGCCCTTTTTTATGCAACAATTGCCAATCTAAAATGTTCTTAATTTTTCCGTTCGGACAATTTTTCAGTTATTGTTTTTATGTCAATTTCACAGAACGAACTCTTTCTGGATCTTCTTTGAAGACTTTATTCTATCTTAAGAACTTTATCCACTTTTCAAATCTTCTAATACGTTGTGAACTTTCTGTTTCAAAATCTCTTTTTATCACTGGTATCTTGTTTGAGACGCGTTACTTCGTATTTCGTAATCCATTTTTTTTTTCTATTTTTTTTTTTTTTTTTTGCCTTTCTGGTCTCATTTTGACATTCCTTTTGATCTCATCAAAGATGGATATCTCTCCTCGGAATTCATCTATTCTTTCATTTTTTCTTTCTTTCATTCTTTCATTCTTTCTTTCATTCTTTCATTCTTTCATTCTTTCATTCTTTCCACTTGGTTTGCTTATGTTTATTCATGTTTTCATTATATAGCATCGTGGGTGGCTTTAGCAGTTGCAAATCTTACTTTATTCACTTCTAGAATATTTAGGTTAAATGTTTTGGCAATTCTTTCAGGTCATAGTTGCTTATCTTAATTTACCTAATGTTTGGTTTGTTATTTTCTATTTTATCTATGCTGATGATTTGTCTTTGATATAAGTACTGTTTATTTTAGTGACTTCTGTGACTGTTTTTCATTCCATTCCTTGTGATTTTATTATTTTACATAAAATCTCCGTCTTCAATTGTAGTGGGTACAACTTTTTTATCATTGTCTTCATTTGGACGCTTCTTACTTTTGATTAGCTACCTTATTAGCCTGTGATGGTTTCAATTCTTCATTGACTGCCCCATCGATGGACTGGTAATGGAATAGATAGCGACTCGGTAAGAAAAGTCGGAAAACCGAGGTCAGTTTCAAGTCGAGTTTTTTACCTTCCTTTACCCATGGGAATGTTATAAATCCATCTCTTCTCTCCAGTTATAGGTTAAATAGTAGGAATTTCTATGTGAAAAAAAACATTTTTATCTCCAAAATATTGTAATTCAATATTCACTCGAAAGCAAAGAATTCTTATAATTCAAAATATGATTTGGTTTTAACCCACAAAGTTTTGATAATCTTAAAAAACAAATAAATCAACTAATACTTCGTATCTGTTTTTCAAGCCTCTTCTGAACTGTTCTAAGCATTTCTTTTATAAAAAAATATAATTTCTACCTTCCTCTTATAATGTTTTTCATTTTTTCTGGCTTACTTTGAATGTTACTGTGATTGGTTAAAACTGTAGCGGCTGACATTTTTCTTTTTGATTCTGCATCCTGTATAATAACTATGACAAGTTACTTTTATAGCTGAGCACTCCACCTTTCTTTTATACCGACAGTTTATTTTGTTAAATTCGGTTGATGTAAGAATAAAAGGAAAATAGCGTCAGTTACTGGAGGCCGTGTGCTGGAGCGTGTCATAATGTCCGCATTCACTAGCATTTTCTTTTTAAATTGATTCACGAAAGTATGTTGCTCTCAATATAGATTGCGCGTCCTAATGTCCTCCTTTATTAAATGAAAGGGTTTACAAAAGCAATTTGTAACAATGACATTGCTGGTGCAGAGGCTACCCGCTGTTTGCTTGGGGTGTTTTCAACATTTCATGACTTTAAGAATAATTCATACTCTCTAAGCACGTATCTAATTAAGTAATTTACAACGTCTCTATCAACTGAGCTATTGTTTATTCATATAACAACAACAACAACAACAACAACAACTTATTCCATTATTTCGCGAGGATTTGGCAAATGTAAACAAGTGTTAACCACAACATACATATTGCGTAATCAGAAACATCAGCAGTACAAAACATAAAGAGAGTTGAATCCCAGACAACGTCAGGGTTCCGCCATACGTTGGCCAAAATTCTTATTCCTGGCCGCTGTTTTAGGCATCACAGCATCGCGGCAGGTATATATTTCTCACTTCTTAAGTCTGTGACCATCTGTAAGTATATACGTCAACCACTCAGTCACCTAAACTCCTCAAACCACTCAGCGATCTATACTCCTCAAAACATTCAGTCATCTATACTCTTCAAACTATTCAACGATCTAAACTCTTCAAACCGCTCAGCTAATCAAATCATTCATCGATCTAAACTCGTCAAACCAATCGGGCACGTAAACTCGTGAAAACCTTCAGTTACCTAACTCCGTTAAAAATCCTGGCCACCTAATTTTCGTCAAAAAACTCAAACATCTAAACTCGACATAACCATCTAAGCACATAATTATGTAACCACTTTCTGTACCGCTTTGCCTCTAGTTTCCTTTCCACTAAATTTCAAAGGATTTAAATTGTTGAATTGAATTGAAAAATGAATTTCACTTTTATCTAATGCCGTACAATAAAGTTTTATGACCAACCCTTCCACGATAACCTTTCATCTTTCTCTCACAACGATAACCTTTCATCTTTCTCTCACAACGATAACCCAGTTCGTTTAAATATATTCATGACATCAATCTCCTCTAGTTTACTCTCGGACGACCTGTCGTGACTCTGCACTTTTTTCTACAAGAAGAAGAAATAAACTGACAGAGTTCCTTGTATATCATCAGCTCATTGGCTCATCTACGAATGAAAGATTTTTAGATCAACATATTTTATTAGAGAAGATACAACAACAACAATCACTGGATTTTACAAGCTGATGATTTATCCTGTTTCTGGGATTAAAAAATATTATAAACTGTTAAGTTTATAAATATTTATTCATTGATTGATTGGTGTGTTTTTACGGTTTATCAACCCTAGATGTAGCAAAGCGGCCCTCCATCTAAGTAATAACCAGACACGACATTGCTTAACTTCGGTATAAATATTTATTGAAAAATGAGGAAGAATGTATTGTTTTGCTTTGATATGATTTTGTCATAGAATGAAATTTGATCTAAACTTCTGAGAAGAAGTATTGTTATTATTCCAAAAAAAATCTTCGAGATGACATCTGCACTGTTGCTATATTGACCATCGTGATTTGACTGATCCTTTCTTCGTATTTTTAATTACTGTCTAAATTCAACATATATTGTCCAAGATTTGATATCATTTGATGCTATTGAAATAAATCGTATAAATATAGTTTACTTAAAATACAAAAGGAGTTATATGTGGTAAAACTATAAAATAGTCAAATTCATTTATTACTGATTTTCCATCGTGTTTATTGAGTTCTCTCAGTCACTATGTATTTATCTAAAAATAAATACTCGATAAATTCGATCCTAGCTAGAAGCAACCGGATGTCTAGCCACACTGATGAGCTGTGATACAGCGAAACAGTCTGTCTGTGGATGACAATATATATGCTCTTAAAAATGGGTTTGTAAACAGTGACTATTACTGCTAATACTGCAAGACTCTTCCGTAAATCAAATCGAGTTATCTAAAAATAAATACGCTTAAATTCACCTTCACCCCTGCCGTGTGTCAATGGCTTAGCGGTAGAATCCCGACTGACACCAATTTAGTCGGGTTTCGATCCTAGCTAGAGGTAACTTGACGTCTAGTCACACTGATGAGCTGTCTATCTGTGGATGACAATATATATATATATATATATATATATATATATATATATATATATATATATATATATATATATATATATATATATATGAACTGGCTGGCATATGCAGAAATATATATACACATGGCTATACGTGCTATATTACAACGTATACATCTAGCTTATTTTCTTACTACCATCAGGAGATAAAGCTTTAATATTTCGACAGGTAGACTTTAGGTGTCAATATATATATAAGTATAGGATTATTGAAAAAAGAGAACAAATGGAACTAGCACTGACGCATTTTGATCCCAAACTGGAAATTATCATTGCTAGTGACGCAAGCTCACACGGACTGAGAGCTTGTATATTACACAAGATGCAGGATGGCACAAGGAAACCTATAGCTTACGCATCTAGATCGTTGTTACCAGCAGAGAGAAATTATTCACAAATTGAGAAAGAAGTGCTAGGCATAATATTCGCCATAACTCGCTTCCACAGATACATATATGGAAGAGAGTTTACTCTTCAAACTGACCATAAACCTCTTCTCACTATATTCGGATCGAAAAATGGACTACCAATTTACACAGCCAACAGACTTCTGAGATGGAGAACTATATTATTGAATTATAATTTCAAAATAGAGTTCCTACCGTCGAAGAAAATTGTGCATGCGGATGGATTATCTAGATTGGTACCTGCGAAATGCGAACCTCTGTAATAGCGGCTTTGCGAGCCGAAGACGAAATTAGTAAAGTGCTAAACAATACAGTAAGGGAATTACCAGTGACCTTGTTAGAAATAAGAAGAGAACCTGAAATGGATGAATTCATACAAAGTACAAAGAGAAAAATAGAAGAAAAAGAAAGAAATCTAGCGGAGTGTTTTTCAATTTGTAATCACGTATTACTTTATAATGAAAGAGTGGTCATACCCAAATCTTTACAAAGACGAATTCTGAAGGACTTTCATCTAGGACACCCAGTGAAAAATCATATGAAAGCGTTAATGAGAAGTTTCGTGTATTGGCCTAATATGGATAACGACATTACTCAAATGGTGGAAAATCTGGAGGCTGTGCTGCGGCAGCAAAGGCATCACTTATTATACAAAAACCATGGCCTAAGGTGGACAGACCTTGGTCTAGAATCCATGCGGACTATGCAGGACCCATAGATGGATATTACTAGTTGATAACGGTAGATAGCTTTAGCAAGTGGCCAGAAGTTTTCAGATACAAAAACCCTACGACGGAAAACACCATTGTTTACACGGGTTATTCGCAAGATTCGGCGTTGTAGATTGCCTTGTAACGGATAATGGTACACAATTCACCACGAGCTACTTTCAAGAATTCTGTGCGAATTATCAAGTCAAGCATATTAAAATAGGACCATACCATCCACGATCTAACGGTCAAGCCGAAAGTTTTATCGATACGCTTAAGAGAGGTTTGAAAGAAGCAGAGGACG
Organism: Acanthosepion pharaonis; assembly: GCA_903632075.3. Taxonomy (NCBI): domain Eukaryota; kingdom Metazoa; phylum Mollusca; class Cephalopoda; order Sepiida; family Sepiidae; genus Acanthosepion; species Acanthosepion pharaonis. The sequence continues at coordinate 1,594,785 of CAHIKZ030002212.1, forward strand.
TACCAACAGAAAGAGCCATACAACAGTTCCTACAAGTCTACATAATCACACCGAACGGAAACACACCATCTGGCCTTTCGCCAGCTGAAGTGATGTTTGCTCGCAAAATACGGTCTGCTTTTGATAAATTATTACCCAGCAAAAATAAAAACCGACATACACCGATAGTGCTTAAAAGATCTTCAAACCAGGCGAACGGGTCTATTTCAGAATGTTCAAGAATAATATGGCATACTGGGAACCAGGTACGATAATAAACAGACTGGGGAATGTTCTGTATACGATCCAAGGCGATAAATTCACTGACAGGAGACATATCAGTCAGATACAAAAAAGACGGGTAGACGAGCCAAGCTCGTCACCTTCGGAAAATGAAAACTAAATGGAGGCGATTTTTGAAGCATTTGAGATTCAAAGACCACAAGTAGCCAGGGAGATTAGAAGAACGGGCAGGAAAAGAAAATTCACAGAACCGCTAATAATAGACCATAAGCGGAAAAAATATTAAGGAGGGGAGTATTGTGGGGCGCGCCCCTTGTACACAGAATGGACTCGTCCAATGTATATTTACACTATGGGGAGATAGCGTGACAAAAAAGGTCGACCTAGGGTTTTTACACGGAGTTACGAGAGTCAGAGAGATAATTATGGCTTCAATTACAGAGACTTGTAAATATACTTTTCTACTAACACGCATTCCTTAACTACTAATCTTCATTTCAACTTTGTATTCTTACGTTTAATACACATATTTTTCTATTTCAATTACTAGGGTGTTTATTTATTTGTGGATTCCATAACAATATGTATATTCGCTTCTCAGTAAGATGCATATATATATATATATATATATATATATATATATATATATATATATATATATATATATATATATATATATATATATATATATATATATATATATAATGTAGGTAGGTAGGTAGGTAATAAAATGTTTGGTAATCCGTATGGATAATCCCAAGGAGGATGTAATCCAGAGAGCTCAATGTCAAACCAGGGCAAATATCAATTTAATTTAATTAGAAAACAGACAACCTTAAGAGTCCATTGATTATGTTTTATTTCCCTAGGAAGGTGTTTTTTCCTGGTTCTTCAGATCACATTTCCGAGTATAAAAAATGATCTTAAATGTACGTATTATTTTTATACACTTCTGAGGGGTAGTTTTAAGTTTATGTAAGGTGAAAGAGAGAGGGGGAGGAGGACGACGACAGATAGGGTCGAAATTAGAGAAAGAAGGGAAAGATTGGAATAATTTTAAATCTATTTTTATTAAAATACTTAAGAGTAAGTATATATATATATATATATATATATATATATATGCAAAGGTTCAAACACTGTTATTCCATGGTTATAATTTATTACATTGGAATCGTAATCACGATATATATATATATATATATATATATATATATATATATATATATATATATATACGTTTAAATTGGCTACTTGCTATATTACATAAACGAAACCAGACGCTTCGCTTCTCAGGAATCGGTAAGTCATTTTGGTAAACGGTAAAAATACCAGCGTTGCAATAATATTAATTACCGCCAGTTCTCTCGATGTTAAGAGGATAAATTAAAAATTAAGATGTCGAATACCACATTTCTCTCAAGTTAGAACATTTCACTTACAAAATTGTCTCAATACACTCATTTTAACACCAGTTTTCTCCCTATCCCATGAACCATACAAAGCTAAGTTTAATGTCTAACCCAGGATTACGAGTGCTGATTTTTCAAGACAAGCAAACTCTCTCCTCTTAGCCAACGGGCACCTGTGCAATGTTTCTAGCTTGCATTTTACTGACTATCCTGTGGAAATTCTTGTTTATCCCACAGGACTCGATCAAATAAGTTATGTCCTGATTTACGTAACGTCATAGGTCCCTTTTGACGAAAGGTATGCTGGAATAAGGCACAAAAATTCACGGAATGAAAAATGAGGTAAAGAATGAATATTGTGTAGGTTGGCGCCAATTGGTTTCTGACAATTTTCAGGAAGGAAGACATGGAGTTTTGCGGAAAGGGTTTTCTCTCTGACAATAATTTTTATTTTATTCGCTGAACGAGATGTTTATATAGTGGGATGGACAGTGTGTACTCAAGTGAATTGCTAATCACGAGAAAACACAAGTTCGTAGGTGAGGTGATGCTGAAATATTCTCGGCCCAACCAAAAATGTTTGGGCACTTCACCAAAATTTTAGAAAATGGCGCAGACCAATGACATGTACTTACCACATTTATATATTTACATTTATAAGAATTTGTGTTCGTGTGTCTCTCCCTGCGTTTATGGATATGAATAAATAGGGATATACATAGCATGAAAATTGCATTCAAGCATGAAACAGACAGTCGTCATTCGTTGTTGAACTCAGTGTCTACACTTATATATATTTCCATATGTTAGTTATATCCTTGATTTTCAGCATTTTTACAACCAAAACAATTCTTGTAAAATAATTTGCGTTTTTTTTTGTCGTATGTATCTGCACTTCTATGGAGATAACGGTAATATTTTTGCTCTGAACAATTCATTTGTCGCAATTTTAATTCCTAAATTATTAAAAATATAAAAGTTAACAAAAAGAAAAAAAAAAGATAAAAAAATATTGTAGCAGCCAAAGCTTCAAGCAACCATTCTATTCTATCAATTTTATTGTCCAAGGAAAGGCTCTGTAATAAAGATAAAACCTCAAATACATTGGTCACATGACAAACTCTTTAAGTAGATGTTAACTAACCACTTGAGCAAGGAAGCACTTAAACACTCATACCCAACTCTCCGTACTTATATTAAAAATCCTTGTAGATTTTTAAAAACATCTTTTGTAAAAGACGTTTGAAGCACACTTCATAAAACACTATAGATCTATACTTAACATTGCCTGCTTTGAAACCAGTCCTAACGTATTCTATGTGTTTTGAACGCTAGGCAAGGCGCCTCGACATTGAATTACTAATACAACTACTACTATGCAAAACAGTATAGAATATAAAGACAAAAATATACCAAGAAAAACCCAGTGATAACGCCCATCGTATAAACCGAAAGCATTACAGTTTAAACGCACCCTTGATCCTCATCAAAGACAAACTGTATAAAAACACTAGAAAAACTGAATAAAATTTATGTCATTTTCCTTGCCTGTCACATTCAATAAAACCTATATATAAGAGTGGCTGCTGAAAAGTTCTTTGTTCAACCAAAATTGAATTCCAAGACAATAATTCTGATATCGTGTAAATTAAACATTAATAATTTGGCGAAATTTTTTCAGCACACAGCCCTGTATGTACATACACATTTATACATTCAAATTTATAAGCAAAAGTATTACATATGTCCTGGGCATGACGATAAACTACATCCGCGTCCAAGGTAAGACAATAAACTACGTCCAACATCAAGGCCTCTGATCAGGAGGCTTTGAGGAGCGTGGAACCACCTCTTAATTGTTGCTGTTCCCAGGTCCGCCCTGACCCGGGGTGGTAGCACTTGTAAGGGTCCCAGCTATGGGCAAATAGTTAATCCCAAAACTGAGGTAACAAGCATTATAAAAGTGTAAAAATAGGTTTTAATACCAGAAATAGTTTGTAAAAAATTATTCCCAGAAATAAATTTTTGAAGAAAAAGACTATTACGACCAATACGTTTTTGAAAAAAAATACCAGCAATACATTTAAAAAAAAAATACCAGCAATACATTTTTAAAAAAAATACCAGCAATACATTTTTTAAAAAATACCAGCAATACATTTAAAAAAAAATACCAGCAATACATTTAAAAAATACCAGCAATACATTTTTAAAAAAATACCAGCAATACATTTTTTAAAAAATACCAGCAATACATTTAAAAAAAAATACCAGCAATGCATTTAATTAAAAAAATACCAGCAATACCTTTTTTAAAAAAGTACCAGCAATACATTTTTAAAAAAATACCAGCAATACATTTTTTAAAAAAATACCAGCAATACATTTTTTTAAAAAATACCAGCAATACATTTTTTTAAACAATATTAACAGCTACACATTTTCGAGGAAAAAAAATATTACCAGAAATAGATTTTTGACAAAACAAATATTACCAGGAAATAGGTTGTCGGCATTAAATGACCCATTGGGGTTGATATGCTGTAAAACAAAACAAAAGTATCATATCCACTCTTTACATTATTCGGACTATTGTCTTCATCTTTGTCGCCATATTTATTACAACGTTTCGGCTATTGTACGCTTCGGCCTTCTTCAGGTGGTTAGAATGTCGAACTGAACCCTTTATTTCGCTCACTGGGATAAACTGTTCTAGCTCCACGTGCCATGTTTTTAATGGATGTCAGTTATCAGTTATCTCTTGTTAATTCCCCTCTGAAAGTTCTCCACTGCCTTAACCGGGTATTGAATTCACACTCTTTGGGTCCTGTCACTGGATCTAACCAACGCTTTTATCCACTGTTCCATGTGTCCTCAAGGAATAATGTAAATATTGTACATCATGCCTCATCTCAGAAATATAGACAGATACTAAAACGCCGAAACGTTGTAATAAATATGGCGACAAAGATGAGGACAATAGTCCGAATAATGTAAATAGTGTACATAATACCTCATCTCAGAAATATAGACAGATACAAAAGTATTAGATCTCTATATAATTTTCCTTATTTTTCCGATTAATTCATCCGAATTGAATTTGATGACATTTATCAACACAATTAGACAGGAAAACTAAGTTGATAAGAGAGAATTACGATATTGAGTCACCCCCCCCACGAGGGTGTCATGTGGCACAAGGCCTTTTTAACGTGGGCATTCCCGAGCCATTAGGCTCGGCCAAAAAATAGCCCATTTGAACCCGTATAAACGGGTTCAGAGCTGGTTTTACCTCCCCGAAGGAGACTCCGCCCTTCGGCGTAGCCTCCTTCGGGTTCCTCCCGCCCGTAGGAAGAGAGTTCAAACAGAGCACTCGGTTCAAAAGTGAACTACTGACTCAAGAGAATTACGAATATTGATTCAGAAAGGTTTTTGAAGAGCGCTGAAACAGAAGTTCACATTTCAGCAAATTGTAAATCTCACTCGAATGGCAAACATTTCATGGACGACTTGCACTAAAGACAAAATATTTCTAAAGCAAACACATAAAATGACTCGATAAGAATTTGTTTAAAAAGGTTTTAAGATCATACGAATGATTTCTGAAATACGGTTATTTTGTCAAAAGAAACAAACATTGAACTTTTAGGATATAACCAGAAAGAAGACAAAAGATTCACAAAAATTGATAAGAAACAGGAATCGATAAAATGTCCATTCGTTTGAACAATCCTTTGGGCTGAGATCTGGAGCTATCACTTGGGAGGTGATTCAGCTTCCAACAAGACAACAACATATTTAGAAAGCCACATCAGAATGGTTTTAAAAATAGTTTAAGACAATGGAATGGATTTTATGAAACGTCTGACCTAAATCGAATGACCAGTTTTGGTATTAATGAAAATTACTCTTCTTAAACAAACGCCATCTTTGTTCCAGTAACTTTTGGAAAAATCAGTGACATTGACAAGCAGATGTAACTCATGCAGACATTAGTATGTATCATTATTATTGACCCTAAAGTTACTTCTTCCTCATCTAAAACTCCTCGCTTGATGTTCAGAGTCATCTCCAATCCCTCCTCTCACAGTGCACAAGATTTAGGATATAACTATGTGGGCAGAGGAAGTTTCCAGACTCATCAAAAACCTTGGTTCGGATAAAATCCCTGCTGTTATACTTAAGAACATTAGCCTTGAATTATCTTCAGTCTTGGCAAAGTTGTTTAGCCGGTGCCTGAAAGAAAAATATTTTTAAAGTCTGTGGCAATAACCCCGTCAACTTTCTTAGTACTATTAGTAAACATTTGAAGTATTTACCAACAAAGGCTTAGTTGCTCACCTCACTAGAAACAACCTCTTGAGCAACAAAGAGCAAAATGGACTATTGCTTCCATATCTGCACTAGAGCATTCAAATCCTCTGAGAGTTCAAAATCGTTTTTGTGGACTTGTGGGCGGGGGAAGACTTATTTTCAGTTGCGTCTTTCTCACAGACGCGATGTCGCAAGCCTATCACTATTCTATTGCTTGTTCTATAGCAACAGTTCGAATGAGCTCTCTTTAGTTTTCCCAGTTCAGACCTTTGCAACTAAGACTCATCTTGCTACGTCTACGGAGTCGAATCACCCTCATTCTCTCCGTATTTCAATTATAAGGAGAAGTTCTACTCAGCTTTTATCAAAGAACTGCTACTTTGGGGAACAGATTCCTGCGTGATTACTTCCTTGAACCATAAAATGTTATCTTCTTCTAGTCAAGGATCAATCGTTATCTTGATCTTCCTCTCTTTGCATTCATGTCACACGCATTTCATTTAGTTACCCTCAACGTTGAATGGTTTTTTGAGCGTTATGCTTGGTAAACTATAGTAAAAAACAATCATTACCAGTAACTCGGTGCCTCAAACATCAACATATATATATAAAAAAAACAATGTTGTTTATGAACTCTCGTGTAATTTGGGAAATTTTATTTCCAATACTAATACTCAAAACACTTTAAATTACATTGATAACACATGTACTGCACTCTCTCGTAGGTTAACTTGTCACTTGCCGAAACATAGTGCATGTCTATTACATATCGGCCATTACTTTAAAAAAATCGAAATATAATAAATAAATCGAATCGAAATATTGAAGAAATAATCGAAGACGGCATTTTAATATTCTAGAAAATTATGCACCTCCAAAAAATGCGATACCTAAGGTTTAAAATGCATTTTAAAAATGAAATTTTTTCTTTAATGTTTTATTTTAGTTTTAATTCCAAACTAATAGATTAAATTTAATATTTCCAATAAGCAAAATACTTTGCTAAATTTCAAAATGAATTTAAATTGATTGAAATTATTTTTAAATCGCTAAAAATGGCTAAAATCGGCCAAATGACAAATCTGTCAACACAACGTAATTCTCTTTATTAAAAAAAAAATATATATATATATATATATATATATATATATATATATATATATATATATATATATATATATATGCATGCAATTACAGGTTTTTTAAAGTCAAACAGATTGATCACTCTATTTTTCTGGCAAATTCCGTAATGTTTCCAGTCTCGTCGAATAGTTCATCTGTTGAACTCTATCATTTTTTTCTTCAAGATAAACATTTAACAACTGAAGTTTTCTTCAGATAGCACTTCAACTGCATACCAACTTTTCGAAAGAATTCTTCCAAGAAATTGGGAGCTAAAGTGAAAATCAATTTTCAAAACTCAATTAACAAATATGGAAAATAATTTCTTGTAATAATGATTTTCCTTAAGTTGAAAGATGTAATAGGCTTTCTTGAGGTTTCCCGCGCCAATACCTCGGCGTTTGTCCACAGACGCCAATGTCTGATTTCCCGTCGCGTCAGTCAGTTTGACGTTCATTTGACGAACACGGCTTCAACACAAGCTTCCGCTGGTCGCATATTCGAAATATCTCTGATTCTCTTAGAGAACAACCTTACATTTCCACTCTCTTATTTCCCTTTTCTTTTCTTTTCTTTCTTTTTTTTTTTTTTTCACTGTAAATCAATCTAGCTGTCCGGTTAGGCAAGGCTTCCCTGAATGCAACCACGGAAGTTAAGCGGTTTGGGCTTATAAAGACCAAAACAAAACAATTAACACTTGCACATTGTTATATTTTATTATAACTTTTCTCTCTCTATTTTTTTTTTTTTTTTTTTTTTTTTTGGTGTAGTTTAAGTACGTAATGATTTCATCAAACGAGTTATTGGTACAGAAAATGGAATTATTAGAACTAGTTCGAATTCTGACTGAAATACTATTTGTTTTTTCTTCGCTCTGGAATGGAACTGCACAATCCGTATACCACCAATGAGTTCTAAAACGTTGTGTGCAATGAGTTATTTGCGACCCTGCAGACGATAAGTCACAGACCTATTGATAGTCTATCGCTATTTCCATGGCAAATGTTCAAACGAGATACATTCCTTAGTTCTGTCAGTTCACAGCGAGGACCCACTAGGGTCTTGTACTTCTTTGTGTTGCAACCGAATCCTCTATGAGGATACAGGGATACCGGTGGACGTCCTACTTACTTAGTCTCTCCTCTTATATCCATACAACAAACCGAGTGAGGTAGTTGTATATACTCTGAGTGGCTCTTATATTGGGTGAAAATTTGACTTTAAAATCAACTAATATTTAATCACCTGTTGCGTGTTAGAAGATGCGAATGACATTTCCAAATAATATCTGTTGTCCATAAAATATCAAGCATCCTATTTCGATCATCTCCTATGATACCATAACTTGATTTTTTTTTCTAAAACAATGTGAAGGTCATTTGTTATTATAATGACGATGATGTAAATACATATCGAAATATTACGAAAATTAAAAGGAATCGTGTTTATCTGTTTATTTTACCAGAATTAATTTGCCAGAAATAGATTTCATTATACTACAGAGTTCCGATTTAAAATTCTGCTAAAGATGAAGTGAACAAATTAGGAATATTGAACATGAAGTGGTTTGTACTGGCTGTGAGGGTCAAGTTCATCAATAATACACGTGCAGCTAACGTTCATTGGTACCCAAGTCAACTGAGTCAGTCTGCAGTAGGGTGTTTATATGCCATATCTCTACTTCAGGTATTACGTGAATTTATGTTCTGTTGAAATGACTTCGTTTTTTATGATGACTGACAAATTCGAGCAAAATACGCGCCCGAATGAAATTGCATGAAGCTCGGTGAATTAGATATAATATGTTCAAGAAAGTGACGTGTTCAAAGATGGTCAAGGCTAGCGCGATCAAAGGACAGGTTTCTTGTATTCATGAACCTGAAATAATGAAATGGAAACATAACACGCTATTCTTTATTTCTTTGCGTGGTTGGAGGTAGTCAAACGATTTAGTACTTTATTCTATCTCTCTTGCTCACTCCCTCACGCTCTCACTCTCTCATTGTCTCTCACTCTCTCACTGTCTCTCACTCTCTTCACTCTACGTCTGATTAAGGCGAGATTTGCTTTTATTCAATGAACAACGACTTGTATTGATGATTAAACCGGTTATATTACAGTTATTTCATGAACGCCAAACTACTATGAATACGAAGTGTGTGTATATATATATATATATATATATATATATATATATATATATATATATATTCGAAAATTATAACAAAAATATTTTATAAAATCACTACAAAAATAGCCATTTTGTTTCAACACTTTTAGTGTCTTATCAAGTGATAGTGTTGAATGTAGAATAAAGCGTTTTAAAAGGTCCAAATCAACCAAACACCCCTCGATAGGGCAACGCTGTTACATAAGCTGAAATGACCAATTAAAATGCAAGTGTATGAGAACTCATAAAACTTGACAGCAAACCTTGATATAATAATTAATGACTAAAATAGAAATCATTCTAATTAATATTAAATTTTACTATAAAATTGAAAATTAAAAATTACCAATTTTAAATTTAACCTGTATTAAGTGGTAAATATAAAATTATTTAACGAAGAAACTGAGGAAAAGCATTAATATATATTTTGTTATTTATTTTGTTTTAATTGAAAGGCTAAAAACTCAGAATAAACGTTAAAATTTAATATAGATGTAAAGCTTCGTTAAAACTTCGATACATTTGAATTGATGATATGGGAAGGGGACGGGAAGGGGACGATGGAATCTTGCAAAAGACAATACGTAAACAATCAGATTATAATACACAAACACTTAGACATATTTCGATATATAAACACGAAAAGACACGAACGAAAGAGGAAATAGACGTCCGCGGCCCTTAAAAATCAGATAACATATACATCCAATGAAAGGCGGTCATACACATACATTAATAAAGACACACGCATATACACATCTACAAATATTCACATTTGAAAGTGTTAGTAAACGAATAAATAGACTAATATCGATTCATTTATGGGGGGGTATCCGTACGACCACTCCGAAGGTTAGGCAATGCCTGGGGAAGGGATTAATCTACGCGGATTTTTTTTTTGTTTGTTTGTTTTTCAGTTTTACTTGATATCGAATCGAACAAAAGTTAATTTATGTAATATACCGTACCTATGAACACTTAATGGGTATGTCTCAGTACCCATAAATACGTTGGACACTATTGTAAGTGGGGGTTATATGCTGTCTATGTAGACCACCACTAGAAGTGGTTTACCTATTTCACGCCGCTGGCGAGTATTGTATTTTGTTGATGTTATAAAGATTACCATTTCATTTCCAACCTCCGTTTTAGTTATTCTTCATTCAGTAACCTTTTCTACGTTACAACGATTTCTTACCGCGAAATTTCACCAGAAAATACAGAGGCATCGCAATGAAGCCGCTGACATCAAGTTGTGTTAGATTCCCTCTTTCTTTTTAGTGCAAAGGGGAAATGTGGGCAATGGGTTTCCAATCCCCACACCATTGTCATTTTACTTTTATTTAAATGCTGAAATGTTTCCCTGAAACGCTGCATGAAATAACCAGAGTTATACCCTTACGTTTTCTTCGAACTGAAATACCCACTCGCGTCATTTACAAGATTTTTTCATTCATTTTCGACTCGTGCTAAATTGAGAGATGTCTCTAAAAGGAAAGAGAAAGAGAGAAATAAAAAGTGAAATTGGAAAGACTAAGATTTTTATCTAACCACATAATCTGCACTGTCTTCAAACCTGATCAAAGTAAACAAATTCCAGAGAGACGATATATGACTGGATTTTCTTTCCGCTGAACGCATTATTTACATTTTGCAACCACAACTGAGTCGCTTTATTCGTTCGTCTCTGAATAATGGAAATCATTCATTTCTCAAATCTGCTACCGGATGCGTTGTTGTTTTATAATTCGTACGACTCTTTCACGAATTCTATATTTAGTAGCACATCGTTAGATTTCCAAACACCTACTTAGATTTTAGTTATTCATCTGGATATTCTGAAAATCAAAAATTGGGGATAAAATTTTATTTGGGAAACGTATTTGGGTATTTTTGCCTTCATGATTCAAAAATTTCCTGACAGCAAAATGCTAAAAATATAGAACAAATCAGTAGCTGGAATGTGTTATTAACTAAAGCAACACAAAGAATGAATGTCCGAATTGGTTAAGTCATCATCCATGAAGATGAGCTTTTATATTAATCTATTATGGCAGATTTTCATCCCAACAATCTGGGTTGATGCACACTTCATGATAAATATTATTCGATTTCGTGTTTTATTTCATCTTATCAATATTGATTTTTAACAATTTCGATTGATCGGTTTTTCATTTTATCTATTATTTTATTACAAGATTTATTCAAGCTTATTATTGTTGTTTTTCATTCCAACAATATGGGTCAATACTTTCTTTATGATGTAGTTGATCATGGCTCTCCACAATTTCCTGCCCTTTGTAGCTCTTAATAAATTTTATCTTTTATCTCTCCTAAACTTTGCTTCGCCATCCATTTACTCAAGCTCGCCAGGTATGTTGTGCGAATGCCTTCAATCTGTCCTGTGAGTATCAGATTTTCCAAACCCTCTTTTCTCATTATGTACCCCAGAAATTTTAACTATCATTTCCTGATGTATAAGCGTCCTTTTTGTCTCTATGTTCTCTAAAACTTCGTCGTTGTCTACATATTCGGCCCATGGTGTCCTCAGCAGCCTTCAGGTTTATTCTCTCCTATGAATGTTGCTTGTTTTCCTAAAGATCTCGATTGATGCACACTTCGCTTTTATTTTATTGCGATTTTTTTATCCATCTTCTGATTGTCACTCTTTTTTTTTTTTAAACTTGTTGATAGATTCACACTTTCACAAATCTAAACGAAGAAGCGTGAAAATCGAAAATAAAATTTGCTTGCGTCGATATTAAACTCGTATTTCACACGTCGGGATTGCGTCATTTGTTGGCGTGGCCTTAACCACGACCTGAGTATATGAGTAAACGAATATCATTGTGTGAGAAAAAGAAAAGTCTACAATAATAAAGTTTGACTTTCCGTTGCACATACGTTTTGAAAAAAAAAAGCTTTTGTTTGTAAGCTACAAAAACAGGAGTTACATTCGTGTTTTTTCCATTTCCAATTCCTTTGCGGTTTTCAGATCCCCATCCTCTTCTTTCTTTATGCCCATATTGGATGACGCCATGACAGACTTCCTGTACACCCAAGGGCGGTAACCCCGCAAAGCAATGATGTTATTTTAACATACCGGATTCTAGGCAAATTTGTTTATGAATCATTGATTTCATTTAAATTCTGTGGATTCGCTTAGAATAAGGAAATTCCTCTTTTGTCTATAATTCAATAGTAATGAAAAAAATAAGTTTTACTAATAGTATCACACCAACTAAATCTATGATAATTCTGTTTAAAAAAAAAAAAAACTAGAATAAAATGCATAACAGAGGTGAAAGTTTTAATACTGTAAATGATGAACATTTTAATTGCAATAAACTTCAAAAATAATGTATATTTAATGCTTAATATATAATATATTATCATTTGGTTAAATGTCTGAAGTAAGAATCATTTTTTGCTATTGTGCAATGATTCTCTCGGTGCAGAAAGACTCAAGGATGCTGCGACCAAAATTCTTCAGATGGTTCAACAAAGATGTGGAACCTGATCCCAAAAGAACCGATTTAGAAGAATTACAACTTCTCTGTTTATAAATTCAAGCATCAAAATGGCCAAAGGATATATCGGTTGAAACACTGAAAAAAAATGACAAAGAATGCAGTCGAAAAGAATCAATACCTAACAATTTTGTCTTCCCTTCGATTAATACGTTTTTAATAAACGCTACTTTCTGAGTCCGTCTTCTTCGATTTTAACCTGTTAAGCAAAGAAAAATATAAGCTTTTCATCACTTTGAACCAGCGGCAAAGAGACAATCCAGGTACTGTAAACCCCCTCTCTTCAGCTTCATTTCATTTGGGGGAAAGATGATGACCTCAGTTTTCTGGGATGCAAAAGGTATTGTGTTTATTGACTATCTTCAAAAGGGTCACACCATCAGAGGAGAGTACTATACCAACTTGCTGAGGCAGTTACGAAAGGCTGTCAAGACCAAACGCCTTGGAAAACTTACGAAAGGGATCTTGTTTCATTAAGACACTGCTCCAGCACACAAGGAACCCGTATCGCAGTGATAATGATGTCATATCTGCTGTTGGTGACTTTTTTGACCAACAGGATAAAAATTCTTCTTTTAACAGTCAGATGTCAGAAACAATGTAGTTATTAATAACTTTTAACTTTTCTTATTAATATTGCACGATTTGACAGCTTTAGCATCACTCCTTCATGGTAAGCCTATGAACTTTTCAGCCTACCTTCGTACTTTCTTTTCTCTCACTTCTTGTCTGTGCAACTTCCTTTCGATTTCTTGCTTCGCTGTCATCTACAATCTTCAAAAATATAAAAGCAACAACAATCGTCATCTGTCTTCCTGAATTTTATCCTGTTATTATCTTTTTCCTCACTTCTCCTCGCCAAAGTCTTCTCATTCACTTTTACCCCATTTAACCTTTTGTGGCATTATTACATTGCTTCTTGGAGTCAAATGATTAAAAAAATTTAAATTTACAAACGTTTTCCTATTTGTTTCTTATTTAATTAGATAGATAGATAGATAGATAGATAGATAGATAGATAGATAGATAGATAGATGCAGGGACGGTGTTGACTGTAAAAGGTTTCAAGAGTTCAAAAATCAACCAAATCTACTCAGTAGGGCAAAAAACGTTAAGTAATCTATGGTGACCAATCAGAATACAAGTTTATGGTTATTTAAAGTAACGTGACAATATAACCTAAGTACAATCTATTAGTGCATTAAAATTAAGATTAGGTTAAATTAGAAATCAATATAACAAATAAAGTTTTAATTTCACAGTTAAATTGTGAAATTAAAACTTTATTTGTTATATTCATAGGACACCAGTAGTGTTGAAACAAAATTGCAATTTTTGTAGCGTTGTAATTTTTTATATATATATATATATATATATATATATATATATATATATATATATATATATATTAGAAAATGGATTAAATCTTTTTTATTCATCAGACCATAAAATCCGAAAGCTTTTGAATTTGAAGGTCTGATGAATTCGGTTTTTAAGAGCTTAATAATATAATTATTACCTCATGAAGTTTTAATGTTTGTGCTTTTTATAATAATAATTATTGCTCTGTTTCTATCCATACTGATCATTAATATTAACATTTTATATATATATATATATATATATATATATATATATATATATATAAGGATAATATTAATGATATATATATATATATATATATATATATATATATATATATATATATATATAATTTGTATAGGTTTGATTTGAGAACCAACGTATCCTTTTCTCCGTTCACATCATTTTTCCAGTTTCATAAGCCATGATCAAAGAATTTTTTCCACCATTATGTCTATAAGTAAGCATTTGTGTTTCATATTAAACCGCAAGAAAACTTACAAAAATCTTAAACGATCAAAGTTAAAAAAAAAAAAAAAAAAAAACACAGAAATCTTATCGACATCTTTCAAAATATAAATAAACCGAAATAAGATCATTTAAACCCCAGAAAATCCTTGGCGAATCCAATCCACAGATTATATCCACGGAAAAATAAACCCGCACATATCTTAATCAATATTAATACCAATTTCTGTCTACTATATTTTCCTAATTTATGAATTACTGTCTACCATATTTTCCTAATTTATCAATTTCTGTCTACCATATTTTCCTAATTTATCAATTTCTGTCTACTATATTTTCCTAATTTATCAATTACTGTCTACCATATTTTCCTAATTTATCAATTTCTGTCTACTATATTTTCCTAATTTATCAATTTCTGTCTACTATATTTTCCTAATTTATCAATTTCTGTCTACCATATTTTCCTAATTTATCAATTTCTGCCTACAATATTTTCCTAATTTATCAATTTCTGTCTACCATATTTTCCTAAGCAATCAGCCAAATAATGGTTACTCTCTAAATGTACCATAAAATCCACGTACGACTTCACACAAATTCACAAACCAAATAAGGTCACATGAACGCTGGCAATTTATTCATCAAATTAACTATAAATGAAATAGTAGGCATTACGAGGCAACAGAAGAATGGTTCTTACTCAAGTTCATTGGGTGGGTTATATGCTCTAGAAATTTCAACTCTCCCTTCCTGATGTTAAGTATCCTCTTTGTTTCCATTTTCTCTAAAATTTCGTCATTGCTCAGATATCCATAGTATTCTCAGTATCCTTCTGTAGACCGTTTCTGCTGATAATTACCCCAGACTGCAAAAAAAAAAAAAAAATGAGTCCAGAAGCGGTCTCGAAACGAACACTTTCCCTCGTGTTGACCTGGTGGTAAAATTTCAATGAATAGACAGGATCTTGAAAGCAAATATTTTACTCACAATGCAACAATGAAGTAACACAATTACATTGTGAGTCAAATATTTGCTTCGTTTCGCTTAGTGGCTGCAATTCCTAGAAATGTTAACATGATTTCAATGAGATTTCATTCGATTCATGAACAAACAAAATAAAAAAATATATTTCACAGCTAAGAGAAAAAAAAACTGACACCACATCCACCGATGCGAGAAGACGCAACACGCTAAAACCACGAGAGAAATACAATAAATAGCTAGACATAGAAACATTTGAACGAAAAAGTTCTTTTGTAATGGATGATGAAAAACAAAAGAGACAAGAAGACATTTTTCTTCAAACTTTTCATGAGAACAAGAATGAGGGGGGACCGAAGAAAATTAATCATAAAGTATTTCATTGTTCGTCAACAAACAAAACCTACATTATATATATATATATATATATATATATATATATATATATATATATATATATATATATATATATATATATATACACACGCACACACACACACGGTGCCTCCGCAAAATGTAATTGCTCTTTAAATGGCAAATGCGGTGTTTATTGACTTGCAAAGAAAATTAATGGTTACAATTAGGAATGTTTATTGCTTTACAAAGAAGATTAACGATTTAATTTAAGTATTAAATAAAATTAAATGCATATTTATAAATATCCAAACTAACGACGAAGTCAGAAAGTGACGACATGTTTTCGGAGACACCCTTTTTCTGTATCTGTTAAGCCTGTCAGCTTGACATCAAGTGGTGCTTTTAAACCGACGCTACGTGAGAGCAAGTTTATTGTTATCATTAATAATTCTGCAGTCTTTTTATTAATATAGTCACACACACACACACACACACATATATATATATATATATATAAAAGTGAACATTGAAGTCAACACTTTTTTGCTGGGGGGGGTGCTCCTAATTCTAGTATAGGAAATTTCAGCGTAATTTTTTTGCGGTGAAAAACACATTGATTTAGAAATTATTTAAAAAATCAACTAATTATCGGATTTTAATTAAAATATCAAATTTCTGTTCGTGAATGAATGAAATTATTCTAAATATGTTTTTTTTTTTTTAGAAAATCTTGGCAAAAATATTTTTTTACATCTGTCACCCCACCTCCACTTATCTAATTTTATGAAATGTCAAGGAATTCAATTTTGTCTGGCTTAATGTTTATAATAGTTCAAATCAGAACTCCTTCGAGAATTTAAATCATCAATTTCTTTTTGTAAAACATGACCACAGATTAGTGGATACTTAAAAATTATATAAAAAAAGATTCTCACATTATTTCCCTCAAGTAAATTTTACAGACATATCAAATGTAGAAAAAGATTAGATAAACTTTCGTCTGCCTGTTAAGCTGTCAATTTATGAACAACTTAAATAAACAGCTACGTCCGTGTTAAAAAAAATACATTTCTGCAACATTTTAAACTTAAAGTAATATTTGCATTAAATCGAATTAATTAAATTCTAAATCAGTTCATATTCCTCAAATAAAGTTTCAGAAAAGTAGATTTTATTTTTGAAAGATTTTTTGATAAAGAGAATTACATTCTGATGAAAGATGGCTTAAAATGGCGCTAAAATCAGCAATTTTAGCAACTTCCAAGCGAAAACTCCTTCTAGTAAATTGAAATTAGTTTTTCAATACAGCAAATTATTTTGTCTGTTAAGAATTAAAATAAATGCTTAAAGAAAGATTTTTCATTTTTTAAATTCCTTTTAAACCTTAGGTAACGCGAATCTTGTAATTACATATGTATAATTATGATTCTAAAATATATTTCGATAGGAAAAAATCATAAAATAGAATAAATCATTGTTAATATTCTGCTATTTCTTTTTTTATCTAGTACTGAAAGCTTTATTGGTGTTACTCTCATTCTTTATATAACATATATATTAATAGAGTTGGTTTCACAGTAATTGTTTTCTATTTTTTCCTTTGTCTGTATTTTCATAGCGGAGTTCGATGCAACCCAATTACATTCAGAGAAAAACCATGACGACTCCATATAATCAGAACGAAACTAAAGTGTTCCGACCTTCATAAGATTGTTTATTCAGGATATACAAATAACCATGTCTTCCCATGGAGTTATTTTTAGAATTCGTCACAGACTCTCGTGTAGTAGCCTGACCACTCGTTTGGCCGTGACGTCAACATCCAAATTGAAGGGTCTAACAAAATATTAATAATAAAAACAGGAAAAAGTATATATGACACAGAAAGTAAAAAGCACAAAGAACAAAGAGAGATAAAGTCTTTGGTCGTGGAAACCTCGAACTGACTGAAACGATTAGTGTATATTTTCCCATCATATCAAAGGAAAGTTTTCTTTTGTCTCTTCCAAGTAAAACCTACATAAATGGTGTTATTTTAGGGACTGATTGCAATTCTTTTGTTTTCTTCCTTTTCATTAACTTAACTAGTTTTATTTATATAATGTACCCAAAAGGTTTTCATTAAAAATAGACAATTAATAACGGTCTTGAAAATATTTATTTTTGTAACTTTTGTAGTTCTGAAATTAGATGGTTTCAGCAGGAATTTCATCCATTGTTTGATATTTATTTCTTATTACTCAATATGTTAGATTTAATGGCTACACGTGTGTGAGCAACATCTCTGGTTTTAAAACGGGTATATTTTTCATCTACCCACCTTCGTTTTCCACGATATATTAATATAGCAAATTGTCTCTTATGTCGGCAGAACAGCCACGAAAGGCTTCACAGCAAAATAAAATTGAATTATATAATGATATAGAGTTTTAAAAGCAGTGACACCTTCTCTACACAAACATGTGCATTTGGTAAATAGAACAGCGACCCGCAAGCATTTTTCACCAGGGTCGGGTGTCATGCAAGACAATTTTTCCACTGATCAGAGGTTGGGGGGTCGGGTGATTGAGGTCTTTTTCGATCACGCGGATAAGAAAACACAGTAAACAAGATTGCAACAACCAATAAAATAGAGAAGAAATGTTTTTAATCTTTCTACGCAACTCGGTACCGGTCCGTAGCCCGAGGATCAGGGAACCCCTGCTGAAATAAATAATTGCCTTTATCTTTGTTGATTTCATTTTCATCTCTCAATCAAGAGCTACTTCGTACGTTCCTGATGACGTAAGAGTGGGAACTAAAAAATTGTCGGCCCGACCCACTTCTCAAAATTTGATTCTTGTTTTGTCGCTCTAAATCTAGAGAGTGTTCTTTTATATTTGCAGAATTCTTGCGCCTATATTTTTTCCTTTTAGTTTCTTTTAGCTCCATAACGGAAGTGTGGCATTCTCGAGGCTGTTTTGAAGTTCCTGCAGAAGAAAACTGCAAAGGAAAGTCGTGAGGGTTTGTTGCAAACATTGGGTGACTAATGCTCGTCATCTTCAACTGTGAAGAATTAGTTTTAGTCAATTTTGATTAATCGATGAATCACAGCCAAAAGAATTGCTGAAGTACAAAAGAACACATTTGGTTTATAACTCATAAGCAATAGAGAAAGACACCTTTACATGGTGTAATGGTTAACAAGCTTGTCTTGACTGAGTAGTAAATTCGATCCTCTCCCGATGATTCGTATACTTTCGGCTTTGTGCCACATCTAAGCTATGCTTAGAAAATCACCATAAGCAGTTGTGTATGCAGAAACTATCACCCAATTGGGCACCTTTAATCGTAACTATAGCGGGAGACTGGTTTTCTTCTGACAAGAAGTTTTGGCGAAAATGCTAAATGGTAGCATCTACGGAAATAGATAGATAGATAGATAGATAGATAGATAGATAGATAGATAGATAATGAACAAGCTGATATAGATAGATAGATAGATAGATAGATAGATAGATAGATAGATAGATAGATAGATAGATAGATAATGAACAAGCTGAGATAGATAGATAGATAGATAGATAGATAGATAGATAGATAGATAATAATTCTAAAATTAAATGACAGAATAATGCAATCTGTCCTACTATGTAGAAGCCGTAATTTCATTTGATGGAATGCGCTAGAAAGAGAAAGAGTTACAAACACAAAGAGTGAGAGAGAAAAAGAGAGAGAGAGAGAGATAAATAAATCACAGATAAAATGAAAGGCTTTTTAAAAATGGCCCGGAAGTGTCCCGACCATTTTGGTCTACGGCCAAACTATCTATTGTTTTTCGCCCGACGAAAACTACCTGGGTGACGCAAGATGGATAGCAGAGTAGACAGGAGAGAATGGCTTAGCGTTCCAAGATGGCGGACAACACTTCCCCATTTCCGTTCTGTAATCGGACGGATAATGGCCGTTAAAGGACATTTGTCTTAATTTGTTTCTTTCGTCACTTTAGAAAAGGAAAAAATTGGAAAGAAAAACTGACTTTAAGGACGATGATGGACGGACTTCACGTCGATTATTGCTGCCATGCCCGTGTATGTGTGTATGTATGTATGTGTGTATGTATGTATGTGTGTATGTGTGTGTGTATCCGTGTGTGTGCATACTCAAATAGATTTGTATGTGAGCATGGTTCTGTATAAAAGAAAGTTCCTTAAAATTACATAAAAGTTGCTATCTTTATAGGAGAACAGTGATCAATATCGAAGATAGTTGCGTTTGCAGTTATAAACTTCGATTTCTTATTGACAAATGTCATATATTGCGTAAATAACGTTGTATAAACAAAATGTTTATTGTCTAATATTGTTAATGTAAGGTCTTTGTCAATGGCCTTCTTCTCTATATGTGTGTGTTTTTGTATGTGTATGCGTGAGTGTGTAGGGTGCACGCCTGTATGCGTGTGTGTTAAAATTACTCTGTATGTGAGCATGGTTTTGTGTAATAAAGTGTTTTCTGTATTTGCCTTTATAACACCCCACTATATGATAATGTGGGTATGTATGTGAATATTTCTCATTCTTTCTATATGCGTATTTATAGAACATCTGGACCTGATGAGCGTTTAGACGCGAAACTCTGAAGTCGGTCAATTGAGATAAGGCCATTGAACTTTTATTGATTTATTAAATATATACAGATCTATTTTTCACTTACATCTATTTAAGTTCATATCTTAGTTTGTTCATGTCGATAAATTTCCGTTTGGTCGTCCCTACATATGGCAATATACTCAGAATAGAGTGTTCATCATACACATATATACACACA
Organism: Acanthosepion pharaonis; assembly: GCA_903632075.3. Taxonomy (NCBI): domain Eukaryota; kingdom Metazoa; phylum Mollusca; class Cephalopoda; order Sepiida; family Sepiidae; genus Acanthosepion; species Acanthosepion pharaonis. The sequence continues at coordinate 1,615,532 of CAHIKZ030002212.1, forward strand.
ATCATATATATATATATATATATATATATATATATATATATATGGGGGGTGCGCGCGTGTGTGTCTGTGTATAAATATGTGTAACAATGAAAGAGGAGACTTTAGAAACCCATGGTAATATTTTATTTCGCAAGATTTTTTGTCTTTTGCTTTGTTCTTACATTGAGCTGTTTTTGTATTTATATTCTCTTTGTAATTATCCATATGAATTATAAAATATTATTATATATATATATACTTCCAAACAAGTTTTTGTTTGGAAGTAAAGTCTGATGATCCGCAGTCCTTTAAAAGGGCTGTGGTGAAATAATTTATTATATGGAACCTTAAAGTGGTCTGTTTATATTTAAATTATTTGCTCTGGATTTACATTGAGCTCTCTGGATTTTATCCTCCTTAGGTTTACCCATACGGATTACCTAGTTTTTCATAAATTAACTATATATATATATATATATATATATATATATAGGCTTGAAATATTTGTTATATTTATAGGGGGAAAGTGTTCAATACTGGAGATAGATTGCTTATAACTTCTTGTTTTATTCTTTTACTCTGAATGCTCCATTGCTTAATAATGCTTGCCTTAATGGCGTTATCCTCCAACTTGTTGACCGTTTATTTTATTTCATTTTGCGAAATACAGTAATTGTTTTTGTATATATAGATATGTGTGCGTGTCTGTTTGTGTGTGTGTGTTTCATTAAAGATGACAGACAAGGTAAAGCGATTAAGCTTTTTATTTAATTTTTCTTGTGTTCGAAAAAGTGTTTAATTTTCTGGACAGTGTGTAGAAACTGTTCGAAGCATACTAGCAGAAAATACAAACATAATAATAAACATAAGAAAAGACTTGTTCGAACACAAGTAAAACTAAATAAAAAGCTTAATCACTGTACCTTGTCTCTCGTCTTTAATGAAACATGCATAAATGAAGGATTGCTGCATAAATACACAATATATATATATAAATGCGCGTGTGCGTGTGTGTGTGTCTATGAGTCACAAAACCGAACCATTACTACTAATTGCTGCAAAATGACTATATGTACATGAGTGAACTTGGGTTTCCTCAGAATTTACAAACTCAAAATAAGGATCGAGATTAACCCTCTCTTTGCAATGTAAATCGAACATAAAGATGGACACAATGTCTGGATCTACTTTTATAGGTACATTGTAAATCAAACTCCCAATTTACATCCAACTTATTTTCACTAAAATATTTTTTTTTTCAAAAATGGAAGATTTCCCAATGAAATGAATTTCCTATTTACCTAAAGCATATCAGACTACACGAGACAAATTATATTTTTGAGAATTTGAACTGTTAGACTGAATCTTAAATAAAAATATATTTTAACAATATATTTATATTTTATTATGATTTAGTTTTTATTTTATTTAGCATTCACTTTCTCCTTTGTCGGCTTCAGACTCTAGTGAACGATCGTACCATTTCTCTGCACACTCGAGGAGACCATGTTTCCTGGTTTCTCACTGTATTCTGAGGGCTACTTGTCATGGCGTCGACTTTACTCTTCTTGTGTCAGCCGAGGGAAGCCACTGTAAAAGTGTTGAACATTTCAAGTAGCTTTCTTATATTGCTTGCACAGGGGTAAATCAGCTGTTCTGTCTATAGAGTACTTGATGAAATTTATTCTTTATTCTAAGGTTAGAAATGGCGTCATGACACTTTCCACTGACAAAAAAAAATAAATAAATTACATAGATAAAGCCCTTCGTAAGGTGTGGGCTGTACTTGTCAGAACAATTTTTTGTATCTCCTTGAGGCATGGACTTCCAGGAATCCCTTCAATTAGTCTACTGCAATCTTTTCCAACCAGTCCTAGGGCTCCAACTACAACAGGGATTGTTGATGTTCCCATATGCCACATTTTCGAGATTTCTATTTCAAGGTCCTTGTACTTTGACAACTTTTTGAATATCTTCAAAGATACATTGCAGTCAGCAGGGACTGCCAAATCAATAAGGAAGCACCGTTTTTGTTTGTGGTCTTTAATAACAATATCTGGGCGGTTGGCCTTGATTGTTTTGTCAGTGTGTATTGTGTAGTCCCATAGAATTGTAACAGGTCCTATCTCCGTAACCGGGTCTGGGTGGTGTTCATACCAGTTTCTTTCAGTTTCCTTCCCGTAGAAGTTGCAGATTTTCCAGTGCAGATATTGGCCCACTCTGTCATGTCGGGTTTTATATTCATTTGATGCCAACACATGATACAAGATGATCAATCGTTTCTGGATATTTATCACAGAATCTGCATTTTGGGCTGACACAATATTTTAGTATATGTGCTTGATAATTCCTAGTTAGCAAGCATTGGTCCTGCGCAGCAAGGATAACACCTTCAGTTTCCGCTTTCAACCCTGCACTACGTAGCCACTGATGGGTACAGGTTTTGTCTACGTCAGCTTGTTTGGCACGGGCAGAGTATTGGCCATGAAGCGGTTTATCTTGCCGTCGCTTCTGTAACTGGTCGGTTGCATTCGTCTTTTCTGTCTTTTTTAGGTTTTGCAGTTTCAGTCGGTGTATTGTGCTGTAGTTGCATCTCTACGCCCATTTGAAACTCCATTTTGAATTTGTTGGCTTCTTTCATTACGAAGTAAAGACGCTTACTACTTTCATGTTCATTGACGCATACCATCATCCAGTCTTCTGTAGTTTCCAAATATCTTTGGAGGCCAATTGTTGTAGTTTTGTAGGACAGTTCTAGTTGAACTAATCCTCTGCCTCCTTCGGATCTGGGCACATACAGACGATCAACATCAGCTTTGGGATGATGCATGCGATAGCAAGTGAGAAGCTTTCTCGTTTTGGCGTCCATTCGCTTAATTTCAGCTATGGTCCAGTTAAGGACATTAAAGCTGTATTGCACCACAGGGACAGCCAATGTGTTTATGGCTGATATCCTGTTTTTTGAGTTTAGCTCAGTATTTAGTACCAGACGTACACGCCTGTAGTACTCTTTTCTTATTTTTTCCTTCATTTGGGGGTGTTGTATGCCATCTCCTTCGCTAATTCCTAGGTACTTGTAAGCTTCACCATGCTCCAGTTCCCTAAACTTTGTGACAAAATCTAAATCTATTAAGGGTGTTTCTGTATGACAAAATCTAAATCTATTATTATTATTATTATTATTATTATTATTATTAAATACAATGATTAACGTAACTCTTCTACAATGTTTTAACACTTAGATGTAAAATCAACGGAACTTGCAGAATCCACTGTCCTTTAGCCGTTCTGGGTATGACGATAAACATTCACATCCTGGGTAAACTACGTCCAACAGCAAGGCCTCTGCAGGTCCACTCTGGCCCGGGGTGGTAGCACCTGTTAGGGTTTCGGCTATGGGCAAATAGTTAACTGGGGTCAACACACTATAAAAATATAAAAATAGGTTTTAATACCAGAAATACTTTATAAAAAAAAATTATTACCAGCAATACATTTTTCAAAAAAAGATATTACCTGCAATCCAATTTTGAAGGAAAAAAATATTACCAGAAATATATTTGAAAAAAAAATATTACCAGCAATAAAAATTTAGTCGGCATTAAATAGCCTATTGAGGTTGACAAAACAAACCAAACTAAACCTGACCTTTAGACTCTCAAAACGCATGATGATAGTTACGTATGCAAATTACTAATTTCCCGCCCCGTGGCGGGGGCGAATGAACATAATGACAGGAGAGTTCCATAAGATTTATACTAAGCTACTTATTAGTAACTAATTAACTAACGGAAAATTCCAAGACGAGTACAATCACTTTCATATTACGCACGTTTTACTTGCATGTCATTCAAGCTTTTACTGCGTTTTATTCGTATTGACGCGTTGATTACCATTACAGCCGTTTTCTCAAGACAACGTTTGTATTAAAAAAATTTTAACAATTGTAATTTTGTCTAGATTTTGTTTTCTATTTTTATACTTCTATACAATTTTTAAACATAATTTGAACAAGGCACACATACTGTCGGAATATTGTTGAATATTGTGTCTTTTTATTTTCTCTCAAATCGCGCTCTGAAGTGTTGTTATTATTATTATTATTATTATTATTATTTAAATATGAGCGTCCTGGGTATGACGATAAACTATATGCAACAACAGCAAGACCTCTGATCGGGAGATTTTGATGGGCGTGGAACCACCTCTTAATTGCTGTTGCTCCCAGGTCCACCCTCACCTGGGGTGGTAGTACATGATAGATATGGGTAAATAATGTAAACCCCCAAATTGGGCTAAAAAACTGAAAGTATAAAAATAAATTTTCATATTAAAAAAACACTAGATTTGAAAAAAAAATATCAGCTATAGATTTTTGGAAAAAGAAAAAAATTACTGAACTTCCCAAGAAAAAAAAATTCGGCATTAAATGACCCATAAGATGTTGATATGCCGTTAAACAAATTTAAATATCGAGGAAAGAAGAAACTGTATTGTTTTATAGTCAGAGCGATAGTGTAACACCAGTCATTAATAATTATTAAGTCTTTTAACTAACAGTTTCTCTAGTCATTCTAGATGGAGATCAAGTGCCAGCAAATCTCCTCAATATTCAAACTTATTTTAGTAAAGGTTGTTGTTGCGATTATTTCAGTTCTTAACGGATTTCATCTGTTTTGAAGAGGAATTATGGGCGTTCAAAGTTCTTCAGTAATTACTGGTACGACTGTCATCATTATATTCAGTATTCGTTTTAGTTCTCTGACAAAGCCGGGATATTTGGGCAACTTTTTACACTCAATTTCACTTTGTAGTCTGCGAAAAATGGCGAAATCCACAAGCTGGAAGATTTCTTTTCTTTGATAACGATGACAATTTTATGTTCGCCTATCTTAGACGGGCGATTGGTATCACTTTCAAAGTCACAGACAATTTAACTTATTCTTTTCTTTGGAATATTGCATCACAAGCTTCATCTACCGCAAGGAAAATTGGTTCTCTTTTTCGCGCCAGAAGGTTTTTCTCGCCAAAGTCCATCCTTCAAATCTACAAATCAATCATTGGTCCTTGCAAGAAATACTGCTGCCATACATGATCCGGTTCTCCCGCTGTTCATCTCGAGGTCATCGACAAAACCCAGAGACGAATATGCAACATGATTGGTTCTGATATGGCATCCCATCTACAGTCACTTTCTCACAGACGTACTGTGGCTTCCCTCTGTCTTTTCTACAAGTATTTTCATGGCAACTGCTTCGACAAGCTACTTTCACTGGTTCCCAAACTGCATAAATTTAAGCGTGCTACTAGCTTGGCATCTCGGCCCCACCCTTTTACTGTCGAAACGGTTACATGTAATCGCCTCTTCTACTCCAACAGCTTCTTATCTTGCACTTCCCGACAGTGAATTGTTTTAATTGTTAACCTGATAACTATAATCTTCAAATATTCAAATGTAATGTCAATCGACATCTTCTGATGCCTTGACTTTCATCCCTGTCTTTCTCTTTATCTTTTCCTCAAACACCCCTCTTTATTCTTACTCTCACTCTCTGTAACCCCTTGCGCGCTAGTGGCACTCCTGCCTTGTTTGGGGTGATTTGCTTTTAATAAAGCCGAAAATAAGACCTGTTCTTCAACCACGGATTGAGTAATCTGATTGAAATCTCAATGTCTGAAGATATATATATATATATATATATATATATATATATATATATATATATATATATATAAATTCGAGCCTTTTATCATAAATGATCTGCTCCTTTCCCAATATTCAATGTCTCCAAAATAACATTTTTCTTTTATACTAGAATTCTTTCCATCACTGCATCAAAAAGCAAAAGCATTTGTTCTTCCGCCATCGGATGGATGATCCGTTTTGATTTCAGAGAAATATAGTCTTTCTATCCTCTAGAACGTTCTACCAGATTAAGATAATCCCAGTCATTTTTCAGACTGTACCAGTGGTGATAGTTCTGAACACAACAGATGCATCTTTGTGAATTGTCTTAATAATTGTAAACATGTCCTCAAAGAGGCTAAATCTTAATTTGTTGATAGAATCAGGCACCGTACAGCCGTTTGGTTCACGTCACTAGCGGTCGCTCAATAATAGTGTGTTAAGTAAGAGTAAGTCTTCTATCCCTCTTCTCTTCATTTAATTTGAGTTGTTAACACCTGTTGACAAAGCAGAATGTTTTACTTGTAAATTCTCATTCACTTCTACACTTGATCGATTTGAAGTATCTTAGCCTGACTTTCCACTGTGTATCTCTATTGAGGGATATGTATATAACCCTGTCTATCTAAACTTGATCCCCACAAAGCATGTAGACTTGATGCTATCATTGCAATAGTCCTAACAATATGTGCTTCTGAACTGGCTCCTGTTCTCTCAAAACTGCCGTGCTGCTTCTTCCTGCTTGTTGGAAATGCTCTTTAGTTCCAGAACTCGGGCGAACCGCCTGATCTTTCTAACCCCACTGGCCTCTTTTTGGTGAAGTACTAGAGACACGAATGAACTACCAATTGGTTTAGCATCTCACCTCACAAACTTTTGTTTCAAATAAACTTCCTCTTCTCTAGGTTAATTACTGATGTATCATCCTCATCTTTGTTGCCATATATATCACAATGTTTCGGTCGTTGTACGCTCCGGCCTTCTTCAGGTGATTGAAATGTCGAACTGAACCCTTTATTTCGCTGGCTGGGGTAGACATATCTAGTTCCACGTGCATATCTAGTGGATATCAGTTATCTCCTGTTAATTCCGCTCTCCAAGTTCTCCACAGCCTTAACCAGATATTGAACTCACAACTTTGGGTCCTGTCACGGCATCTAACTAACGCCTTTATTCACTGTTTCATGTGTCCTTAACAGTTCTGAGTTCAATACCTGGCTACCTGGTAATTCGTTTTACATTCGAATCTCAATGTTTTTCTTTATTTTTCCCATTGCCCAGCAGTGCTTCAAGCCTTACTTCAAAAACCTAAGAAGGCTTATTATTATTATTGATAGATCATTTCACAAATGGACGGATTTTCTCATTATCCTCGCAGATTTCAACAACGCATCTTAACCCATCCTTGCACTTCCAATTCATCTAATTTTGATACCAGAGGTTTTTTCACACATTTCCAAGTGTCCTTACTCTTATGGGCAAGACCCTAACCTTCATATGCCACACCTTTCTCTGTTTCAGGGCAAAAAGTCATGATATTTTCCAGTTTCTTAGTCTCGTTCGCATTCACTCTGCGGTTTGCCAACACAACCATGTATACAAAATCTGCCGAAAATTTCAGTGAATGATGGTACCTAAAACGTAGCTTGTTGCACCTATCACATGTCACTTAACTGTTCACTGCTTGCACTTCATAATGGTTATGGGTCTATGAATGTCATTGGGTACAATTTTTCTGAATGGAGAAATAACACACCTCTGATTCGTACGTACTTTCATATCGGGGGCCATTTTGCCATACAACCTCTCCGCTGCAGTAGGAGGCCATGAGAATTATGGGTTATTGTCATTGTAGAGATTTCTGGTTTGGATCAAAGCGACAGCAAATTTCCTCAAATCTCTAATCCCTTCTTTTAAATTTTTGCTGGACTTAAAAAGAATTATTTCAATTTTTCCATAGATTTTAAACTCTTCGTTTCTTTTGCAGTGTTCCTGGTGCTCTGATGATTATTGGTCTAACTTTCATCTTCATATTTCACAACTGCGCAATTCGTCAAGCAAACTTTTAATATTTCTTTATTCTACCGCATAATTTCTGTTTTAACCCTGAGTTTAATGTAACTTTTGCATTCATTCGATTTGGGAGCAAAAATATTCTTTTGATGTCCAAGTCAAACTATCGAATTTAGACTGAAAGATAATTTGTTTAAAGATCAAAACCCTAAAAAGCGTTTCCTAAGGACAGCTTTGGGTTTGGGTATATACCATTTAATTTGAATTGGCGTCCAAGTCAGATCATCGAATTTGGATTGAGTGACGATTCGTTTGAAGGGTAGCTTTGGCTTTGGGTTTATACCATTTAATTTGAATATTCAAGCACGATATCTGCATAATTCGCAGTAAAAAGATCTTTCTTTGACAGGCATGTCTGCTCTTTCTTTGCCATTTTGCAAACTTTACTTATGAGCAAAAGACATTATCTCTTTCTCCACAGGCAAAAAGTTTCAGTTACTGTCAATGTCTGGTAGGGCTGCCTCGAAATCTATGTTCGCGTCAAAACAAGTCAATTTTACTCAAGCCAATTATCAATTAATACAAAAGTAATTAGAAAAGTGGTACAATTTCCCTTGAAATTGCAACAGAAACAGCTAATACCTATCTATCTGTTTGTCTGTCCGTCTGTCTATCCAAGTCTGTTCATATCTATCTATTTTTATATCTACTAAATATCTATTTATTTCATATCAATTTATTTTATATAGCATTCATTCACACCTAATCGGCTTTTATAAACTGTACATATCTATCACAATGTGTTCAAGTTGATCTATCTGTCTGTCTGCCTGATTGTCTGTCTGCCTGATTGTCTGTCTGCCTGATTGTCTGTCTTTTTTAATATATTTTATCTCATTCACTTTATATCTATTACATTCTGTTCATTACTATCTTTCCCATTCCATTCATATTTATCATACTTTATTCGTAGTTAACATACAGTGTTCATATCTATCTATCTATCTATCTATCTATCTATCTATCTATCTATCTATCTATCTATCTATCTATCCGAGTCTCTTCACATCTATCTATTTATCTCGGTCTCTTCACATCTATCTATCTATCTCAGTCTGTTTATATGTATCTATCCATTCATCTATCTATCTGTATCAGTCTTTAGCTATTTCAGTATCTTCACGTCTATCTATCTATCTATCTATCTATCTATCTATCTATCTATCTATCTATCTATCTATCTATCCATCTATCTATCTATTTACCTATCTATCTATCTCTGTTCATATCTATCTATCTATATCAGTCTTTATCTATCTATTTATCTATTTCTGTTCATATCTATCTATCTCTGTTCATATCAATCTATCTATTCCATTCCGTATGTCTGTCTGTCTGTCTGTCTATCTAGCTAGCTGTTCATATCTATGGATTTATTTGTATGTGTCTACTCAAACTGCGTACATTCATGTACGCGTATTTGCATTCTCCTCGCATCAATCGCTATGTGTTTGTATTTGCTTCTGCGTGGCTTTAATGTATATATCTATCGTCTAAGTGTGTTATAACTCTTACAGATAGATAGATAGATAGATAGATAGATAGATAGATAGATAGATATTTAAGTAGTGTTGTATTTGGAGATAAGGAATTACAAAATTTAATCGTTCCAAAATCAATTGTATTTATCAAAAATAGAATCAAAATTATTATCATTAAATCCGATGAAAGCAATTCTTTTATTCACCCGATTTAATTTAAATGACTGAAAAATGAATCGACCCTGGAATATTGTGATATTAATAAAAAGCTACGGCTTAATAAATACAACTGTTTGGCATTATGACGTTACTTGTTTCAGTTGGTTATTTATAACAGTAGCGAATTCACCTCTTGTCCTGAAATGATGGCCTTTTGCCAGATTAAACTAAGCTTAATCTGTAAATGTGCCTCATTGTGAAGTAAGGATTAGCAAGCTAGTATCTTTACTACTATTCGACTCTCATAAAGTACTCATTTATTGTGGCCTTTTATCAAACTAACATTGGTTAGAAGCTAGCCTCTTTCCACTCTAGCGTCCTTTTAACAAAACTTGTTTCCTTTCCATGACCCATTTCATTATCAGTTTGCCATGCCGTCATATAAAGTCTGAAATAAGACAATAGACAGAAAATGAGAATAAAGTATGCAAAATGGCAAGTGTTTAATGAGATGGAAAATAACTTTGGACAAAATTCTTTTCTAATCAACGTTGAACTTAATTTATATTATTTTTTTTATGAATAATTATGAAAGTAAATTATGGACACACGCGTGTTAATCAATAAGTAATGTCGATTCTTCTTTACTTACAACAGATTTCATTGTAGAATCACATAAAAAAAACCATACAAACATGAAGTCAAAAGTCACAACATTTCAAATCTAGTCATCGCCGTCGTCTACTTGCCTCTCAATCGTAATATTCCACTTTTGAAAGGTGTTTATACTCACACCCCGTAGAAGATTCTTGGCTGATTCCTCAGCAATATCAGAGTTGCCACTTTCATTTCATCCTCATTAGAAAACGATTGTCATCTGAGTGTCTCTTTCATTGGTTTGTTTTGTAGCTCCAGAAACACGCAGATATACACATTCCTCTGGAAAGGGAAGCCGCAAGCCGACGACAGGATCTATAGAAAAGCGGTTGCCATCAAAACAGCACCACTTAGAAATGTACGTGCTCCCCCACCCACAAGAAATAAATGAACGCTACATCTTAGTATTGTGTTTGGTGTGTACTGAAAAGATCTTGACCCGTCTAAGAAAGGATTTCGATAGTTGGTCAAATTTTAGGAAGTCAGTCGTCCGGGAAATTTTTAGTACTACTTATTAAATTTTAATTGCTTTAAAATCATTTGATTTAATCGAGTGGCACCTAAAATTCTTCATATCGCTACAACAACAGAATTACTCATTGTAGTAGTGAGAGTAAGTTTAAGGTTTGCCTATTGCTACGGAAAATAAAAACACTCAAACTGTTCATTATAATATTTGTAATAAGCATCTTTATTATTGATTGAAGTTTTTAGCCTAGGACTGTTAGTCATTTTATAAAGGTTACTTGAGATTAATTTCTTTATCGTTTTGTTTTATGACGACGTTTCTGCCGCGTACCTTCCGGCCTTTGTCAGACGTTTGTTGTGGTTTTGATTGTTAAATCTTGCTTTCGGGAACTTACGCTTCCTCGCCATATACACTTCTTGCCTATGTCTGCACCTGACGATAATTATGCCAATCATTTCGACTTCTACAGTTCTCGAGCCGATAGGAATGTTAAGTTCACAGTTTTGATCATTCGAAAACATTTGTGAATAAAAATAAAGCAAAATAATAATGTTCTTTTCAATCACTCATTAGTGTTAGAGTAATTTCGATTATCACTGAGGCTCCAAATATTGTGGCCCGGCTTAATAAATCACTAATTCTCACCAACCCTTAAAATATTTACCGGTTTTTGGCTTAATGTCGCTCGCAGTGACGATACTATTATTTATAAAATTAAAAAATTTAAAATTTACGAAACTTGTTTGGTAACCAGCGTTCCGCAAAATCAATATTTATGGATTTCTAAAGAAAAGAGCCTCTAAATAATTTTGAAAAAAATTGTTAATTTTATCATACTCTAGCACATGGCCATATGTTTGAAGCCCCGATGAGGATCGAAGTCACTACAGTATTAATTTTCGGTGAGACTAATTTACTCACAACTACTCTACGGCGAGAAATTTATCCGAAACATTAAATGCGTAATTGTGTGTGTGTGTGTGTGTGTGTGTGTGTGTGTGTGTGTGTGTGTGTGTGTGTGTGTGTGTGTGTGTGTTCCGTTTCCTAAGACATTATCTCCTCTAACCAATTCTTTTCGCGTAATGGAATTCCTGTGTATGTTTGGAAAAGTTCACAAAAATGAGTGATTGTTTTTGCCAAATTTTGTCAATGAACGAAACGGAATGAATGAGCGAACGAATAGATGAAAGGGTGATTTAACATATAAATGAGTTTCCGGTGCACGTTTTCATTAAAACTGAAACAAGTCCCGCGCCTCGTTTCTGACTCACAAGGTCACGTGGCCTAAGCTGGCGCCAATAACGGCCAATAAACAGCAACGACATAACGAGTCAAGCTCTCCCCACCCCGACCCCCTCCAAACAAAACATGAAATAATTTTATTTTACTTTTTATTTATTTGTTTAATAATATGACGGGTGAATGGGAAAACCAAAAAAGCCAAATTAGAATCATTAGTGACAATTTTTTCTGTTGTTCTTGTTTCAGGCTTCGTAAAAAAATAAATAAAGATAAATCCTTGATTGTGAAGCACATAAAGCATAAAGCAAATATAACTTTTAGTTTCACAGATTTTCTTTTGAAATTTTCTGAATAGACAGGATAAAGCAGTACAGTTTGGCCTTTTTCAAGAAAATATCTCCAGCATTTCTATGAAACCCGTTCAACAAGAAAAATTTATTATGCAATCATAATCGATTAAGCTTATTTAAAAAACAAAACATACTAATAAATCAACTCTATTTATCAATCCAATTAAAAACCACATGTTAGGTAAGCACTTTAGCTACGGATAGAAAAAAACCACCTTCTCAGAATTTACTAACTTACGGGCAAATGGCTACAAGAACGGAGCGTGCATCCAATGAATATCGAACTCTGGTGACAGTAGAAATAGTTTGAGAGGTTTGAGTGCTTAAAGCTATCTAATGAATATATTTAGCAAACCTGGTTTATTCTGGTACAAGGCCACTAGAATAGAGCATCCAGAGAGGATTGTTTATACCGCAGTAGTAATGGAATAATAACAAGATTAGCTTGTTAAACATAACTCTGTAGCAAGATACTACAAATATAGATATTTTATAAGATCCGCTTAGTATGGAACTATATGCGTAAGAAGATTGTGCAGCGACAGCTTTTTATGCGTTAAAAATCGCTATTTGAAATTATTTTTTTTTAACTGTGCAGATATGAAACTGTTTCATCTACTAAGCAGGGGGCCCGTTTTAGGAGATTTAAACCAAAATTCTGGACTTTGCACACACCTTTGTGATGGGGTAATACAGTCTTTCTATTTCAGTCTTTCCCTGCTGGTCGATGTTGCTAACTGGCTTGTTTCAGAGGCCATACTCGCTTGCAGCTTTTGACACAACCTGACTTTTTTTTTCTAATTTTACTTTCTTTTGGAGGAGAAAATACTATGGCTCTCAGCCAAAATGGCTGGCTTTAATGAAACCGAGCAATTGAAAATTGTCCATATGAACAAATCAGCTTATTGTGGTCAAAAGTAAGGTTGCTATTCGGGGACAATATGTCAGTATGATTTCTTTCTCTCCCCAACCACATATTTCCGTTCAACACTTTCCATATTTCTCTCTTTTTTTCTTCTTCTCTCTCTCTCTCTCTCCCCAACCACACTTTTTTCAACAGTTTCTTTCTCTCTCCCCCTCTCTAACCACACTATTCCGTTCAACAGTATCCATATTTATCTCTTTCTTTCTTTCTTTCTTTCTTTCTTTCTTTCTTTCTTTTTCTTTCTTTTTCTTTCTTTCTTTCTTTCTTTTTCTTTCTTTCTTTCTTGCCTTCTATCTATCTATCTATCTATCTATCTATCTATCTATCTCTTTAACCATGCTTTTCCGTTCAACACACTCCATATTTCTTTCTTTCTCTCTCTTTCTCTCTCTAACTACACTTTTCCATTCAGCACTTTTTCTCTCTCTCGCTCTCCTTCTCAAACCAAACTATTCCGTTCAACAGTCTCCATATTTCTCTCTCTCTCTCTCTCTCTCTATATATATATATATATATATATATATATATATATATATCCCTCTAACCACACTTTTCCGTTCGACACTCTTTATATTTCTCTCTTTCTTTCTTTCTTTCTTTCTTTCTTTCTTTCTCTCTTTTTCCTTATATCTCTCTAACCACACTCCATCGTTCAACACTCTCCATATTCTCTCTCTCTCTCTCTCTCTCTCTCTCTCTCTCTCTCTCTTTTACTTTTATTGCCTTTTTGTCTGACGCTTATTTTTTATTTAAGTATTGATTTTCCTGTAGAATCCCTCTCTAAGGAGCTTATCCAAAAATGTCTACACGCTTTGTTAAACGTCACTTTCTTATCGAAAATTTAATTAAACTTTTTCCAAATAAAGACTAAATCTTGTTATAAATATCATTTGTGAATGCAATCTACCCGGATTTTAGGTGGAAAATTCGAGTCACATGTTCACAAATTACAATACAATATTAAAACAACGGGAAGAAATGATCTTCACAGAAAAGGAAGAAAACCAATCCAAATATGACAATAACATTTATACAGTAGATACATATATTTACATGTTGAAAATGAATGTTCTTTGTTGTGGCTATGAAGAGACAGAATGTTCAAAATGATTTGTTGCAAGTGAGTCTGCAAAGTTCGAAATGATATGTACACCAATATGTGCGTGTGAAGCACCCGCTAATGAAACGTGTGAGACTGCTGACAGATTATGTGCGATAATATTGTTTTCAAATACCATGAACAAAGAGAAGTGGATTTAGAACTCATTCGTAGCTTTATATGTGGATAGATAATCGCTGACTGACGCGTTGTCATATGGTAACGCGTGTCGAGACTGGTCGGTTCCGTTGACTGTCTTTTGCCAACTGTGTTGTTGCAGATCTGGTCTTGACTGTTCCGTTTCAGATCTCTCCGCTGACTGTCTTGTTTCAGATCTGATCTTCTTTCATATCTGGTCGCTGTTATGTTTATGGCTTATGGCGAGTCGTGACCGGCTCACGATATCTATCTGATTTTTGGCGGGAACGTATTCAGTGAACCAAGCCCTGGCCTATTTCCAGGTCGTTTAGAGTTCAACCGCGTGGACGTCGTAGAAAGCACATCACGTGTGTTGTCATATCCAATCAGTTTCCAGACACCACTTATTTAATTTTGGAGCCTTCTTTTGTACAGAATTGTAATTTTTTTTTTCGTATTTACTGACTTTAATAGGAATTATTTGTAAGTGTCTCTGAATTGTTTTGTGGCTCAGTTATTGGTCATAAAATATAGGAGTTTATATCCTCTGCATGTACGATAATTCTCTTTGAAAAATAGTTGCGTAAAAACGTCTCTATGAATGTAGGCTTAAAATTTTGTAATACTTTTATTCCGAACATTTTGAATATTTCAAATGTTTGCAACTCAGCCTGTCGATAGTACAAGCTACGCCTGCCTGCAGTAAAGAAGACATTTCGAACGCATCAAACAAGGCGTCATTTAAATCTAAACATCGAATGCATTTCTTTTGAAAAATTTATTTCATTTGTTCTTTGTCAATGAAACTGTTTAATTAACTTTTAGTTAATAATTCTATTCAAAAACAATTTCGAATTGAAGAAATCAGTGTTTGATTTCACATTAATCTATCAAATTTACAAACTGATTGATTCATTTTTGTTCTCGGCATGTTGAAAAAGATCTATTCTGATGCTTAGAAGCGGATTAGTTATACAAAAGGTTAGGCTAGAAAACTGAAATTTAAATGCTGATTTTAAGGACAAATTATTTTTCTTTAAAAGTTTGACGGGGTGTAAACTTTTTAGTTTCATCTCCTTATTTGATCTGGTGTTAGGATAAACTCTTAGCAGATTCGTCTCGTAAACCAATCTGATATGGCAGTGACTTCTATCCTCAAAAATCATCCAACATCTTTGACCTTGTGCCAGACAAGATCTACCAAGACCTTGATGACAGAAAACACCTTTGAAATTAACATCACCTGAAATCATTGAATATGAAATTAATCCAAATATTTAGGTTTTAACCAAACAAAACTAAATCTGAAAATTCTCTCTGTAGAATTCCGTTCAAGAACAGCGAGAGTTCAACTAAATGTTGATTTTCTACAAAAAAAAGAAGTTAATGATTACGACGACTGAACGAGTTACTAAAGATGGGATCATATTGATTATTAATATTGATGGTCATATTGATTATTAATATTGATTGTCATATTGATTATTAATATTGATGATCATATTGATTATTAATATTGATTGTCATATTGATTATTAATATTGATAGTCATATTGATTATTAATATTGATTGTCATATTGATTATTAATATTGATGATCATATTGATTATTAATATTGATGGTCATATTGATTATTAATATTGATGATCATATTGATTATTAATATTGATTGTCATATTGATTATTAATATTGATGGTCATATTGATTATTAATATTGATGGTCATATTGATTATTAATATTGATGGTCATATTGATTATTAATATTGATGATCATATTGATTATTAATATTGATGGTCATATTGATTATTAATATTGATGGTCATATTGATTATTAATATTGATGATCATATTGATTATTAATATTGATTGTCATATTGATTATTAATATTGATGGTCATATTGATTATTAATATTGATGATCATATTGATTATTAATATTGATTGTCATATTGATTATTAATATTGATGGTCATATTGATTATTAATATTGATGATCATATTGATTATTAATATTGATTGTCATATTGATTATTAATATTGATGATCATATTGATTATTAATCTATATCGCCTTCTTCTCTTATCTTTTCTATTTATAACATTAAAAATTACTAGTACAGAACAGATTTATTTCCGTACAGATAAATTATACAAATATATTTTTTAGTATAAATTTCTTTATTACAAGTAAAAAGAACACATTCACCAACGAAATATTTTCTGAAGATTTCCTATAACTTCTTATATTTGACGTTTTTAATAATTTTTAACCGATAAGGCCACAAAATTGAAATATTACCAATCAGAAGCATCATTAGTAGTGACCTCCCTTTGATCAACGCACAAACACAGTAGAGTTCATTTTGCATCTGTGCCTTTGCAATGTCTACTTTTCTTTCTGTTTGCTTTAGCGAGGCAGATCTTAGTATTTCTAATTTAATATAGAATTTGCCCGCCTACATCAAATGTCACGTCTTTGTTCATATTAATTTGCTTTAAAGGGACAGAAAACCAACAAGAAAACAAAATTTGGCCATGAATTTTCTAACATTACTGTTTTCATTCCAGGTTTATAGGGAAAAAAACATTAATGAACTCTGCCCGGACTATTTCCTCACGGCTGTGTAAAATTAGATATTATCCTAGCATTTTTAAAATGATTTATGCTATTAATATGAATACCGAACTGTTGCTTTCTTTGACTATCAGTCTGGAAGCAAATATGATTGGAATGGCGATAGTCGGTTCTTTTCTATTAGTGTACTACTCATTAGTTTTTTGTTTTTTTTGTTTTTTTAGAATTGGTATTTGCGTTAATGTTGAATAATAATATTAAGAATATTTTGGAAAATTGGACAACATCGCCCTCATTGTTTTTTTTTTTGTTTTTTTTTTGTTTAGTTTTTTTTTGTTTTGTTTTTTTTGTTTTTGTTTTTGCTTGTCATTTAACGGTTAAATGGTAACAGTGAAAATGTCCAGTGACGAAAACGGAATCAGGGAAAGACGTACTCATGCCTTTATCATAAGTGAATTTGATTTGTCTTTTTTATATTCCAGAGAATTTCACACAAACCCACGAGAAAATGCAAAATTTCGATCAAGGTGGGAAAAAAAGAACTGTTGGAGAGTGTTCAAATTCCGGCCGAAGATGTTTATGTTCATAAATCTCCCATAGAAAAGGCATGAACCCACTTCTCTTTTTACCGTCCTCTACGCCAAATAATTTGACAAAATCTCTCATCATCACTGGTATGCCAGAATTGTTGACAGAGAAGTGATTTTGTGGATGTTCATGTAGACAAACTACTCACACATAACAACCAAGTCTATCCAGGCAGTTGCAAGAAAAAGCTAATTCTCGTTTAGATAATTTACCTATTTAGTCAGATAAATTTCACTAGTATATTAAATATGGCTTATTATAACACAAGATTATAACTTAATTGAACAACATAAAAGGTTTGCAAAAGATTCAAATATAAAAAAAAATATTTATAACCAATGTACAGAACCAATGATATTTTTATTGGAAAAGTTATTTTCCCTGTCAGGCGAAATATCCACAGATTTTAAAAGTCTACCAAAAATTTGTTATCGGAACTTCTTCATTTATAAATAAGTTTATTCATGAAAAGGTTGTTTAAGGAAATCCTTTTATCAGGCAATCAAATCTATTTTATTTAGTTTTATGAAATCTCCATAAAAAACATATTTTTGACACTAAAATATTTACATTTGTATAAATCGTTGGAGAAATTAAATTATTTAGATGAATAAATGTAAAGTTTAACAAAATCTATAAAACCAAGGAGATTTTTTATGGAAATTTAATTTTTTATAGATTCCAGAAATTATGAAATTAATGTGTGTGGATGGTCGTTGAGAAATAATAGTTGTCTCCAGTGATTAATTCATTTTTTAATCATTTCACCCCAAGCGAGGTAATAAAGCCACTAAGACGCAAGGGGGTTACTAAGTGTTAGAGAATATGAGAAAAAGAAAACATTATTAAGGAGAGAGAACAATATAAGAACAGGAATTATAAAGTCAGAAGATAACGATTGATATTGCATTTAACTTTTTAAAGAGCAAGTTGACTGGAAAGCAAGAAGTCGGAAGAGAGTTCTACAAGTAAGAAGCGCAATAGAAGAAAATGAAAAAAAAATAATAATTGTATTCATAAAAATTAATAAAGACTAAAAACTCTTAAGGCATTTTGCGTACATAGATATACTAAAAAAGAAAACAGCTTTTTTTTTTTCATTTGTTGTCATCTATACTTCCTCTATTCACTGAGACGCTCGTAAATTTCAGCAAACTTTCATCAATCATGGCATATTCAAAGCCATTTCGGATGACAGAAAATAATCTAACATCTGGAAAAATATGGAATTAAAATTAAAATTTTCTAAAATGTAGACAAAAGTATTTTTTAATGAAATACTTTTTGCTTATAGTTAAATCCAAAAATAAAACTGCTAAAATATTAAATTTTGGCAATGCGTTTTAAACATTAAAAAACTATAAGTCCGAAGTGGTCACCTGTTGAAATAATGATTACATTCGACGTTGCTTAACTTCGGTTATCAAACGGGAAAGGGTTCATTTAACATTACCGTAAAGGAATAATGCAAATTTCACAATTATTGTAATTTTTTAATATTATGGATCTCCACTGATACCCTTTTTTTATTATCTGTGAATTACCATTATTTGGAAGGGAAATACTGGCGTGTTTTGCCATTGCCTTATGCACGGTTTTCAAGGCTGACCCTGCCGAGTAGCAGCCAGGGTCTCCCCAGCGATATTTAACCTATATATGGATGTGGGGAGAAGTGTTCTATTAATGCCTCTGCCAAGGGCAATTAATGAACGGACCAGGATAGGAACTCGCCTTGCCGATTCTACCTTCAGTGTCGACACTCTCTTTACGCCACACACAAGCCCGATTCGAATTGCCGAAAGCAGTCATATTAATAATAATAATAATATCATCTGTCATCAATCCATGAAATTCTTGCAGAAACTTTATCAATGCTAATTAGTAACTCAAATGTAATTCCAGAATGGATCACTGAAGTTATTACATATTTCATAACAATAACGTGTGAAACAGATGATCCGAAAAATTATAGGCCAATAAAATGTCTGTCTACCACATAGAAATTGATCACGCCTGTCCTGACGAACTGTACCTAATCTTTTCCCGACGGAAAAAAAACAGTCTTCTACTGGAAACGAAGGGGTGTCGAAGAGTTTCATATTGTTGCAAAGATTAACTACTAATAAATAAAATGATCCTGGAAGATTGCAGGAAAAAAGGTAGAAATCATAACTTGAATAGATTACCGTAAAGCCTTTGATAATGTACCACATTCTTGGATCCTTAAGGCTTTGGAAATGTACAAAGTCAGTGATAGTAGATTTCCTTAAATATAGCAAACCACATTATACCTAAATCCCACCAAAGCTACTGCCACTTCTAACCGTTTTGAATATCCGACGATAAGGAGACTCCCCCTGTCACTCCTTCTGTTTTGTCCTTAATCCCCCCCCTTTCGCAAGAACTAAACAATAATAACTATGGATACAAAATAAATAAAAAGAATGTGTTTAATCACCTATTCTATATGGACGATATGAAATTCTTTGCTAAAGACGACAATGAGTTGAAGGGTCTCCTCAATACTGTAAAAGGTTGCATTGATGACATCGATATGGATTTAGGATTAGATAAATGTGCAAAAGTAACATTCAAGGGAGAATTACAGAAACACATTCAATAGATCGAGATTTTGTCACAAAGATTAGGGAACTGGAACAAGAAGAAGGCTATAAATACCTTGGAGTCAGCAAATGAGATGCAAAAACATGCAACTTTTAAGGGAAGGAATGTGCAAGAAACTTGTATGAAAATCTCCCAAACCCGGTTACCGAAAGAGGAATTTCGATGGGACTTTACAATACACACAGACAGAACTATCAAAACTAATTGCCCAAACATCGTGATCAAAGACCACAAAAACAGAATGTGCTTTCTTATTGAAATGGCATTCCCTGCAGATTGTAATGTATCTTTGAAGATCTTCAACAACCTATCAAAATAGAAGGACCTTGAAGTAGAAATCTCAAAATTGTGGCACATGAGGATATCAATAATTCAAATGTGTCGCTGAAGCCCTCGGATTAATTGGAAAAGGTTCCGATAGACTCATTGAAAGGATTCCTGGTAGCCCAATTCCTTAAAGAAATACAAAAAATTGTAATCACAAGTGCATCACACACATTACAAAAATATGTGTGTGATCTTATAGGTCTTTTTTATATAAAAATGCTCAGTAGAAAATGTCATGAAGCCATTTCTAACCTTAGGTCTCTGTTTTGGGATCCCGAAGGAAATGTGTATACAACAGAAATCAAAGGAAATAATAATAATAATAATAATAATAATAATAATAAACGCTATTTCCACCCGTAAATGCAAAAAGATCAAGCGGAAATCTAACATTAAATCCCTAATTGACATTCCATCAATCAAGAAAATGCTGAAGCAGAAACTTCAGCTAAAGGCGCAGAGAAGAAGACGATACGAAAAACGTTTTAGGTTCTATCGCCAAAATAAAATATTCCGAACAAATCTTAAGAAATTTGACAGGGAAATTGGAAAAACACCTATATATGTCGAAAGGCCATCATCGATTGATAATGTACAGACATTTTGGGAAAATATTTGGAGCAGCCCAAAGGAATATAACCCAAATGCAGAATGGATCCGGCGTGAAGAAGAACGACAGCTGAATACACCTCTGCAAGAATGGGAAAATATATCCACAGATGATGTTAGGCAAGCTCTAACGAAATCCCCAAAATGGAAATCCCCAGGAAATGACAAGTTACCCAATTTCTGGCTTTATCATTTCTCGTCTACCCATGAAATTATTGCAAAAACATTATCAACGCTTGTAAGTAATCCCAATAAAATCCCGGAATGGGTTACTGAAGGTATTACACACCTCATACCAAAAACAACTGAAACAGACGACCCGAAAAATTATAGACCGATAACATGTCTCTCCACAACGTATAAGTTGATCACGTCTGTACTGACGAACCGTACTTATTTCTTTTTCGAAACAAACAGCATTCTCCCGCTGGAACAGAAGGGATGCAGAAGAGGTTCATATGGCTGCAAAGATCAACTTCTGATAAATAAAATGATCCTGGAAAATTGCAGGAGACGACGCAGAAATCTAAGTGCAGCGTGGATTGATTATCGTAAAGCCTTTGACAGTGTTCCACATTCTTGGATCCTTAAGACTTTGGAAATGTCAAAGTCTCCCCTGTGGTATTAAATTTCCTTAAGCACAGCATGGGAATGTGGAACACCAAACTATACCTTAGTCACACCGGGGGCACTGCCATATCCAACCGTCTGAATATCCGAGGTGGAATCTTTCAAGGAGACTCTCTGTCACCCTTTCTGTTTTGTTTATCCTTAATCCCTCTTACACATGAACTGAACAACGGTAGCTATGGTTACAAAATAAATAAGAAAATATTCAATCACCTACTCTACATGGATGATCTCAAACTCTTTGCCAAAGACGACAATGAGTTGAAAGGCCTCCTCAATATTGTAAAATACTTCAGTGACGACATAGGTATGGACTTCGGATTAGATAAATGTGCAAAAGTAACATTCAAGAAAGTTAGAATTACAGAAACACCCTTAATAGATTTAGATTTTGTTACAAAGATTAGGGAACTGGAGCATGATGAAGCTTATAAGTACCTAGGAATTAGCGAAGGAGATGGCATACAACACCCCCAAATGAAGGAAAAAATAAGAAAAGAGTACTACAGGCGTGTACGTCTGGTACTAAATACTGAGCTAAACTCAAAAACAGAATATCAGCCATAAACACATTGGCTGTCCCTGTGGTGCAATACAGCTTTAATGTCCTTAACTGGACCATAGCGGAAATTAAGCGAATGGACGCCAAAACGAGAAAGCTTCTCACTTGCTATCGCATGCATCATCCCAAAGCTGATGTTGATCGTCTGTATGTGCCCAGATCCGAAGGAGGCAGAGGATTAGTTCAACTAGAACTGTCCTACAAAACTACAACAATTGGCCTCCAAAGATATTTGGAAACTACAGAAAACTGGATGATGGTATGCGTCAATGAACATGAAAGTAGTAAGCGTCTTTACTCCGTAATAAAAGAAGCCAACAAATTCAAAATGGAGTTTCAGATGGGCGTAGAGATGCAACTACAGCACAATACACTGGCTGAAACTGCAAAACACCTAAAAAAGACAGCAAAGACGAATGCAACCGACCAGATACAGAAGCGACGGCAAGATAAACCACCTCATGGCCAATACTCTGCCCGTACCAAACAAGCTGACGTAGACAAAACCCGTACCCATCAGTGGCTACGTAGTGCAGGGTTGAAAGCGGAAACTGAAGGTTTTATCCTTGCTGCGCATAACCAATGCTTGCTAACTAGGAATTATCAAGCACATATACTAAAATATTGTGTCAGCCCAAAATGCAGATTCTGTGATAAATATCCAGAAACGATTGATCATCTTGTATCAGGTTGTACGGTGTTGGCACCCACTGAATATAAAACCCGGCATGACAGAGTGGGCCAATATCTGCACTGGAAAATCTGCAACTTCTACGGGAAGGAAACTGAAAGAAACTGGTATGAACACCACCCAGACCCGGTTACGGAGATAGGACCTGTTACAATTCTATGGGACTACACAATACACACTGACAGAACAATCAAGGCCAACCGGCCAGATATTGTTATTAAAGACCACAAACAAAAAAGTGCCTTCTTATTGATATTTCAGTCCCTGCTGACTGCAATTTATCTTTGAAGATATTCAAAAAGTTGTCGAAATACAAGAACCTTGAAATAGAAATCTCGAAAATGTGGTATATGGGAACATCAACAATCCCTGTTGTAGTTGGAGCCCTAGGACTGGTTAGAAAAGATTGCAGTAGACTAATTGAAGGGATTCCTGGAAGTCCATGCCTCAAGGAGATACAAAAAATTGTTCTGACAAGTACAGCCCACACTTTACGAAAGGCTTCATCTATATAATTTTTTTTTTTTTTTTTTTTTGTCAGTGGAAAGTGTCATGACGCCATTTCTAACCTTAGGTCCCTGGGCGGGACCCGGAAAAATATGTGTAAACGCCAGAAATCAAAGAAAATAAAAATAATAATAATAATAATTCTACGGGAAGGAAACTGAAAAAAAAAAAATCTGCAACTTCTACGGGAAGGAAACTGAAAGAAACTGGTATGAACACCACCCAGACCCGGTTACGGAGATAGGACCTGTTACAATTCTATGGGACTACACAATACACACTGACAGAACAATCAAAGCCAACCGCCCAGATATTGTTATTAAAGACCACAAACAAAAACGGTGCCTCCTTATTGATATAGCAGTCCCTGCTGACTGCAATGTATCTTTGAAGATATTCAAAAAGTTGTCAAAATACAAGGACCTTGAAATAGAAATCTCGAAAATGTGGCATATGTTGTAGTTGGAACCCTAGGACTGGTTGGAAAAGATTGCAGTAGACTAATTGAAGGGATTCCTGGAAATCCATGCCTCAAGGAGATACAAAAAATTGTTCTGACAAGTACAGCCCACACTTTACGAAGGGCTTTAACTATGTAATTTTTTTTTTTTTTTTGTCAGTGGAAAGTGTCATGATGCCGTTTCTAACCTTAGGTCCCTGGGCGGGACCCGGAAAGAAATGTGTAAACGCCAGAAATCAAAGATAATAATAATAATAATAATAATAATAATAATAATAATAATAATGCTTATTCTTAAAAAAATGACAATCTTTGAAAAAGAACTGAGAAAATGTCTATGGAATAATTTATAACGCTGTCATTTTCTTTATTCCCTTAGTTCTGTCAAAAGCTTTTTTCGTTTCGTTTCGTTTAATTTCCAGTTTAACTAGAACCACACCTTTCCCGGTGTGGTTGTTCTCTGAAAAGCAATTGTAAAAAAACAAAATGTAAAACTTTGAAATATTTCAATTTTCTGCTTTCGGTTTTTCTTTCTTTCATTTTTCCCAAAACTGCAAATATTTACTTTATGTTGAAGATGCCCATGTCATTTCGATGATTGTTTGCGACCTTATATGCAAAATGCCGAAAAAGTGGTTGTCAAGTTTAGATTTGTACTCAATTTAATTTAAGGTTAATAGAGGTTATGTTAAAAGTCATCTAGGGATTTTGAAATGAAATAGCATTTGTTTGCTAATTATTGAAAATTAGTTTTATATTTAAAATATGTTTAGAAAAATGGAAATAAAATTACTTTATGAAAGATGATACTTTTGAAATATCCTCCATGTCTAACTTTATAGAGTCGGGCTCTTTTCCTAGAATTGTTAATGACCGTTCTTATGGACAATTCAAGAAAAAGAGCCCAAAACTACAAAGTCAAAAATGGAAGATATTTCAAAAGTATCATCTTTCATAAAGTAATTTTATTTCTATTTTTCTAAACATATGTTTAATTTAATGGTTGATTAGTTTTATCTTTAAAATATATGTTTAGAAAAATGGAAAAAAAATTTCTTTATGAAAGATGATTGTCTTGAAATGGCATCCATAAAAATGGTTAATATTTATTGAAATGTTTGGCAAAACCTCAGCTAATTGCCAAATGAATTTGATGAAATGGTAAATAAGAATCTACTTATAGTTGGTTTACATGTTTTAGTAATTTAGTAAATGTTTATAAAATTATGAATTTATTAAAGACATATTTTATGTTTAACGTTGTTATTTTATAGATACAAGTATTTAAGCAAATGCTCTGTTTATGATAAACAGTATTAAATAACATTTACCGGCCTGAATGTCCGAGAAATTTTCATAGAAAATTTTCGTTCTTTGACAGGATTCGAACCTGCATCCTATACGGAACCGTCATATACGCTGACGTGCCTTACCGCTTAGGCTACAAAGAAGCGTTCGGTAGACTTTCAGGCCGGTAAATGTTATTTAATACTGTTTATCATAAACAGAGCATTTGCTTAAATACTTGTATCTATAAAATAACAACGTTAAACATAAAATATGTCTTTAATAAATAAATTGTCGGACCTTGTCCATTTCTTAATATATAAAATTATGAATATAAATTGTTTTCACATTTATTTTTATAAATTGGTAAATAATAAATATTGCATTGCATTAGTTTTAATTGTATTCATTTTTAAACTTTTGTTAAATTTTCGTCTAAGCAGCCACGCGAAAAAGAATATCATCGCCTGTTATGTTCGTTTGTATCTCTTTGGATTTTATTCTTTCATCATTTTATTCCACCTATTCTTTCTCTCCCTCTCTTTCTCTCTCTCTCTACCTCTCTTTCCCTCAACCACTCTCTCGCTCTCTTTCTCTCTCCCTCTCTGTCCCTCCCTCTTTCTCTCCCACTCTCTCTTTCCTCTCTCTTTCTCTCTCCCTCTCCCTTTGCCTCCCTATCTCTCCCTCTCTCTTCCTCTCTCTCCATCTTTGTTCCTCCCTCTCTCTCTCTTTCTCTGTCCATCTCTTTACCTCTCACCCTCTCTCTCTCCCTCTTTTTCCCTCTACCACTCTCTCTCTCTTTCTCTCTCCATCTCCCTCTCTCTCTCGCTCTCTTTCTCTCTCCCTCTCTGTCCCTCCTTCCCTCTTTCTCTCCCACTCTCTCCTTCTCTCTCCCTCTCCATTACATCTCTCTCTCCTCTCTCTTCCCTCCCTCTCCCTCCCTCTCTCTTCCTTCCTCTCCCTCCCTCTCTCTTCCTCCCTCTCCCCCTCTCGCCATCTCTCTCCCTCTCCCTCTCTCTCACTTTCTCTCTCCATCCCCCTCTCTCTCACTCTCTTTCTTTCTCCCTCTCTCTCCCTCCCTCTTTCTCTCCCACTCTCTCTTTCTCTCTCTCCCTCACATCTCTCTCCTCTCTCTTTCTCTCTCTCTCTCTCCCACTCTCCGTCTATTTCATTTCATCCTCTTTTCCCCTCTTTGAAAAACTTTGAATATTAAATCATTCCTGATTTTTCTGGTTCTTACAAGCATTGGACGTTATTTTTTGGGTTTCACTTTAATTAAGTTAAAATTTTATATTTATATTTCAGTTTCTGATTCCCTATCCATACCCACCCCCCTCCACCTCATATGCTTCTCCTGTCTTCATCTATAACAATTCATATAGGCGGGTGTAGTGAATGCACAAGCATCACCCTTTATCCTCTCCTTCCAATCTGTCTTTTAGATCTCTAACCCACGAATGATCTATACATACATAACTCGTGACTTCAAGTTAAGTTTTCTGATTGAAATTCGTTCTTTCTAATAATTTTTATGGATGTCAATCCTGTTGTTGTTTGTTTTGTTTTTGTTTGTTGTTTTGTTTTGTATTTTTTAATAGGCGTGGATAGGTTTTCCTATCGCCCGATCAGTACTCCAACCCCCCTTCTCTCGAACAGGAGTAGAGGCCCATCCCTTTTTTCCTATTTAGAAAGGTGTTCACGGATCCTTTCCTTTTCCCTGGCCAAAGTAGTAGTGCTGTTATGAATTTCTTGTGATGTGTTCGGTTGGTAGCAACGTCTTTTCATACTGAGGGTAACGGGTTGCTCTTCCCGACTGCTAATTAGAAACCTGAACACTTGTGTAGCGTCTTGACAGACTGCTTTGATCAACAGTTAATATCGGGGTTTTTGCAGTGCCATGTCGCGCATGGGTGGGTGTCCCTGCACGCACATCCGGTGGGCAACCCCGAGGCCACATGATGTTGCAGTCTGCGCCAGTACCTTTTTTATCACATATGATGACCGTCTGCTAATATTACATTAGACCTTTTCCTTACCAACATAACTCACATGATCATAATGAACCAAAAATATAAACATAAACCAGCTCCCAAAATCACCTAAACCTTTTAAAGTTTCCTTCTCCAACATCCGTGGTAGTCGTACCAACTTGTGCAGTGTGGAATCGGTCGTCTTCGAAAAGTCTCCTGATGTACTAGCTCTTTGCGAGACTAACCTTAACTAGTCAATCCCTTCCTCTGATTTTTCGATTCCCGGCTACATTCCTCTCCTTAGAATGGACTGTAAAATCCATATGCATGGCCTGGGAGTTTATGTCCACGATCATCTCGCGCTGGCTAGGGAACTCTCTTTGGAATCTCCAGACCACACGTGTATGTATCTCCGTCTATCTCTCATCAATTCAGTAAGCTATCTCTTCTTTCTCTACCGTTCCCCTTCCTCTCAAGACTATTGTGTACTCGATAGCACTTCCAATAATATAGACAAAGCCAACTCTCTGCATCCACTTGCAAATATATTCACGTTTGGTGCTGACTTTAAAGCCCAATATACCATGTGGCTTAAACACTGTAACTGACCGTTCTGTCATACAAACCCTTCAATCACTCAATCCCTCACACAAGTAGTTGACTTTCCTACAAGCTTCCCCAGTAACCCTGATGGTAACGCGTCCGTTCTTGATCTCTGTTTTACCTCCATCCCTGACTCTTGTCACGCTATGCAACTTTGCCCTCTTGGCAACTCCGATCACGCAGTAGTGTTTGTTAACATCTCCTTCCACTCCCTCTCCAGTCATGAACCTCCTACTAACTAAATGTCTTTCTGTTATCAACGCGCAGACTGGGATTCGTTCTGTGGTTTCCTTCGCAACGTCCTTTGGAATGTGCTTTTTAATCATCCCTTTCAAAAATGTGCGTCTGAGATCTCCTCTTGGGTAATAGCTGGCATCGAGGCTTTCATCCCAGCAAGAAAATATCAAATTAAATCACGTTCATCTCCTTGGTTTTCACCTGATTTCTCAGTCGCTATAGCCCACAGAAATCACTTCTTCCATTTGTAACTGAGCGACATGTCTGATTGCAACAGATCCTTTTGTCTCTACCCGTAATAAGTGCAAGTGTGTCCTCAATGAAGCAAATTTACTGTTTGCTAATAGAATGAAACAACGTGTATTACATCTCGCAAGTTTTGTTCTAAAGATTATTGGTGGTTCTGCAAGAGTGGGCAAATCTTCAATTCCTCCTCTATTCAATCAATTCGAAGTCCTAACATCCTCAGCTGATAAGGCTGAATGCTTTGCTCGAAAATTCTCATCCAACTCAACACTCGACTCATCCGGAGTACCAACACCTGATTTTCCCCCCCTAGAACTGAGGCGCAACTGACTGAGTTGAGCATAACCTCGTCGATGGTATTGAACATCATCTCTAAATTAGACTCTCATAAAGCAAGTGGCAATGACGGTATACCATCCGTAGTCCGAAAGAAATGTTCCTCGAGCTGGCTCCAGTTCTCTCCAAACTATACAACTATTGCCTCGCTGACACTAGCTTTCCAGCCGGTTGGAAGTTCTCCTCTGTCGTCCCTGTCTTTAAGAACTCTGGAGACCCTCCTGACCCATCTAACTACCATCCTATCAGTCTCCTACCATTCTTCGGCAAACTCTTCGAGGCTTTAAACAATGCCGAAGTGGTTAAGCATCTTACCTCCCACGGTCTACTCTCTGACAAACAATATGGCTTCCGCTTTGCCCCGTCTACCACTGATGTGCTTACGACTATAACTGAATATGTTTACCAAGCTCTTGATAATGACGGTGAAACTCGAGCTGTGGCTCTGGATACATCGAAGGCGTTTGACAGGGTTTGGCATGCCGACCTTCTACGTAAGCTTCAGGGATACCGTAATACAGGACGATTATTCGATTTAATCTCATAATTCCTGTCAAACCGTGAAATGAGGGTCGTCCTAAACGGGTTCTCTTCTAGTTCCTTCGATACGAACGCTGGTGTTTCCCAAGGCTCTATCCTTAGTCCTACACTGTTTCTGATCATTCATTAATGATCTTCCTGACGTCATCAGTTCTCAGTAGGCATCTACGCATGCATCAGTACCATTTACTCCTGTCACAATTGTAAATCCTGCATTGCTGACAAAGTTAACCTGGCCGTTGATCTCGAAGAGGACCTCTAATCTGTGGTTAACTGGGGCAGGAAATGGCTTGTAAATTTGAATGCATCCAAAAAGAAACTGCTGCCATTTACTCACCATAAAGAAACGTCCCAGCCTCCTATCAGCATGGTTGATGCTTAACTTCCCGATGGCGCATCACCACGCCTTCTTGGTCTCACGTTCTCCACTAACCTGAAGTGGAACAATTACATTGAATCAATTGCTGCATCTACTGCGAGAAAAATTGCTTCTCTGTGTCGTGCCAGGAGGTTTTTCTTGTCTGAGTCCATCGTTCACATCTAAAAATCTACCATTCGTCCATGCATGGAAAACTGTTGCCCTATATGGCCTGATGCCTTCGCTGTTCATCTCGAAGTTCTCGACAAAATCCAAAGACGGATATGCAATGTGATAGGACCTGACTTTGGATCTCGACTCCAGTCACTTTTTTTACCGACGTGATGTGACTTCCCTCTGACTTTTCTACAAATATTTTCATGGCATCTGCTCTGACGAATTATTTTCACTGGTGCCTCGACTGTATGAATTTAAGCCTGCTACTATGTTGGCATCTCAGTCCCACCCTTTTACTGTTGAAGCAGTTAAATGTAATCGCCTTTTCTACTCCAATAGATTCTTTTCTCGCACTTCCCAACAATGGAACTCCCTTCCTCTTATTTGCTTCCCTGATAACTATAATCTTCAAAAATTTAAATGTAATGTCACGTTGATCCCCGTTCTTCCTATTATTTTTTCCTCATCCCCCCACTCTTTACCCAATTTCATTCCCTGTAACTGCCTTGTTTCGGGTGAAATTCTTATTAAAAAAAAATAAAAATATACAATCTAATAAATAAATAGTGTTTAATATTTTTGGTTGTAAGTTCTCGAGAGTAAAAAAAATTATAAATTCCCTTTCGTCATATGTTTAGGTTTTATTACAGTTCTAATCATTGCTTTTTAAAGTAATAAACATTGTCGAGGAGCAACGGTAGTTAAAATAATAGCGGTGTCAAGGGAAAACCGTCATTTTGGCACTGCATTTTTGTTTCGTGCAAGAAGATCCGTGTTTACCGAGTTTCTCTACAAAACTGTATATCGTCAGTGTCAATATCTTAGACAATTTCGCTTTAATGAATGTTTTACTAGATTTCTTCTCGACTATATCACCCTATATTTTATGACGATTTATTTTGCAATGTGTTCGGAACACAATTCCCAAACATTTATATCTGAACCCTAGAATAAGACTTTGCTCCTGACAAACCAGGTAATTAAAAAAATCCCATCTGTGCTTGATTCAACTATATTATAAAAAGAACATCCAGATAAGTTAATTCAACTACATAAAAAAAAAAAACGATTTTCGTTTTCTAAATATAGAGGAAGTTATTTCATCTTTTGAAACTTAGTAAGCTGTTTGAGCTTCTTTTTTTTTTTTTGTCGAGTAATCGAATTTATATTTGGCCTAATTTGAGACAAACTTTTACGTCTTGATCAATGCAAAGAATATTTTAATCGTTTTCACAGCTTAAAATCCACGTTCACAACAATATGTCGTGGACATCTGCAGAAGAGTTTATACTTTTGAAGAGATAAAAGTTAATGTCTGGCCACATCACGTTGAAACACCGATTCATGTACGATCACCGAAGTTAAGCAACGTCGAGCCTGGTCAGTACCTAGATGGCTGACCGCTTCGGAATACCAGGTGCTGTAAACTTGGATTTACGGATGATGTAATAGATAATGACCCTCGGGAAAGGTATAAATCCATCTCTTCTCTCCCCAGCTATGGGTTAATTAGTAAGAATTGAATCATTAAATTATTATTATCTCAAAAAGAAATTTTTCAATCTAAAATATTTTCTGACATTAAATAACCTGTAAAGGGTTGGTAAACCGTAAAATTAGATCGATAGATAGATAAACAGAATGAGATAGATAGATAGATATGAACAGATTTAGATAGTTAGAGTGAGAGTGTGAACGACAGAAACCAATTAATTAATTTTTAATCAGAGATTATTTCTTGTTACTAAAAACCTTATATTTCGTGAGTACACGTGATGGAGTAGATATTCCTGTTTCTTTTGAAATTAAATGTCCACCAGATGATAAATATAAAACTTTAATATCAAAAATGTACCTCTGGACGCAATCGAATTTGTATTCCTGTTGTGGATTCCGTGAATGGAATCCTGCACAAATAAGTGTATTAAACGTAAGAATACAGACTTGAAGTGAAGATTAGTAGTCCAGGAATGAGGGTTAGTAGAAAGTATATGTACAAGTCTCTGTAAGTAAAGCCGTAATCTCTCTCTCTCTCTCTCTCTCTCTCTCTCTCTCTCTCTCAAATGCTAAATGGCCTGAATAAGAAAAGTTTAAAAAGAAATTTAAAGATGAAAAACAACACAAAATGAATTTCAATTGCAGACATTAAATATATCCAATGCAATTTAAGATTATATATGTGCGTGTGTGTGTGTGCAAGCTTCATTAAATATGGCAGACAAGGTGCTTTTTAAGTTTTTATAGAAGTTTTATTAAGTTTTATAGAATTTTTATTTTCAAAACACAGTCAACATATTATGTCTATGTTCATCCTATAATATTAAATACATACAACAATCTATTTCTAGTTAACCGTTAATGTATTTTCATCTTTGAAAATGGCTAATTGTATAACCGAAAGCGCTCGGCAAAAATAAAACATTTGGACAGTTTTTGTATAATTTATCTACTGAAAAGAAAAAATTATAAGATCATATAAGAAATTATATAAAAAACTTAAAGCGCCTTGTCTGTCATATTTAATGAATCTTGAATGAAAGAAGGATCGCTGCCTAAATACACAATATATATATATATAGATAGATAGATAGATAGATAGATAGATAGATAGATAGATAGATAGATTGATTGCGATCATAGATAACGGCTCAGGATGAAACTACACACTAAAGACAATGGTTAAAAGATTTAACAAAGGAAATAAATTAATTCATTTAAATAATATATATAAATATTCATTCTTTGCCTGATGAAAGTCACAAGAACCGAAACACGCGTAGCAAAATATATAGAATAAAGTATATAAAATTATTCACATTTTAATCAAAAACATTTGCTTTCTCTCTCTCTCCCTCTCTCCCTCTCACTCTCTCTCACTCTCTCTCTCTCTCTCTTTCTCTCTCTCTCTCTCTCTCTCTCTCTCTCTCTCTCTCTCTCTCTCTCTCTCTCTCTTTAAAATATACACTTTTCTCTCATTGGAACAACAATAATCTCGCCCTTATATATATAGATATATATATATATATATATATATATTACCAATTTGTTCCAAATCCAGTTCGTTACATCAGGTGCAAATACCATTGGAAAAGGTATTAATCCATCTCTTCTCCCGCCCCACTCAGATTTTCAGACGCGCGGTTTTGTCTGATTGTTCAGTTCCAAGTTGCTGAACTCTTGAACCTTTATACGTGTAAATCCTTGTTTCCTATTTAAGATGTTGGGTATCTGGTTCCTTTTAAAGTCTACTTCAGCTCTATACTTATAACGCTGGTCATTTCCTTACCTCAACATAACACCACACAATAACGCTCTACCTTGAGTGGCTCTTTTGCCTTGTATTGGGTGAATATTAATAAATATATATATATATGTGTGTGTGTGCGTGTATGCGTGTGTATCTGTAATTATATATACAATTATAAATATATATGGCAATTTTATGACAAAACTGAAAATTCTAAGTAATCAGTAGTTCATCAGACTAAAATAATTAGTATATAATGAGTTATATATATATATATATATATATATATATATATATATATATATATATATATATATATATGGCGATAGGTAAATGGTCACTATTTTATATTTTTAATTTCACGCATGCGCGTTGTTTGTTTTTGATTTTGTTGTCTGCACATAATAGTAGGGTCAGTTGGTCACCGTCTGTGAGAAAAAGAGCATCATGACGTACTTCACTCCGCCATAAATCTGGAAGCAGCATGCTGTACTATTTGGCATTCGCACCGGAAGCTTCAATACGAACATTTCAGAGTGTTTGGGTGACAATCTGAGGACAGTGTAGAGGATTCAAAAAGAGTTGGATGAGTCTAATGGTGATTACGAAGTTACGACAGCTCGGAAAACACACTCTGCTCGTTCTGATAAGAAAAGAAATCCCGAATTTGTTGGCTAGAGTAGACCCAACATAATGGCCTACATCAAGTTCCTTGAAGAGGTAGTGCAGCCCTGGGTCAAGAGGGTGGCTGCTGGAAGACCCTTTGGCTGACAACAGGATTCTGCCCCATGACACACAAGCAGAAGAACCAGTCATGGTTCTCAGTTAATTTCTGCGATTACATCACCCCATCACTTACATTTTGGCCACCTAACTCCCCAGACTTCAACCTCCCTTAATTATTATGCGTGGGTGCAGTTAAACGAGAGACCAATAAAACTCCTTGTAACATCAAAAATCAAAGATGAACTGAAGGCAAGGATTATGGCAACATTACCCAACTTAAATAAGGAGACCGTCCAGAAGAGATGCAGGAGATTCTGAAATCGTCTGGAGGTCGTGACTGAAGCCAGCGGCGATTTTATTGAATTAAATTTACACCTTAGTTACATAGGTACCTCCATTAATTCGGTTTACGTCAGGTTTAAAATGAATTTTTTAAAAATGAAAAATCTTTCTTGAAGCTTCCATTTTAGCTTTAATTAAAAGCTAAATGATTTAAAATTTGCTATTTCCAGTAAGCAACTCTGTGGTGTATTTCAAACAGAAATTATAATGATCGGAATCGATTTTATTCAGTAAAATCGATCAAAACGGACATTTTTGATACATTTATAAACAAAAGTTAATTAACTGTTTTTAAAATCTTGCAAAAATAAAATATATATTTCTGAAACATTATTTGTGGAAAATTAGCAAATTTAAAGTTAAATTAAGTTAATCAATTATTATACCATAAAATGTTGCATACAAACATTTCTTAACTACGGTGTCTTGTTTTTCTGACATGTTAATCGATTTATTGACAGCGGATTGACAGCCGAACGTGTACATAATTATGGTGAAGCAGACGATAACCTTCATAAGGGAAAACAATCCTTAAAACTCGTGACTTTTAATGATAGATTTATCGGTTTGTACATCCATACTTCAGAAATTCTGCACGTAATCACCAATACAAAAACAAATGGAAATTCTTTTAAAATATTCGATATTCGGCGTCTTTAGATTTAATATTACTTAATAACAATATTTCCTAAGAATTATCATACTGAAAATGATTTTTTTAAAAATTAAAATCTTTATAAATTATTCAATTTAAAATTGTAAAAAATGAAAACAAAAAAATCATTTTTCATCGAAAAAATCTTTTATTCTGGCGATATTGTCTTTAATATATATTATTCATAAAAGCAATTAAAATCTTCTCTAATTAAATAATGTCTTAGCTTTTTTTTTTTTTTTGCGGTTTTATTTTTTCGATGCAGAACAGATTTTCGGTAAAACCGGGTTGGATTTGGTGATTTAAATTCTTCAAAGAATCCTGCTTTTAACTAATATTATCACTAAAAATTATCACACGTTGAATTTCTCAAGTTTCCGTAAAATTAAGTAAGAGAAAAAACACATGTTAGAAAAAATACTTTTATCAAAATTTTCTAATAAAAAAGTTAAAAATAATTTCATTTATTCGTGAATAAATCCTGAAAATTTCATTAAAACCCAACAATTATTTTATTTTTGCAAGAATTTCCAAATTAATATGTCTGTCACCGCAAAAAGAGGGCAAAATTTGCTGCTAAAAATTAGTAGAACCGCTGACGCAAGAAAAATAATTTTTTTTTAATGAAAAATTCGAAAGTTCTAAAAAGGAGTAAAAATTTTATGAAATAATCAAAAAATACTTTGATCCTTGCCCTTAATAATAACATAAAGATTTTGATGATAAAACTTTGTTTTCATTACATTTAGAGAAGATTTTCATCGAGGCATGCTGATTTTTTAGCGATTTCGTGGAGATAGTATTTCAAGATATTTTTGTGAAATTTTGGTAAATATATCTGTTAAAATGAGATGTCAGTGTTATTTTCATTTTTGCCTCATTTAGACGGCAATTTATCCATCGCATCCTGTATGTAAACGGGGAGGGTCACCGAAAATATAATCAAAAACATCGTCGTTTATAATTATGCAATGAAAGAATTCCTGAAGATGCAAGGACGCTAAATTTGAATTTGAAATTTCTGGCCTCCGTTTTTACTAGACGTACCACATGGCTGATTTCATTCTAGCTTCCAAAAGTTTTTTGGTTTCTTTTTTATCGTCATTGTTTTTAAATATCCCCCATTGTGAAACGTGGAATGAACCCGGATGCAAATTTACCCCAAAAGACTCCGAAATTATAACACTTTCTCTTCATTAAATTACATTATCTTTTAATTAAAAGTGTAATGATATGTTTTTCTTTTTTGTTATATCAATCAGCCGTCGAGAGTGTCAGTATTTTCATCATCGCTGAAAAAAAAAATTAAAAAAAACCAGATGCACTTGGCTGGCCGTCTGAGAATGGAATAACATCGATTATCACAGAGCCTATTCTTCGATGAACTCAACGCAACAGGCCTCGAAAAAAATGGAGTTTCCTTAAATAAAACCCTCGTCTCCTACAGGAAGGACCACAACAACAAAATCTGTTGACGTGCCTTCTAGTGTCATAAGATCATGCAAATGACCACCCTACTGAATCAATTCATACATTCAAGTCGAGGAAGAGGAGACTGCGCCGTAAACGGGGCATCTCTTTTTTTCCAAGCAATCAATTTCCGTCCTTTTACCCACTATAAGAAAAACCTGCCTCTCTTGTATTGAACAAACAAGTCTGCTCCAAACGCTGGGGCTCTTCCTTACAGCTACCAGCCTGTGTATTAGAGAGTCTTAATAAAGAAAATGGGCCTCCCGATCGAGCTCAAAACTGTTTTCCTTTTGTAGATTCGAACCCTGTCACCCAGGCATATTCACTTTATTAAGAACCTCAAATGCATAGGCCGGTAGACTTACATTTACACTGTCTATATGACAGGGCTGTCTACTGAAACATCTACTTATTATAAAGTTTAAAATAGTATTCAAATACACAGGCGAGATTTTCACAGGTAATAAGTAATATATATCAATTTTCATTCATCATTGGATCTGACGTCAAAGCAGTACACACTGTATGAGACTTGAGCGAGATTAGTTAAATATTCAATTATGTCTCGATAAAGAAATACGGGGAATTATTCAAGATGAAGGAACTTTTCTTTCACGGTTAACACCAAATGAAACAGTGGGTTATTCCCAATTGAGAATTATTCTTGTGTATATGAATAAGAAGTTGATTTCGGATCTATATAAAATTTGCTCCGATAATTTGCGTAAGTCATCAGATCCAGAGAGGAAATATGTAATAAGCTTAACTTCATTGAACAAAAGGTCATTTGGGGGTGGGGAGATTTAAGAATTAGGTTTTGCGTACCTGGAAGGCTTGGCCTCCATAATAAAAAAAACAAACACTCTCTCTCTCTCTCTCTCAAAACATTTGTCATCTCTCCCACTTCTTCTCGTATCTATTTATTGGTAGTCATGTCACCTTAACATTTGACGATGGGTATTGGCTTTATATTAATTCCTTGTTGAAATATCTACTGTTTGAGTATATAACACATAAATACATTGCACTTGAACAACCAGTTTATATAATAGACTTTTAAAACCTATATATAAAATATACAATGTGTACCTCGTACACCTACAAAAAGCTTTAATCTTAGAAACGACCTAACTATCCACTGATTTATAAATGACTTTTCTTACTGTTATTTAGCTGTTTTAAATAAACCTAAATTATAACCTTTCAATAAGACAGTAATATAGATTTACACGTAACTAGCAATAAAATATGTATACATTTCTTTTTATATATATATGTATACATTTCTTTTTATTAGATGATAATAGGAGCGTTTGTCTTTAACTTCATTCAAAAAAATCATTTAAAAACTGTCATAGCGTACATTTTTTTTAATCTGTCACAATAGGCATATTTTTCCCTAAATATGAAAATAAGCAACTTTTCAGCCATTTTTTTTTTAAATTAAGAAAGGTTAAAACACAACCTAAAGGCAAATTTTAAAACGACTTGTGCAATTTATGGAGAAGCTTCTGTGAACGATCAAACATGTCAAAATTGGTTTAAGATGTTTTACGCTTGAAAGTTTTAATCTGAGCGATAATTCATAATCATGTCGATCTGTTAAAATTGATCGCGATCATATCATTACATTATTTGAGAACAATAAACATTACACATAACGAGAGAAAGTCAATATGCCGAAAATATCTAACTCAAGTACTGAAAATAACTTCCACAGTTTTTGACGAAAATATAAAACTTAATGAAACTTGCTTGCATTTTCCTTTAATATTAAGCATCGTTATGCCTTTTATTCTCAATATGTTCGCGGAGTTTATTAGATATAAAGGAAAGTAAATATGTATTTGTAAATATAAATGGTCCCGTAAAAATATTCCACAGCTGTTAACAATAAAGATGAGTCCATCTTAAAGCACTGCTCTTCTCTCAGTCTGTCTGTATCTTCTCATTCTCTACCTTATCCATTCCAATCTTCAGTTCTCATTCGTGTATTTATGTAAATGTTATAGAACCATGGATTAGTTTCAAATGAGAAAAAAGGATAAGGAAAGCACAATCATTTTCTATTGCTCTCTCTCTCTCTCTCTCACTCTCTCTCTCTCTCTCTCTGTCTTTCTCTGTTTCGCCTCACACATTTCTTCCTTTACACCCACTTTTCACCTCCTCCTCTTCGCGCTTAATATTATTAAATATGTTTATCGGTTAAAAATCGTTACTGATTCTGGCTTAGAGGCGCCAGGGATCGGGTAAATACTACACTCTGATCTCAGGTAGAAAAGCGTAAGTTTGTACATGGAAACAAACAGAATAAAATTATAAAAATAATAGCAATCTCAGACGAGAGATAAGGGCAGACTAAGATAGATAGATAGATAGATAGATAGATAGATAGATAGATAGATAGATAAACAAACAGAATGGGATAGATAGATAGATAGATAGATAGATAGATAGATAGATAGATAGATAGATAGATAAACAGAATGGGATAGATAGATAGATAGATAGATAGATAGATAGATAAAAAAAAATAACTGATTGGGGAAAAAAGGAGCTTTTTATAAAATGCTATCATGAAATCGTATTAGTTTTTTTTTTCTAAAAAAAACGCTTACTCATCTTGTTTCAGATTCCGCATGAACATGAGATATTATTATCACTTTTTATTTTATGTGCCTACTCTCCCGTGCTGGCTCAAGGCATGTTGAAAAAGAGCATTTGAACATTTTTTCACGCAGTAGATTGTCAGTTCTTTCTGCAATAGATTGGTTGTCAACCAAGGCTATAGAACCCAGCCTACCCTTCTGTTCAGCCCATAGCTGAAGGGAGAAGGTTTGGATTCATGCCTTTCCCATAGGTATTTGCGCGTAAGTGAATGTAAAGAACGGGACTGCAATTCGAACTCGGTTCCTCGATTTACTCCGTAAACTGGACAGCTTAATGTATTTGCTAAAGAGAAAGTCTTATGTTTCTGTTCATTTTTGTTTTATTTTTTGCCACTTTTGGTCTGCTGTAATTTGTTAACGGAGTCTGTAGCCTTATTTGTTTCTTTACAGTCGATCAATAATTAATATCTATTTATTCTAGCAATGAGCTGCAAGATTTGCCAATTGTACATTTCCCGGAAATCTATTCAGGTTTTGACATTAATACGGCCTTAGAGACACCAGGCAATACTCAAAGAGGAATGCTTCTGGAAACAAGGTAGCGTTTACATCGCCAGTCGATGGTTTTCACTGGGTGCCTCCATTTTGGGACTTTGTACTATATTATGCTAAGTTCAACAAATAATCATATATTGCCACATCTTTGAGGAGGTCTACCACTGAACGTCTACAAATTCTCATTTGATGCCGCGCTCTCAAAAAAAAAATTAACAATTATCTGCACAGGACACCTGTTAACAAACTGATCTCGCAGGCAAATAATAGTGAGTTCTATCTTAGCTGCATACCTACTTAAGAGCCATAAATATTTATCAAGGTTATAAAACAGTTGATCTCTATTAAGTGTTTAGGATTAAAGATAAATCATTTAAGACTGACAGACACAACGGAGATGTGAACTTTTCATTGGATTTGTTTTTATACAACGAACACGCCACACACACACACATACCAGTTAAATTTTATTTATTCTTGTCACTGATAGTTTATTGCTTTCGTTAAAGTTAATTCTATTTGTACAAGTTATTTTATCTAAAATTTCATGTTCACCTAACCTCATTATGCCAAATCAACGTTGTTACTGAATAGAGAAAATAGATTTATATTTTTGTCGACTTTGATGGTAAACAGACCGGCGCTTACAGTATATAGATTCCGGTTGCTCAAGAGTACAAAGTGCGACGATGTTATAAAATTCATCATGAAAATAAATTTATGGTTTATAGTGGAAAGATTCTCGAAGAAATAATTGCTAAACTACGCATTCAAGGAATCAGCAATCAGTTTCTAAAAAAAGAATTACATAAAAAGAATAATGCTGTAATTAGAGTTTTGCGACGTAATTGGACAGGAAATGTCCTTTTAAGAAGAGAAACTTGTTTAGAAAGGAATGATTAAAGATTCACAGAGCGTTTAGCATGAAAAATGGTAATTATTCTCAGATATATTATTGCCAATGAATGCAATTGCAGAATGTATGATAAATTTCTCTGCAAAAAAAACAACATTTTTTTTTGCTGTTTCCATTTCCTTTTGATAAAAGTACCGACATTATTAATATAAAGCTGCTTTACACTTTTATTTGAAGTTTTGATGAAGATATATACAACGGAGAAGAGTTTGTGGTACTTGTATCACTGAAAGGTCAAACAACAGAGGAAATACATTCCAATCTTTTCTATCTCTTTAGATAAACTAGAAACAGATGGTGTGTTTGACCACAGACTGAGCTCCGCAAAAGGTAGACAGTGATTTAAGTGTAGCGATTAGATTAAAATCGAAATTTCAGGTAATAAACAAAGATTACTGTCTCTACATGGAAAAATGTCATTCTACAAAGTTCTCAAAATGGATCATTGCTATGGATATTATTACAAAACAATTTTCTACGTGTCCCTAGCTTAAATGAGATCGCTATTCCACATGGACCCCCCCTATCACAACTGTTTAAGAGTTTGTATTGAAACGATTTCATGAATTGTTTGATGAAATAAAAGTTTTCATGGAAAAAAAAGTCTGAATTTGAAGATACTCGATGGGTTCAAGATTCAAGTTTTATGATTAATGTTATCATTTGAATGAACTGGGTGTAAAAAATACAAAAAAGCGCTAGGTAGCTAAAGTTTCTTTATCGATTGAAACATTTAAGTTTCAAGACAATCGGATATTGAACGGAAATTTATTTCACTTTGCGACTTTCAAATATCCCACGAAAAGTAAAGCGATCATTGGTTGTAAGAAGAGATGTTTTCTAAAATGCTTCTTAGGTTTCTATGAAATCAAGATAAAAATTCTTAATTCTCCTGAATCTATTTTCTCAGATCTCCAACTTGAAATGAAAGATATGAAGCGTAACTTACATAAAATAAAATTACCAATTTTGGGAAATAAAATTCCTGAATTCAAATTATTTGTTACAAGAATAATGCTTGTTAAGAAGACGATGTTCCTTTTGAGAAGATTAATTTACTGATGTCTTAAAGGGCCTTCGACGGTCTTGTTACAGCTTACTTGTAGTTTCTCTCTTATTTGAGTCAGATAAGAATAGCCAATTGTTGTTCGAAGAACGAGAAAATCTTATGTGCCATAAATAAAGAATAGAAAACATATCACCAGAAATAAACTGTTCTTTTTCGGGAAGTTTCAAGTAAAATCTTTTATTTTTACTTTTTTCATGCTGTCTGTTTTTGTCATATGTATTGTCAGTTTCTCTGTGTGGGAAAAATTGCGACGAATATATATATTTATGTATTACATTTTGTATGACGTATTTGTGTACGTCAGTATTGTATATAAAATGCTTTCAGGCGTAACTCATCTTTGTAATTTATTTGACTTATTTTATTCCTTCCTTCTGTCATATTAAGGTGTTATTAGTATATCTTGGATACACTAATGCTTATACTGGACCTTGGAGAGTTCAAAATATTTCTTATCTTTACCCAAGTACTTCATTACCTATATTCGAAAGTTCATAGGTTTTCAATACCGTTCAATAAAACATTTTAAACAAGATAATAAAAGTTTTGTCCTTTTTCTTCAAAATTCGATATTAGGGCGAGAAAGAAAACAAGTTTCCAAGATTAAGATAAACAATAGGAACTTTTATTTTATTTCTTTTTGTTTACATAAGTTTTTTTTTTTTTTTTTGTTAAATTATTATATACCAACCCTCTTGTATGGCTATCTTCTCTCAATTATTTCCTCATTACTGGACCACTTTCTGGTTATCTGCCCTTGCTTATTACCGGCCCTCTAATCCGGGGCTAAG